>VXAU01005088.1:21757-128698 GCA_013399695.1 Formicarius rufipectus | reverse complement strand
CTGCTGCGCCCGCCGCCCCCAGCACGGGGCGCGGGGGGGCGGGGAGAGGAGGCGGCAGCGCCGCCGCCGCTTTAAATATGACAATGAGGCGAAGTTTCCAGAAACTGCGGCAGCCACTCACCGGCTCCACGTGCGGCTTCCGCTTCCGCCTTCTCGAACAATTCTCACCAATCGGCGACGCCGGTCGCCGTGACGCGCGGGCGTTGCCATGGCGACGGCGGACGCCGGCGGCCCCGGGGGCGGNGAGGCAGTGCCCGCGCTTTTATGGGCTGCGGAGCCGGGATGGATGTGGCGGGGGAGAGGGGGATAAGCAGCTGTACGCGACCGGCTGTCACGTTGCGGTTAGAACTCCCCGCCGTGCTGCGGGTTATCAGCACGTGTTAGATATATTCGTGCCAGGGATCCCTTGCTGTCTTCAGAGGACTTTTATCTCTGTGTCCTGTGCCACAATCCACTATGACATAAACGTCCTGTTGCTTCTGTCTAGCTGTAGCTGCTTGTTCATGACCCCATTCCCTGCTATAAGTAGGCCTTAACTGCCTGCATTCCGCAGGGAACTCTGGCAGGTACAGAGGCCTTGATTTCGATTGTCAGCAGTACATCTGTTACGGAATGACAGAATCAATTAGGTTGGAAAAGACCTCTGGGATCATTGAGGCCAACCTGTGACCTAGCACTGCCATGTCAACTACACCATGGCACCAAGTGCCATATCCAGTCATTCCTTAAACACCTCCAGGGATAGTGATTCCACCACCTCCCTGGGCAGTCCAGTTCAATGTCTAATTACCCTTTCAATTAAGAAATTCTTCCTAATGTCCAGCCTAAATCTCCCCTGGTGCAGCTTAAGACTATGTCCTTTCTATATGTTAGATACTGCCTTTCAGGTCCTCAGCGTTACAAAGGGCAGGGAGAAGTGAAAGCATTCAGAGTCCTGGGTTGCCCTGGGTGGAAGAGGGGAAATATTTTGTCCCTACTCCCTTCCTAGGTACAATGGGACAGCAATTTCTGATAAAGCTTTGCTTCATAGTTGAGGAACACTCAGCTCTGTTGGATCTTGACCCCTTTTGAGCGTATATGGGGAGGACTTGGTCCCCTGAAAGAGTACTTGCCTCTTTCAAAGGAACCACAGCATTTAAAAGTCCTTTGAGACCAGTGTGACTGGCTAAGGATGTAGCTTCTAACTTCAGAATAAGCTAACAGGTTACCCAAATACTAAGGGGTATGTGTGTGTAAGTTGATGAGGTTTCCTGTCCCTACTTGGCATGGTAAAAATCCCTGATAATTCATTCTCAAATTTAAATTAGGAGATAGACTTTTTCAAATATTTAGATGCTTAAATAGTCTCATACAGAAATGCTTAAAATACTTAAGTGGCCTTTGTAAACATTCAAAGCCCTGCATCCTGGATAATACTTTTCTAGAACTAGAAGGTGAAAATCCAGTCTCTTTATTACCAGTTAACCTGTATGTCAGCTGTCACCCTATCTGATAAGGAGTTGGGTGCCTAATATTTTCAGAGATTGTTTAGAAAATCCCGTTTTAGCAAATTATGGGCATACAGCATACCCAGTAGTTTAAGTGTCGCCACAGATGACAAAAGTAGATACCAAACATTCTTTTTGATTTTTCTCTTTTCATTGTAAATTGTTTATCCTTGAATATACATAAGGAAAGCTTGACTGTTTGCCCAGATCTGCAGTTGCTCTCTAAAGGGAGAAAAAGCTCAGCAGCAAATTTGGAAGTTACTCTGCTGGCATCGTCTCTCTGATGGTGCAGTGCAGTGGCTGAGCTATGGCTTAAATGAACTAGAATCCCAGGACAGAGATTTTCTTACTCGGCCTACAGCAAGAGGCACATCTTGATAGTCACTTGCTATCTTATGAAGTGAATTCCCACTGTGGAACTGGAAATGGTGTCAGGGAGGGGAGATAAAAACTGCTGAGAGAGGTAATATTCCTGGAGATGGTTCCTACATCAGGGCCTGGGGCAGCTGGCACAGTGGTGAGGGCCATTCTGAAAGGAGAAGCTGGTGCTGCACATTGCCAGTAATTTGCCAGGCTGGAACCCCGTGGCTGTGAGCACAGTCCTTGGACCACCAGAAAGTGCTCTGTGAAGTAACAAGTTTGAATGTTATGATGTGAATAAGAACTCCCTGTTTTTCATCACTGATGAAAGCAAACAAATACAAAATCAAAGAGCCATCAAGAAATGATACAGCATTGACTGGCTAAGGTTAACACACTTGTGAGGCCTGGCAGTGAGGAAACTTGCATCTGCCTAGTCTGATGCTCCGGATAAAGCCAGCAAGATTGGAATCATTAAAACCATGAATTAGAAGATAGGAAGGGTTACATATGGACTATTAACTGTCTTGTACAGACTGATGGGGAGACACTGTAACTTCTGCTGGCATTTACTAGTGTTGGGAAGTTTGTGAATTTAAGAACAGAGACTAATCAGGGTGCTGCCCTTCTTTTTGGTTGTCACATCAGCCTTTACTGGATGACCATGTGGACATGGCCTGATGTGAAATTCCTGTTAATGCTCTCCTTGATCAAGTAGTCTGGGATTTTAATGCTGCTGGGAAAGGAATAAGAAGGTTCGCTACTCCTGCTTTCTCATTGTTCAGTGGGATATTTTATTCTTACACATGGGTTCTCTGTTTTAAGCACTGTGTTTTTGCAATGCACCAACTATTGCAGCTTGTTACCAGAATATAATGATTGACCCATGTTTTTCAAATTTTTAAGGTTGCCTTTCACAGTTAGCATGAGTGTTGCTCAGTCTGCCCAAACATTCTCTCTACATCAATGTTTAACTTATGATAAATAAAGAGTGAGTTTGGTGACAAAAAAGTATCTGTTGTGGATTTTCCTTTATTCCTCAGCATGTGCAGGGAGTTCAGCTCCGTAAGTGCTCTTACTGCCTATGATGTTAAGGGTTTCTGTAAACATGTCCACATTCTGATCTGGAGAAAAGAGCAATCTGACCTTTTTCAGTGCAAGCAATGCTTTAAAATCATAGCTGGTCAGGCTTTAAAAAAATTATTTTCATATTTGGTACTGTGTTCTCTACCAAAGCATTAATAATGGTGTTAAGAAACTCAATTTGACATGGACACAAGAGTTATCTTGTCTGTTAAACAAGTCCTAGTGCTGGTAAACTGCCATGGGGTGTGGAGGTCGAATGACATTAGTGTCTATACAGGGAATGTTACTGTTATAAAATATGACCTCAGTGAACTAAAGAGGATGGCCTAATGTCCCTGTGAAAGGCCAAGCACCACAGAACATAATACAACAATCTGTTGAGTACTTGACATTTCTACTGTGTTGCCAGAGGCCCAAACAGATGTACAGGAGCTCTGTTGGGACAGTAGAGGCCGCATTCTTTGTACATAATCTTCATATTTTATTTAAATTAGAAAACGGGAAAGCCCATCTTGCACTGCAAGTAAGAAGGTCTCTATCATTTATCTGAGAACTTTATATATGTTCTCACTTTCCATTTGGGAGTCAAGCTGCATTCCAGCCCATGCTATTGTTCTAATCTGTTTGGAAGTTGGCTGTGCCAGCTCTACTGCAGCTGCTGTTCTGTAACTGTGAGAAGTTGGTTCTTAGGATTGTACACGATGGGCATGCTGGTCAGTCTAAGCTTCTGCGCCATTTCTGTGTCTCATCATTTGAGAAGGTCTTTAATGCAACCTAATGAGATTAGGGTTCATTTGTTCTTGGGTTCCCAGCTAAGTTTTAAAGGGTAAAGAGCTTTTGAGGTCATTGCTTATTCCAAAGGAAGACTGACATTTCTATCAAGCCATGGTTCTCTGGAAATATGATTTAGTTCATTAGACAGCTCCAGTGGTCTCACTCTTGCTGTACAGTCCTGTATTGCAGCTCTTGTTTTATACTGATTTTCATACCTTATATTACAGCTCTATGATATTTATTTCATATATATAAGCATTTTGTAAATCAAGTAAAAGAGAGGATAGTGATAAGGAAAATAGTATGAATTGCTAAATGTCTGTCCAGCTAGATGAAGCAATAGGTACCACATCATGCTTGTATTTCCATTTAGCTTTTTTTTTTTTTTTGTCTCTTCTGTATCCTAAGTGTTAATGATAATGTTGTATAGTATTATCTTTGTTAATATCTCCATCCACATACTTACCCTGGAGAAAGAGAGGAAAATTGAAGAGGGTATATAACCAATGCAGTAGTGTAAGCAGCCTGAAGCATAGCAACCAATGGGAACTCCTATCTGAAGGTTTGAAATCTGAGCTATGCTGTTCAGAGCATCCCTACTGTGGGGAATATCCACTTTAAACAAAATGCACAGCCTCCTGGGTGGAGCAGATAAACTTCGCTTGATAGATTTTTGCATGTTCCCTGATAAAAGCTTCACACTTGGTAAATTCTAATGTGATTCTTCACAGCTCTGGCCATGTATCAGGATACTTCACACAAATCCCAAATCCCAGAGTAACCAACAGAGTGATGCTTTATCTTCCTGACACTCTGATTAAGACTCTTAATCCAAAAGTAACTTTTTTATCTGAATAAAAGGATGTCCTTTTCCTGTGATTTTTTTTTCATTTTCACGCTTATTAATAGAACTGTGTGCTTATAACATATGAGTTAAAATGTATCAGACTTTGTTTTTTGAGGGTAACATGAATTCTGCAAAAACTGTAGCTGTGAATGTTTGCTTTGATGGCTGGGAAACTACCATTACTATCTGATGTTGGTTAAGCCGTATTTGGATTTAGAAAAACGCAGATTAAGATTGAAACTAATGCAAAGGTGGAGAAGGTAATTTAAAAGTTATACTGCCAAGGTTATTGTGAACTTCGTAGTTATATTCCCTTGGATGTAGAGATGTTTTCATCCTTTCACTTAATATAATGGATTGTCCTACTGGAAAATGTTTAGGTTTTAGGAAAAAGAACACTTACACTTTATTTGCTTTGTACATAATAAACTTATCGCAGCAAGTCAAGTATACCATGAATGCTTTAAGACCTAAAATTACGGAGTTTAGGAACATTCAGGTAATACTGAAACTGAAGTGTTCATGAATCTCAAATACTTCAACTTGTGCGATTATATGTTTACAGTTCCCTCATAACCTTTTTTCCTGTTGCTTAGACACAAGATGTGTTTTAAATAAAAGAATCAGACAATATGATTATGGTGCAAATCAAATTTAGTACAGGTGATGATGAGCTGCACATCACTAATTGGAAGAAGTGAAGACTTGTATGGTTTTTAAGTAAATATGGAATTAGATTGTATAAACTCTCTGATGCCTAAGTGCAATTAATAAATGTACTTGTGAAAGCAGAAAGATTGCAAAGCCTCTTTAGGCAGACTGGATTTGAAAAAAATAAATCAGAAGGGTTTTGACTGGGTTTTGCATATTGAAAGAAAAGGATCTGAATATTATTTTTAAGTAGACAAATGAAAATGGATAAAAATGAAAATTAGTGAGGGGGGAATGGAGATAAATAAGTTAAATTATTACTACTTGATCTGATAGCAAACCATCTGGCAATATGCTGCCAAATCATTATCGTTTATATGACTCAGTGCTAATTAGATGTGCAAGGATTATGCAGTCTCCCTGTGCTTTCAACATTGGTAGAATGTTTTAAAAATATCACTTGCAATATTAGTATGGCATGTACTTGTTATGAGTTTCTGACAGTAATCCAAGCTGTTTTTTCACTAGAAAGTATCGCAAGCACTTCAAAGACTGTTCAAATTTTTATTATTAATAAAAGGAACCAAAACAAAAAATCCAGTACAGACACTAAGAATTAGCTCAGCTGTTAAAGTATGGTGCTAGTAATGCCAGGGTCATGGGTTTGATCCCTGTAGAGGCCACTCACTTAAGAGTTGGACTCGATGATCCTTATGGGTCCCTTCCAACTCAGAATACTCTGTGATTCTGTGAATTTAATTTCTTTCTCTTTTTCATTAACTTTCTGAAAATCTACTGACTGAGCAGTTAGGCCTGAATAACACGAAAAGATAACTAGCTATCTAGATATACACACATGACAGGCTGCAGTAAGCATGCTTTGAAAGAGTGTGTAATAAAGGGTTTTGTACAAGTGTGTGTGCATTGCACACTGTGCCTCTGCATATACAAATCCAACACTTTTATCTGTTCTAGAAAGAAATGTAGGTATGTTATTTCCCCACTTGCATCATCATAAAGTCAACAGCTGCCACAAATGGAGAACTATAAAATTCTCCTGAGTGTTTATGGCATCTCTAAAGCTATACTTTAAAAAAAAATTATTATAAATATATGCCCATCTTAAATATGCCGCCACATAAATCTATTAATAAAATGTATTCTGAGAGTTTAAAACTTCAAACTGTCTTCATATGAAAGCTGTAAAAATCTGTTGGATGAAATATCATGTACTGAGAGTAAAAATCAGCAGACAGGCTGCATAATTAATAGGTCAAATTTCTCCCTTTTCAAGAAATGTCTCAAAGGTGGTGCATCGAAAACTACAGTTTGGGGGTTTTTTTGAGAAAAAAATTTCAAAATGCTTGACTAAGAAATATCATGCATATTCTGGGAACTGAGGGCCTCTGAAGGGAGCTGTTTACTTGTCAGATGATTTAAGATTTAGTTATAAATATGGTGAAAATAAGGCAGCACAAACCCATAGTTGTATAAAGGACTACCAAGTGTGAAGAAAGAAGTAATATTTGAAAAAATATCAGAGCATTTTAATACAGGGATTTAGATCTTAACATAATAATACTTTTTGTGGTGTGGATACTTGTGTAAATATGCATGACTGGCTGTGTGTAGTTTCCTGTACGTATATTTATAGGTAATTTTGAAGAGTTGAAGATAGCTCAAAGAGCTGGCAGAATGCGTTAGTGTGTAGAATGCATGATCTGCAAAGCAGTATAAATAAACATTTACATTTACTTATATAATTACTTGCACAAGGAAGAGCTATATGCTTACTAGAGCTTTCTTTTTTTTTTTTTTTTTAGACTTACTCATGTAATGTTCTCCTAGAATAAAGGCAAAATTCAAACCGAAAGTGAGATGTCCACTTTTATCAATGACTGTCACCTGATAATCTTTTTCAATATGATAAACTTGTTTGAAGTATTTATATTTACAGGTGGTTGCCTTTGCAAAAAGTCCTTTGAACACAGGTTAGATTCATCCATGTATCAAAACTGGATTGTTGTGCAAGAGATTTCATTTAGTATAATAGTATGTCCATGCACTACTTGGAACATGCTGAAGACTGATCCCTGTGAGAAGCCCTAGCTGGGTGGGCCCAAGACGTGAGAAACTAAAATAACAAGTACCTTAAGAAAATATTGGTAAAAGTGTTTTGACAGCTTGACTGGATTTACCTGGGCTGTGCTAATATATATTTTACAGAGATTTCAAGCTGAAAGTATAGAAATGTGAAATATTTGCCTGTTTGAAAATTTACCACATCTGTTTATCTTAAGCCTGAGCCAAGCCTTGGCATACAGTTATGATTACTAATAAGCATTACATATGGTTTCTTGGGTTTGGGTTTTGGAGTTTTTTCTCTTGGATCAGTAAAGAAAAACAAGTTTATGTATAACTTCTGGACATTGGGTGGCACCATTGCCTCATGTAAGTCACCATATAGACGCCTTCTAGCTTAAGTTTCACAGTGTTGTCTCAGCTCTGTTTTTCTCTTCAGCATAACTATATAAGGCAAGCCAGAAAGCAGAACTAGTAGCCTTCCTTCTTATACTTTTTCCCACCCAATTTTATTTTAAGTAGTCATCTTGCTTTAAATAGTAATGGATTTTTAACCAGGGACTGATGTTGCTCAGTTTAAGGAACTGGTGTTTTTATTTCAAGTGCTGAAATGGAAAGATATTCTTTAGAGCCAAACTGCTTTTGTGTGCGAGTACCCTGGCCTGTGATGAAACTATGCACTTTTGTAAAAAGCAGGAATAGCACCTGTTTGTTCTATTGTTTTTAATAAAAGGTCAGTTTAATTTTCTTTTTTCATTAAGAACTGATTTGTGACAGTGACAGGACTGACGTATCAGATACCATTACGTGTTTTTGTAAGTGCAAGATCTCCTCTAAGTTTACTTTTAAGATGTATTTAGGTCTTTTTAATTGGGTATTTAGGTCTTATAAACTGGACCTCGATCTTCTTGCTGGCAGATACAAAATTTGTTCCAGAACAGAAGTCTAGTATAAAAGCATACAAAAAATACATCTTTTAGTTACTGGTATAATTTTTTTTCCAGGGTTCATTAATACAGTGCAGTTCTTCAAGCTCAAGGTCTTTCATTCTTCTTTTAGAGCCTCACAAATAAACTTGAAGTAACAGATAATTCAGTTTCAGAGCTGAAAAGCAGGACAGAAACTTTAAACATACATTAAGAGAATGGGTGAGGATTAGTGATTTAACATTGGAAGCATCTTACGTTTTTATTCTTTTTTGTGGTAACAAATTGGAAAGAAACGTGACACTATTTCTCAAGTACTGAAAAACTAGATCAGGACTTTCTCAAGGCCTGTAAAGTATGAAGAGAAATAGTGTTCTAAAATTAAAAGAAGGAAGATTTAAGTCTGACATCAGAAAGAAGCATTCTAGAAGTGAGAAGTAAATACTGTGTGAGACTTCTGCAGAGTGGCTTCCAATGGAGCAGATTTCAACAACTGTCAAAGTGCTTTAGACCAAATTCACTGCCTTCTGCCTGAAACTGGGAAGAAGGAGATGGAGGATGACTATGGACTGTGATTGAAGAAATGATGTGCTGTGTTGTATTGTTCTTTTCTTTCCCTAGGGTCTACGCAGCTGGTACTGTACCTTTTAGCTTCAACAGGGTTTGGAGTTCAGTGTCAGCCAGGAACTGGGAGTCAATGGCTTGCATAACTGAAACATACTTTTGATTTCTGGTGTTGTATGGGATTTGCAAATTCTTTAACTAAATTACAATCCTGTGGGAAGAAGGGCTAGCCAAGTTATTGACTGAAGTGGAAAAAGAAGTGGAAAAAGTTTCAAGTAGGCTAAGCGGGGGAATTCAGTTTCTAGGTTCACCTTCCAAAGGATTCTGGATTCCAGACTTGCATCTCTCTGTGTGTTTTAAACAAAAAATTTAAGAAATACAAATTTGACAAAGTTGCACCTATAGGTTATATTTTTGAATGTTACCTGAATAATAAGCATAACCATTTTTTGTGTCCTTCATGGCATTTCTTTGAGATTCTACATTTCAGAAGGTAAGCTACATCTGGGATCTGCACTCTGGAGGCAGCAGATTTTCAGTGATGCCTACAAGAATGATCTGATCATAAAGTTTGAGGTACGTAAGGGAGACTGAAGCACTGATATCTAAGCAGAACTCTGGGTACCTCTGTCAAGTTCCACAGTTTGACAGATCTGTTTCTCATCAGTGGCTTGGTCTGTAACAATTCAAAGATGTTGAAACACATGTGTCCTGTTCCCTCCCTCAGGTGTATATGCTCTGCCTCTTGGACAATCCCATAATGAGCTCCAGAAAATATGCTGCATAAGGTATTTTCAATGTTTCTGTGCCAGATGACACAGAGGAGCTGACTGCCACAGACAATTAAGCAGTCTTTACGGCCCCATAGGAAAGTAATTGTCTTTAATCTGTCTTTACAATCTTCTAAGAATCCATGACTGATTGCTCAATGCCCAGTGTTTTTCCAGGTTCTTTCTGGAGAGTGTGTAATCTAGTAACAGCAGTCTCTATCATGAGAAATGGCTTGGTTGAACTCTTTCCAGGACTCTCTGCCTCAGCCCCAGAGCAGTTCTCTATAAAGCTTTGTTTGAGGGCTCTAAGACTTAGCTCAAATGGAGTCCTCAAACTTTAATTAAGATCCAATACTTCACAGATTAACCCAGGAAGAAGAATGACAACTCAGATTACACCATGGACTCCCGCAGGGGTTGACTGGAGTGCAGAGGTTTGGTTGTGAGGCTTACAGCATGCACGTGCTGGTGCCCCAACATTATCAGTTCCTCTGAGCAAGATGGGGCAAGTCCCATGCCAAGTGTCTGAGACACATGACTGAGTCATGTCTAGAACACTCTGGGCTTTCCCCTCTACTGCAGATGACTCCCAGAGAGAGCTGTTTAGAGTGGTCCAAAGGGGACAAGGGAGTGTAGATCAGATCTGAGCCGTGCAGACTGTCAGAGCTCCCAAGCTCAAGCTCACTGCCTAGCATTTGACAAATGTAGGTGTGTTCCCAGAGTATGAATATATCCGGGTATATATTAATGGAACTATCACTGAATTACTGTCTTGAGTAGCTGAAAAACTGTTTCCAAATGCATGTTGTGATTCAAAAAGGAATTGTGTGATTCTGAACTCATATGGATTGGTTTTACTCATTTCCGCAGGATTAGTCCTAGCTTAAAGTTACACCTCTTCTTACTTAACTTCCTGAGCAGGACAGAAAGATCCAACAGCAGAAGCCTAAGGAAGAGCTTGAACTCAACTCATGTGACTTGCAGGCCTGTCTTGTTGAAAAGGTGTTTCTACTGAAAAAAAACATGTGAGTACTCTGTCATTCTTGGATTAATATTTCTCAAATGGCTAATATAACACAGTAGTTGCCATCAAGTTCTCTAACTCAGTAACTGCTGTCGTGTCTAGTTAATAATTTCTCTCTATTCCTATGTTATAGTCCTGCTATAGGAATAGATGGCAGAGCCACCAGAGTAAGGCACTGCTGCGGTGCCTGCACAAAATGGCAAACAACTCTCAAATCACNATATATATATGAGACAGATTTTTTTTGTATTTGCAGCCCCCTTTTTAATCTGAGAGGTGGGACAGCAACAGTGCTCCATTTCTATTATTTATGAGTCTAAGAGACATGTAATACTATAAGGAAAGGAGGCTTGGCGGTGTTCTAAATCTCTGTGTTCCTTACCAGAAAGTTCATTATTTTCATCCTTTCTAAGATGGAAATTCTCAGTGGGGTAGTTAGAACAACAAACACAACCTGAGTTTGTATGTAGAGTAGTATTCAAGAAAAAGCTTTATTTCTCACTTCCTCCTTCCAGCCCTGAATATAATATTTAAATCTCCAAAGTGCTATTTTTCTTAACAGTTGGAGAACATTAGGTTTCAATGACAGAGTTCTATATTTCTTGGGGACTGTTAGTGTGACATTTTTCTTATATTTGTGAGAAGCCAAAACATCTATTTCATCTCGGCAAAAGGTTGGGATTTTTCTTCTTACAGACCTACTGTGTGGAGAAACATTTGAACATGCCTATATCTTAACTATTTTGAAAGTGAAAAGTCTTATGTTTATCCCAGCTGTTGTGGGCATGATCTTTGTGACCTGAATGCTTACGGAAACCAGCATAGAACATAAAAGTCGGACAAAGGGCAGGAAACATTGCTGGAACTTATAAGGAAAACCAAGCAAATGCATGTTAAGCAGGTTTCACATCTTGTATATTGTTATAGTTCTAGAAATGGAAGGATAACTTTACACTTCTCTTTTTTTTTTTTTCCTGGCAATGAGCATTAAATGCTCATAATATCAGAGAGAGAAATATAATATGAAAGCTTTTACTTAGTTTGCATCAGAATTATTATTCTTGAGGCCAGTAACTTACTGCAGTGAATCAGGATGTCAACAACAAGCAGTTGTTCTGTAAGGTAAATAACAGGCTATGGTTGCTCACACTTGTGCTTCATTTTCCCTCTTTCTGCCACCTGCAATATCAGAGGGTGTGTCCTGGTTTTAGTAGCCAAGTTCAGTTTGTCACTGTGTGGGTGTGTATTCTAAAGCCTCCATGCCATTTTTTCCCATGAACTGCTCACAATGCCACATCAGCAGCTATTGTCTAAGGGACAGCACACCCCTCAGGCTGCAGGCTGGGTGTTTTGGAACTTCTATGAGATAAGGAAATTCTTCTGCCTCCACACCCACCTGAGGGGTCATGTCTGCTAATGGCCCATCAGGGGTATGAAAAATAGGCCGTTGTTTATCTCACAGAGTAAATCACCCATTGTTTAAGTTTCCGCCCTGGGGGAGGGACTGGGCGGAGCCTANACCGGCTACTCATCTCATCACCTGCGGTCTGTAAATACCTCCGTGCCCACCAGGGACAGAGACTGGGGGAGGGAAGGGTTTTCTTTTTTTTTGCTCAGGTTTTTCTTCTATTTTACTCGTTTAGTTCTGGTTGGTTTTTTGTTTATCTTAAATACATATATAGAGATATATATATAAATTATAGCTAGGAACTGTTATCCTTCCATTTATCATATCTTAATTAAAATTTGTTTTGAAATTGAAGGAGATTTGTCCCTCTGTTTTAGCTATAAATTTTTCTAAGCTCTCTAGACTTAGACAGGGTGTGTGTGTAGCAACTGCATAAAGCAAGTTGAATACTTCAAGGAAGTCTGGCTAACATCTTTCCATTGAGATAGTGTCAAAGGAAAGTGTGAAGTCTTCTACCACGTTACTGTGATATGGATGTGTTTGCCTGAACTTGCAGTGGGAGTGAGTGTTTATAACCATGAAAAGGTTTTGATTCATCTTCACAATCACCTCTCTGGCATGCTTAAGGTAGTCTATTGTAACTACTAGAAAGGTCCAAGTTTGGGTCCTGTGCTGTTAATACAGGTGTGCCTTACTGTATTAAAAACGGTTTATGGCTGATGTGGACATTCGAGCATTTGTCTTCAGTGAGGTCAGTGGGTACTGAATGGTTGGGTTGGTAGGAGGGGTCTGTGTGGAAAGTATTTGAAGGGAAAAGGTGTACACATAGACCTGGCTGGAATTCATGTTTATGTGTACCCAGCATGTAAGGGCACCAAGTGTTACACTTAAAACCTTGTTTAAGGGCAAAGAGGGAGCATGCCTCATGTTACAAACCAAGAATTTCTTGTTACTATAGTTGAAATGTGAAAATTCTAATATTTGTTAATACAGATCTAACTAATACAGAAAAAGATAGAACAGTGCAGTGAAAATTTTATATACACTGCTGGGTTTCTGCTCCTATTACTGCTTGCCTTTCTGTGGCTTCCTTGGGTCTGAAGGCCAGCAGTTTCATTCTGGGGTATATGCAGGGTGCTATAGCAAGTTGTCAGCATGTGGAATGCTTCACTGGGACAAATCTGGCATTCCTGTGGATGATTTCTTCTTCCTTGCTCCAGGGTTCACAGAAGGTCATTTTTTGTTTGCTAACAAAGTTTTACACTGTTGATGTTTCTTCGTTGTTCTGCAGTTCTGCTGCAGCCAAATTTACTGTCCATACCATGACATTTGTGCATGTTAGATACTTTGTCCTCTGGGTTACCACTAAAACCCTTTTTTTTTGCAGGTCCAGGTCTGTACGTCTTTAACCAAACATTAGTGCGGCATTTGCAGCTGTGGAGGCTCCAGTGTCAAGGCTGTGCCCTAAGTCTGATGACTACGCTCAGTGCTGCACTCCATGTCCCCACTCCTGGTCACACAGGTAGTTAGGAAAGGCAGCCTGAAGGTGCCATGTGGTTTCTTGGGTAAGGGTTTGCAAGGCTCATTTTGGAGATTAACTAGGCCACTTGCTGTGGTGGACCAGCTTCCTGCCTGAGTGCTGGGTAACATTTCGCAGAACAGCAGAGTCGATTAGGTTGGAAAAGACCTCTGGCATCATCGAGCCTAACCCAGGGACGGTGACTCCACCACCTCCGTGGGCAACGCATTCCAGCGGGTGGCTGAGGAGAGTTAATGACTGAGGGGGCTGAGGTTGCTCCGTGGCGCCGGACATTGAATCCCTCGGTGTGCCCGCCATCCGCGATCCAGCTGCCGCCCGCCAGAGGGCGCCTCGGGCCCCGTTCCCTGCCAGGGCGGAGGGGAGGAGGGAAGCGGGAGGAGGGCTGGCAGGCGGCGGCACCGTCACCAGCCGGAGGCCGCTCGCCCGCGCTCCTGCGGCAGCCGGCGGGCAGCCGGGGCGCTCCGTGCCCCGCGGCTCCTCGGGCACCGCCAGGATGATGCCTCGGGAGCCCGGCCGCAGCCGCTGGCTGCTCTGCGCTGCCTGCGCCCCCCTCCTCCTCCTTCTCCCGCCGCTCCGCACCNNTCCGCACCCGGGGTGAGTGGCGGGGGCCGGGCCGGGACGCCATGGCGGGGTGCAGGGAGGAGGCGCGGGACGCGCGGCCCCTCCGCAGAGCTGATGGGCGGCGGGAGGGCGCGGGGAGCTGGGCAGCCTCGCAGGGGCGCCGCCGCTGCCGCCCCGCGCCGGGAAGCGGGCGGGAGAGCGGAGGTGTCCCTTCCCCCGAAGTTTGTTGGGAAGCGGGGCTGGAGCGCGGCCAGGCAGCGCGGGGACCCTGCGCGGACACGGCTGCGGGGGCAGCGCCAGGAGCGCCTCCCGNGTGCGGGGCACTGGGAGGGGTGTGTGCGAGGCATTGGGGTGGTATGTGCCGGACATTGGAGGGGTGTGTGCGGGTTACGGTGTCTGTGTGCGGGGCTTGGCGGGGATGTGACGGTCATTGTGGGGGGGGGCGGGGCGTGGGGCGGTCCCCGGGATCGGGAGCGTCTTGGCGGAGCAGCCGGGAGATGCTCGTGTTGGAGCAGCGCCGCCCTGAATGGGGTGCTTTGCTGAGGGCGGGTGGGAAGGTAAAACCGCCCCGTTGAAACGCCAGCCGAGATGAATGAAGGCGAAGTACTACAGCGCTTTAGAGAGGTTTCTAACGTGTGTGGTGAGGTGGGAGAAGATTAAAGGAGGAGGATTAGTTGTATGGGTTGCGGTTGGGTTGCTGCAGGCTCCTGGAGTTGGGAGCTGTTGCCGTGAGTGTAAGAAACGGAAATAAATGTTTATATTTGCTCTGTGCCTCGTTATTTCTGTTCCTGAATGTTTCCATCTCTGTCAGCGTAGGCTTGTCAGTTTGTTGTGAGCCTTTGGGTTTATTACTCCTCCACTGCTGTGGCTTGTGGACCAAAATCACGCAGGGGAAACATGGTACTAATATATCCCATTTTCAGCAAAATAAAATTAATATTTTGGTGTTTCTTTTGCAAAACACTTTTCCTTTCACTGATGCAACTTGGTTTTTAGAGGAGTCCTAATACTCTGCAGCTCTTCCTAAAGCTGCATTTCATTCTTTCTGGGATGAATAGTGTTGCTCCAGTGCTTCAGCAAGGTACTATAGCACTTGTAACCTCAAACAGATTGTAATCACAGTCAGAGAATAACAGCTTAATTTTTTTCTTCTGTGTATGTGTATGCTTATTGTACATACATACGTGCCTCTGGAAGGCAGAAATGGAAACACTTGTGTTCTTATTTAGTAGGTCTCGATTAATGCATGTGTGGAATTTGTTCACCAGAAGCCTATTGCAGTACCGTGGTTTTCTTTTAGTGTTTTAAACTATCTTTTTACATTAAAGAGTCCATACTTTCCTGAATAAGATATGCTTTTGAGATGGCCTGGTTAGTGAGTTTACAAAACAATCAGCTTTGTTCTTGGAAAATAGAGATAATCTGGATTTCCTTTCACAGAAGCAAACAGCTTGTCTGTCGGTAGTTAAGTAATTTCATAAATTCCAGCTTGCAGGTGGCAGCTTCTAGAATAGGGAAATGTATTCAGCTGATTTTGTATGGTCTAACTTCTGGACAATCAGAAGGGATAATGATGATGCTTTTTCTTCTATTGTTTTTCTTTGCTTGCCTTTTCTAAAGATAATGGTGTACACAGCACTCATTTGGACATTTCAGTAGTTCAGCTGCTTTCTTCCCACATGTGTAAAGAAATATAATTAGTTGCTTTTATTTTATGCTTGTGTTAATAAATCTGTAAGTGTTCATTCTTATTGAGCTTGACCAGAGTCTTTGATGCTGACAGGGTAGCAACAATGAAGAAATGTTATAAATGCTTGTATGTAAATACACAAAACTAATTTATATTGCTTGCTAGTGCTCACAGACTGTCTCATCATGGAACAACACATCTCTTTGACAGCATCAGTACATATTTTCTTTGGAATCATGTCAGTCCATAGAATCGTAGGTTCTTGGATAACTTGGGAGGTGAAGGAAACCCAGTCAACTCCCAAGCAAAACAGAAATAAGCCTTTCATTAAGTTATTTTTAGAGGTATGGAGAAATTCTGTTTTAAATTCTGTGGTATGCAACAAGATCACTGCTTTCATTATTTGAAGTGGTCACTATTAGTCATAGTTTTGCCATACATTGTCATAGAATTTTAACTTTTTTGTAGCTCATTTAAACTGACCCAGAGCCCAGTTAGGTGGGTAGAATGACTCTGGGTCAGTCAATCTTGAATCAAACTGTAAAAGAGGAATATAAAAAGAAGTGTTGCATTTCTGTCTCAGTTGGATTTACCTGTGAAAATGAAAGCATTAACTCAGTTTTTAATATTCTTTCACTTCAAGGGCTTATAATTGTAGATATTTGGAAATTGTTTGTGCTTGAAAGGGTAGTACTGAGGAAAGGATTGCTTCTATATTTAAAATGTGTATTGTATCACCATATACATTAATACAATTTGTTGTTTTTTAATACTGCAGTATTTACATCCATTTTTCTTATAGTTTGTTGGCACATATTCATGTAGTTCTGCTGCCGAACAATGAAAATAAGTGATTGTAAACAAGTCTTCTCACCAAAATTTTAACAGAAATAATAGAACACTTGACAAAAATAATTAGGAATTGAAGGTGCTTACATTACATTCTGAGATTGCACTTCCCAGGTTACACATCCAGGAAAATTACTATGTAGCTGTTCCAGTGAATTTTAGTCCTGTTCTCAAAAGAAATAAAGATAAGATTGATAATAAAGATATTTAAAGTTGTTGTGGGTTTTTTTTTAAATTTCTTTCCTTATGCTCAGTTCTTGGGCATCTAGCAAAAGGAGGGGCGTGCTAGGAATTGATGCAATCAGCTTCTGTCTGCTTGTGCCAAAGGACATGATTTTAATGCACAAAGTGTGTTAACAATCTTCGGAGTACACAGTACATTAAATAATGAAATGACATACAGAATTACAGGTTGTGTTTAAGATGGTGCCTTGCTAGGGTTTTTTCTGCTTTAGGCAGCTTTGTGAGAAATTGTATAACTCAACACCCAGGCCTTTTGGTTACTGTGATGCCTACACAGCTTCAACTTGTACCCGCTATTAAGTTTCATCTGGCAATATATTTTCTCGTTGCTCTGTGTCAAGTCAGTGGTCCACCTGAGGTGTGCTTGCATTGTATCGGGAAACAGAAAGGGACTAGAGGAAATTCTGGATTGAGCAAAAATACCTCTAGCTCCAGAGATTGATCTGAGTTTTAGGGAGTTATGCTGAAAGATACGTTGCAGTTGTTTAACTTTTCACACACAGACATCATTATTAATTTACTGTTTTGTTTTGCTAGCATCTGATAGGTCCTAGACATAGGCCATCCTTCTTTGTGCATGTGCAGCTTGCCACAGGGAGTTTATGGTTTCTGCCTGAAAAAGGATATTTATTTCCAGGCTGAGAGATCAGGTTAGTTAAGAAGTCTCAGCCACAGTTTCCTTCTGAGGATTGCTTGATTCATATCAAATTATATGTGCATAACAGATTTGCTGGTAAGGTAGTAGAGTGTTACTAAGATAAATTCTTACAGTCTGTGTGAGTGAAATGCTCGATTACTGTTGGGTGAAGACTTCTGAGCCTTTTTTTGTGGTGTCTTCAGGGGTCTACTGGTCTGTTTTGTGAATGGTTCTTCAGTACTTTAAAAATAGTCTGAAGAGTTCTTGTCTTAATGTATGAACTGGAAAAATATATCAAGTAATTCTAATGTTTTTACTTGTTGGAAAAGAAGTGGATGCTGCATTTCTGAAATCCCAGGGATTAAGAATAATGATATATAGAGGGACTTTAGCATTCATTACAGGTATTGGTTTGTAGATTAAATTGTCTGTGTGGGTGTTGAAGTTGCACTGTGTGTCTGGGCAGCTGCAACAAAAGTAACTTTTAGCCATTGTCCTCAACAGCAAAGGTGGATTGTTACGGGAGATGGTCAAAGAGAGCTGGTCAATGTTTCAAGGTTCATCTCCTGCAAGCTCTAGAATGATCTATCCCCACAAGCAGGAAGGCAAGTCAAGATGGCAGGAGGTCCACATGCATGAACAGGAAGCTCCTGGCAAAACTCAAACATAAAAAGGAATCACACAGAAGATGGCAATTCAGAGACACTGTCTCAGTGTGCAGATATGCTATTAGGAAAGCCAGGGTCCAGCTGGTGTTGAATCTGGTGAGGGATTCAACTTGTGAAAGGAAAGAAAACGAACTTCTGGAGCTGTATCAGCAAAAGGGAGACTAGGGAAAATATCAGCCTGTTTCTGAATGGGGTCTATATTAAAAGAAGGACTTGAAAGTGGGTAAGGAACTTGGAACTTTCTTTCCCTTAATCTATACTGTTAAGACTCACTTTCAGCAGTCCCAGGCCCCTGAAAATCATGGGAAAGTTTGGAGCAGGGAAGAGTTACTGTCCCTGAAGTAGGACCAGTTTAGGGAACATTTAAACAAATAGGACATACAGGAGTTCACAGGATCTGACAGGAGGCAAACACAAGAGCTGGTGGAGTTTAATGATGTCAATGCAAGGTTACCTTTGATGATCTTTGAAAGGTCATGGTGACTGGGAAACATTGCTCTAGAAAATGAGTATTACCACTGTCTTCAAGGAGGGCACGGAAGAGAATCTGGAGAAACTATATGTTGGCCGGTGTTGCCTTAGTCTCTGGGAACGTGATGGAGCAAATAATCCTGGATATCACTGCCAAACAAGAAAGGGCAAGACAAACATATAAGGGACAAGAGGCTGATTGGAAGAAGTCACCATGTTTTTATGACTGGACAGTCATGCTTGGTCACCAGGGAAGTCTTTTGGGTTGGTTGCCTTCATGAATGTGGTGAAAGCAGCGGTAGTTTATCCCAACCTTAGCAAGGAGCTTGAGTTCCATGCTGTCTCCTATAATGTCATACACAAACTGAAGTGTGGGCTGTGTATGTGGACATTGAGGTGGATACAAAGCTGTCTGACTTGCTGGGGCTGTGGGCTCTGATCAGTGGTGTGGTGGCTCTACTAGTATTTAACCTCTTCATTAATGACTTCTTCAGTGTGATACAGTGCACCCTCAGCAGATTTGTAGGGGATACAACACAGACTGGGGGGATTGATGCACCAGCTGCTTGTGTTGCTATTCAGAGACTGGAGAAGTGGACAAACAGGAAACTTGGGAAACTGAGCTCAGTGAGGGGAAACACCAAGTCCTGCCTCTGACAAGGAGACACCCCATGCACCATTGCATGCTGGAGCCATGATGTCTGGCAAACAGCTTTGCAGAGAAGGACTTCAGAGTCCTAGTTTGCAACAAACTGATTGTGAACTAGCAGTGTGCCATTGTAGCAAGGATGGCCAGCAGCCCCCTGAGCTACACTTGGAAAAGTGTTGGAAGCAGGACAAAGGAGGTGTCCTTCCTGTCTGCTCAGCAGTGGGGAGACACACCTGGGGTGCTGTGTCCAGGTCTGGGCACTGCAGTACGAGAGAGAGAGATGGATGCATTGGAGTGAGTTCAGCAAGGACTGTCAAGATGATTAATAAATTGGAACACCTGATAGATGAGGAGAGGCTGAAGATGCTGGGGCTGTTTAGCCTGAAGAAAGGGTTCAAAGAGGATCTTACAAATACTTGTAAAAGCCTGATGCAAAGTAGTAAAGAAGACGGAGCCAGACTGGTGCTTAATAGGACATGAGGTAGTTGGCACAAACTGAAATACAGGAAGTTTCATTTGAACATAAATACTTTTTTTGTTTGATTTGGTTTTTTTGTTTGTGTTTTGTGTGGGTTTTTGTTTTGGGTTTTTTTGTTTGTTTTTTCTTTTTTGTTTGGTTGGGTTTTTTGTTTGTTTTTTTGGGGTTTTTTTTGTGATTTTTTTTTGTTTTGTTTGGTTGGGTTTTTTTGTTTGTTTTTTTTAAGCTCTAAGAATGATTGAATGCTAGAAGAGGTTGCTCAGGCAGTTCATGGAGTCTCTGTCCTAGGAAATACTCAAAACCTGACAGGACAACGTCCTGAGGATCAACTTTGGGAGACTGAACTAGATGACTCTTAGGGATCCTTTCCAACCTTAACGATTCTGTGATTCTCTAATACCAAGATGAAGTAGGTTGTTTAAATAATTTCCTGAAGAGCTTTATCTGTGCTTTCAAAGTGTGAAATAGATCTTTTTTTTCCCCCAAGTAATCTGATTATTGTTTGATTTGTTTCAAAGACCACATGCATTAATATTTTAGAAAGCTTAGCAACAACGTGGCATGGGTTGTCAAATGCACTGCAGTAAGACACTCACCATGTCTTGTCAATCACAATTATTTCAGGTTTCATGTGTCATTCCTCGGGTACAAATTAAAAACTGAAAGTCATGAAAATTATGCTTGTATTCAGCTTTGTGAGTAAGGTTGTTTTCATTATGTGAATTTATGAGGGGATGCTTCTTCAGGTTAATAATGTATTATTAGTACAACTAATCAGGACAACTTTGGGGTATGCTGTTACTTTTCTCTGTTTTCTTCTTCCTGACTAAAGGCCGTAGGGGAATGCAGCTGTGGTCAGCATGAGTCTACCGTGTTAGAATGATTTTTTGGGTTGTCTGGATGTCATGGTGTGATTTGAAATTGAAGTTAGTGTGGACCAGAGATGTCATTGTGAACCTCAACTCCTAGACACTTGGTGAAACTGTCTCCATTAGAGGAGTATAGAGATGTAGGTGATCAGAGGTGGAGCACCACAGACTTTGGACAATCTTGTCTTGCTTTCCTGTATTCTGCATTTCTACTTTGTCAAAAGAATGACAGTGGCTAGCGATTCAAACTAAAATTAATTTCAAGCAATAATTAAACTTGCTTTAAACAATCCTCTTGAATCTGTTTCCCACACGTGTTTTTAAGAAAACCATCAATTTGACCATGATGAATAGTATCCCTTTGAATTTTGAATTTTGAATCCCTTCAAAATTACAATTTTCTTTCATTTGCATCTCTTTAGTATGTATAAGAAAAAAAATTCTTACCAAGAATCTTAGCAAGGCTTTCTTACATTTAATGAAACTGATTTTACAAAAGAGCAAACTGAGACAAATTGACTACATCAAGAAGAAAAAAACAAAACAAAAACACCTTTTTATGATCATTTTTCTAATACAAACTAGAAGTGTATGAAAAGGATGGTGTCACTATAAAGAATTTAAGGTAATACTATGTCTGTGCAGATTCCCTCTCTGTTCTTTTTGTAACATTTTTTTGGACCTCATACATTAAGAAGTTTGACTGTCATTCAAAGATGGCATTCAAAGTCTATGATAGCCACGTTTGTGCTTGATAGAAATTTCTGTCATTTGCTGTCAGTTTCTGTGGCTTCACCTGAAGCTTTGGTAACCCAAATGTTAACCTAAAGACAGTGGACTACAGGTCTCCCATGTGGTAGCTCATTATGCTGTTACCAACTGAACTACTGGATTGAACAGATTTTCTTTTTAAAGGGATTTATTTGCCTTGAAGCAAAGATGAATTGGCTTCACATCAAAATTTATTTTTTTCAGCAATGTCATGGAAATGTCAGGCAGCAAATGTATAAATTCTGTTAAGAACAGACTGTCTCATGTTCAGGAAGATTGTTATTAGTATAGTATTATTTAATGTGAAAAATACCTAAATGTTGGTGTGAGGGTCTTTTTGGTGCAGAACTTTGTCAATTGTGAAAGTGAGTCCTATAATATAAAAAGTCTGCTTTTTCTTTCAGCTTTTGCTTTAAGTGTAGCTCCTGAAGGTGCAGAAGATGAGACTGAATTACCGGAGCTGCAGGTAATAAATTTTAATTGCTATAGGAGGAACATTTTACAGACATTATAAAATAAGCTAGAAGAGACCAGAGCAGAAAGCCTAATATCTATGACATTGATTATGTTGATCATTGACATCAGTGCTGCTCACATCGTGTCCTTCTGTTCAGTGTGGTATGTAAGAGATAAGCTGTTGGTGTTACTGCTGTAGAGAAAAATTTATGAGCATATAATCTTTATTATTTCATAGACAGGTTTTCCTTTCTTCTTGGTTTTGTTTTATATATAATACATTGAGAGGGAAATGGCTGCCTCTCTACTAAATTAGCATTATTACGTATTACTACTCCAGTCACGGCTCAAATAAAGCTTGCATATGAAATTTCAAATTAATGGATTAGAAGAGTTGATGGTCAGAGTCAGACCAAGCTTTAAATAGCATAATGGGTGTTAGATGTGTATGTCCTTTAACGGACCTCTGTCTACCATTTTGTTATTGTATGTATTTGTGAACGTATTTGTGTATGTATAAAAGAAATTTAAGGCAGGGAAGTAGAAATACTGGAACGAATTGAGTTAGAATCTATAACTGCCATTTATATCTGCTGATCTCACATCAAACGCAATAGAAGCATAGTCAGAGGTATGCATTTCTAAATAATTTGTGGTTTTGATCATGGTTGCTATATTTACAGTAATTTTCTAAATGAAAAAGATCCCTATTGCAAACTGCTGATCTGCTGCAGTGTGTCTGGGACACTTGGTAATCTCATTCGGTTGTCATTTCTTGTAAGTTACTGCTGGTTAAATTCCATTACTATCTCAGTACTGCTGTTTACGTTATCATTCTTACATATGATATAATTTTTGAAGGCTTTCCTACTATTTTAGAGTTTCACAATCTTTCCTCAAATGAAGTCAGAAGTGCCCCCTAGAACTCTTCAGGCCAAAATACCTTTTTTTATTTCCTCCTTTTATTTTCAATAACATTTACAGGAATGTAACAGACAATTATTGTGTTGTTTTGTGGTTTAATAAAAGTAATTGTAAAATATGGCTCGTCTTCCCACTGTGTACTGCAAAACAGTTTTTCATTTACACAGAAAATTAATCTTCTGGATTTCTCTCTGATATAGGTTAGCTTAGAATATAAACTTATTGTTTGAGATAGTAACAGTGCTGTGCATAGTCATCAAAATAACTTACAAGACATTTTCTAAACTTTATTGACCCAGTCAGCCAAAAAAAGGTCATAAGAATGGATGCAATTCAGTCATTCTTGAAAAGGTTTTACAGATGATTGCCAAGGAAGTTGGAGCTTATGCATTTCAGTGCAAAAGTCAGACTTGTGCAGAAGAGAGATCATCTGATGCAAGTAAGGCTAAAAGAATTACATAGATCTGATACTAAGAAAAAAAAAAAAAGGAGGGGACTAAGTATCTATAAATAGAAATTGTCGCAAGGGTAGGAAGACTATGCACAAGACCTGTTACCGAGGAGTGCCTTGTATGGTATTTCTATCTGAAAGTCTTAAAACACTTGGACCAAGATAAATCCTGCAACAGTCTTATGCAGTTAATTTTATGTATGGAGAAACCAAAGCACTGAGATGCTGTCACCAGAGAGAAATTGCAATAAGTGAAGGTTGTGTTTTCCTTCCTATAATTTTTGTAGGAAGTGCAGAGCTCCTTTTCCAGTCCTGTCTCCCTTAAGTAACATCATTCCACCCAACCTCTGTTATTTAGAAGCAATTGAATATGCTTCTAAGATATTTTTGTGTGTGTGTCTTGGTTTCCTGGTTAATGATGCAAATGCAGTCTCTCTCTTGTCTCTTCCTCAGCACTCTGGTAAAATTCCATCTCAAAGTCTGGTGATACCTGAATAAATTTCAGTGAAGTCATGTTATGTACAACAACCTTTCCATATTTATTTGTCTTGATGTAAATTGCTTTTGAGTCTTCCTTTAAGAATTGTGTTTCCATAGAAGCTTGATAGTGGATGAAATGAATAAGAGTGTGTTGGGGTTTTTTTACACACTGAGCAGATGTGTTTGCTTTGTAGAATTCTGTATTCTGAACTTAGTGCTCAGGATATACATAATTAAAAAAAAGACATTGCTACTATTAAAGAGTTCTGGTATAAATTGAGTTATGAAGAAGCATTCTCTCTTTTTTGTTTGGTTTTCATTTTTCATTTTTATTCTCTTACTGTATTTTCCGACTAATAGTGTGCAAGCATGTAGGATATCAGTTGCAGTTCTTGATGAGGAGAACTTTTTACTTTATTTTGCTTAGTAGTTTTTGAGTTAAAACCTCTGTTTGCAATAATAATCTCATGAATGCTTTGACTTGCAATGTTTTTCTATAGAAATATTTGAGGTTTTGCATGTATTCTTACTCAGGTTTTCTTTTTCTCCTTTCTTTTAGAGGTCTGAAGAAAGTAGAACAACCAGTAAAATAAGCAGAGGTAAGTACTGGATAGTCTGTGTTTGTTTTCACTTGTGGCTGCCTTTTTAGTGTAAATAAAATACAGTTATGCTTGTAAAGTGACTGTGTCAACAGTGCCTAAATGCTCAATCAGCATTATTAGTTAATTGCTGATTCACAAATGCTTTTTTTCCCCTGGCTCATGCAGTTTCCTGCAGTTCTTTTAATTATGTCTTTTCTGAACTTGAGCACTTCCACTGTGAAACTGATACTTGCTTTTTGTAGTACGCTGTATTTTAAAATAAAATTTTATGATACCTAGTAGCTGTTCTTGTAAGAATTTAGCATGAAACTGAATTTTTACCATTCTACTAGGCTCTCATGGTACTTGTAGTAACTAAAGTTACCATAAACTACTTGTAACAAATTATAATAACTTCGTACTATTTAGAAGCAAGTATTTAAGAAGCATGTCAAACAATAGGCAAAATAGTGGTAAAATAATTTTTCACTGCTGGCCATGTGTGATAAATAATGAGAATAAAACTTATGCAAAGTTCTGCCTTTTCTGAAGACAAGTCTGATGTCCTTCTGGCAAAAAATTAGCAAACTTGAGATAAGGACTTGCATTCTCTGCACTGTAACCTTGGACTTTTCACTCTGCTAAACCCTCAGGAGTTGCTTTGTCTTGTTCTAAAAGAAGCCAGCCTAATTATGTTTCTGTTTTAGTAGTTACTGAGTGGTTATGACTTCATTTTGACATTAAAGCTGAATACCAGGAAGATTTAGCGTGCTTTTAGTGGACTTACTGGCATATCTCTGAATGGTTCTGAGAAGATCTGTGTTTTGTTTGTTTGGCCTTTTGGTTTGGTTTTGTTTGTTTTTAAATTAGTTGCAAGTTCTGTCCCTAACACAGATAACAACTTTGGTGGAAAATAATAATTCAGTGACTTGACCCATTTATCACCCATTTTACCACTGAAAGATCATCCTGTCTATAGAAACTTTACTATTCTTTGCCCTGTTCACCCACCCCTATCTGGTGTCAAATAGAATCCATTTCTTCTTTGTGTTCTTTCATCCCTTTCTGACTTTCTATGCAATCTCATATCGCAGCCAGGGGCTGGGTGTTAATTTTATCACTCCCAACAGAGCTGCTGTGTCTCACTTCATAGAACACCCAGGGAGGCTTTTTTTTTTCCTTTTGACAATGCTCAGTTTTCCTAAGTTTTAGTATAATCTCATTACTTTGAAAAGTTATCTTTATGAACATTACGATGGTACATTAGTGATGTAACTACCATTTGACATCTGCTGATTGTTTCAGTAGGTGATCGCATTAAAACAGACAAATAAAAGTATTTTATGCAGCAGGTAGCAAAGTTCAGAAACTTGCTGCCACAGGATTGTGGAAGCAGACCATAGCAACAGTTTCAGGAGGGGACAAGTCCATAAATGGATGGTAAGATAAATAGACAGCCATATGTCTTCTTGCACTTCTGAATGCAATAGTTTCCAGTGCTGTTAGAGGATGAGGAATACTGTAGAAAGTGCAGGTTTTATGGTGTCCCTGGGTAGTTTCCTATTGCTTCTGTTAAAAACAATACAGTGGACTAGATGGACCATTGGTCTGATGCAATGCATAATTTTTTTTTTTTCTATTTTTAGAGATTCTGTCCTTAAAGGTTTATGTTCCTCAGGTCTCTTAAGCCATTTTTGTAGGTAAAATTGTGGGAGGATGTGAAACAAGGATGTAGTTCTTGACAGTTCTTAGTTTCTCTGATTTTTTATTCTTCTCTTTTGAACTGTTGCCTACAAATCAGTAGCTCTTTCAAGATAGATACCAGTCTTTCGAAAGACTTCATTCATTGTCTTGATAGCCTTTTTCAACTTGAGAAACAATTTAAGTGTTTAAAATTAGACCTGATTTCTGCTGACATTTTAATACTCTGAATATGTCTTTTTACTAACTATTTTAAACTTCTTTGTAGTACAGAATCAATTTCCATTGGATTAAAGCAGTAACATCAAAGTAGGTAATAGCTTACACCTGGAAAGTATTTCATTGTGGAATATCACAGCTGTTGTTAAACGTTCTGTAAACGAAACTGAGCGTAATTCAGATATTTCTGTATGTGTAAATACACAGATACTAAAACAGTCATGATACAAAGCATTGTAGTGTTTGCTTTTTATCTCTGGGGATGTTTTTGGTGTTGTGCATGTAGATTTAGCTCTTTGACTCTGATTAACATCAGTGAGGTGTAGTTTCAGTTTTGCAGTGATTTTAATTTTTTCACAGGAAATCTAGCAAAGATCTTGCTAGACACCAAATAATTGCTATTTGGAAGTTTTCATTATGCATGGGGCTTTTAAACAGTTTATGTGGTTCAGAGCATGAACACTGTTGATTCCTTCATCATGGGAAAAATGTGAAATTAAAACTGATACCTAAACCAATGCTTATGCCATCTCTACAATAGATCACCAGAAACATCAGACAATTTGACAATTTCAGAATTTGTCTTGGTGAATAAGCTAATAAATTAAGGGAAAATATTATCAAGGGAAAAGTAGAAAAAATTCAACTGCAGCTTTGAGCTGTTATAGGTCTAAACTAACAAGTAACTGTTCAGGGGAGCAGAGCAATGTAATTGTTCCTCAGGTCTTGGACGCAGCTGTCTTCTCATAATCTTGGTAAAGGTGTTTGTGGTGAATGCTCTTTTTATTCCCACTGTTTTTCTTGTGATCCCTCTTGATTACTCAGTTTTATTCTTTTTCCTTGTGACTACTTCTTTCCTTTTTTTGATATGTTTTCTCCACCTTTGTCCCACTGCTCCTCACTCATCCTACTCCATTTACCAAGTTAGCATATAATTTTTTTGTGTGTGAACTTTCTTCCTTTTCCACATTTTTTGGCATTCTGTACAGATTCTATAGGCTATTAATTTCTTTCCTTTTGGTATTGTCTCAAATTGTTATATTCTGAGTTAGCTGTACACTTTCTACATAGTATCTGTAAAGTTCAGCCTTTTCTGGCCAAACAGAAGCTGAAATATCATGTGGTTCTCATACATTGATCGATAGTTATGATCTTGGGTGGGTTACACAGCATAGATCAAATATGTTGAGAATTCTGGAAAAGATCTCTTTCCGCTTCCCTTCATCTTCTCATCCTTTGTTGTCCTCTTCTGTGTTCTGCTTCTGAATGAGATCATGTCTGCCTGCTTTTATTAGCTTTCTAAGTCTTGAGGGACTATTCTATCTACTGTCATTAAGAAAATTCGGCTACCTACTTCATCACCCACTCGTATGTTTTAATAAGCGCCTTTTTTAAATCCATAAATGTTTGCAAAGCTACTTCACTATTTTCATTTAAATTTATCAATACATTTATCACACTTCTGTTGCATTTATAGTTCTTAACTATACGATGCCTTTAAACACTGTGAAAACACATGTGAGATATTAGTACTGTCCTGTTAGATAAGCATGTTACTTGATTGTTCTTATGTATGTCTCTCTCCATCTCATGTTTGTTTCTGAGTAGGGTTTTAAGTTCTCTTTTTGGGGAAACATCTTTTTTGTTTCATGTTCATGCATTGCCTAGTGAGGGGAGATGCTGGCCTGTGACTGACACCTTTTAACTGTGGTAATAAAGAGTGCTGGTGTATAGGAAAAAAAGCAACTTCAAAAACGTGGCCGCTGTTCACTGCGGGCATGTAAGATCTGCTGCACAACTTCTAGTCATGCCATGCTTTTTATAAGTTAACCCTGAAAAGGACAGTTTGGGATGTGTGTGTTAAAATTTGTGTGTGTGTTACATTATGCCTTTTTACTATTTCATTAAATGCCTTTACAATTGAAGAGATAGCTTGCTGTGTAATAGATTCCCCCATGCATCTGGGTTTTCACTAGCTTTGGAGCGAAATAGAAATAACTTCCTTTGTCTTAAAATTTTATTTTCTGGTTTACAGAACTAAAAGAAATTGTATTTGTCATCCAGAGTCAAAGTAATTCTTTTCATTCCAAGAGAGCAGAAGATCTAAAAAAAGATATTTTAAAACAGGCTGCAGATCTTGGAAAGGTACGTTGAGATAATATAAAGTACATGTTATTGTATATGCTATTACTGCATTTTACTAAAAATATTAGGGTTTGTTGTGCCTTTTTTGAAATCCATTTAGGTCCTTTTGCTACTTGTTTTCTGTGTGCTTATAAGAAAACTATTTCAGTGGTTATGTACTGATTGTATAATGTGATTTAACCCTGAATATTTTCAATTTCAACTGTCAACGTTTTTGTGTAACAGCTGTTTTTGTCTGGATGGCATTTGATGCCAAAGTGATATGAAAGACTTTGAAGAATATAGTTTTCCAGTATAACTGTAGAGGGGTTTAAAAAGAATTTTTAAAATTCTTCATGTAGCAAAAACCATAATTTTAAGTTTGCTGTAATGTGGTTTTTGTCAGAATTGCATTGCACGACTGTGACATTGTGGTAGTAGAGGAGAAATGTGTGTGGACATTAAAATCCTAACATTGTGTTCCAAACTACCTACAGCAATAGTCTTGCAGACCTTTCTTACCCCTGTCTCTGCATGATTTAGTACGTTCCCTAACTCTTCCTTGTTCCTCTGCCACTCCGCTGCAGACTGAGCACTCTGCCGTTCACCTGCTGGGTGACCTCCTCGGCCATGCTGGCCTAGGAGATGCATGTGGTACTTAACACTTGGTTTGAAATTTTTTTGGTAAAGCTTTAGCCTAGAGAGAAGAGGCTTTTAAGAAACTTACATTGAAAGTTCAATGTGTTTAAGCAATGCTTTTTAAAATTCTGTCATTAATAAAATTAAGAAAAGTTTAAGAGTGGCATACAACCCATGATGTGAAATAGCTTGCTGAGGGTTTTTCGACCTATTTTTCATTTTCATGTTCTTTGGTATAAAAGAAGTGTGATTTAAATTGTCTTATGTGTCAGTCTTGGAATGCCTGAATCAGATTGCTGGATGTTTTAGGCTTCATTTATCCAAGCTTATCAAACCTGTTGTAATTAAATCTATTCTAAATGTAGTTTTTAATCCCTTAATGAAATCAATTGTGTGAACAGCTTTTGTTCTGCAGAGTTCTGCTGTTTTGGAGTCTTCTTTGGAATTGACGCAAGTATTCAGATACAATATGTGCTGAGAGGATTATGGCGTCAGTTGTTGAAATCAAGGGTTTTAGTTGAGTTCTGTAATTTATGTTGCAGAATATGAGTAATGAAAAGATCTCTAAGTGGAAGTACAAATAGCTTCAGTGAAGCAGGAATATAGGTATGTTTCATTGGAGACAGGAAAAATCTTTTTGTAATCAGTGGTGTACCTGAAACTGACCTGACTTTTAAAAACATATATTGCCTAATTAAGGAGATTCCTTTATGGGAATTCTGAAGTGGTGGTGCTTTTCCTGTATTAATAGGTAACTATTAAACGTCAGTCATGGTGTCTTACGAGGAACGGTGGTGAAAGCACATCACACCAAAAATCTTGTCTCTGAAATCTGGGGAAAAGGGAAAAGCTGATGGGGAAAAGCCATCAGTGTATAAGAAGAAAACTAATGAGCACAGCCAGTCAGCACTTGCTTGTTTTGATCAACTAGCAATGTGAGGTATGACCCAATAATACTAATTATGGAGAAGGGACAGGTCATCTCTGCAGTCCTGCATATTGGTATTTGAAGTTCATATTTTTCATTGCAAAGAATACATATGAAATTACTAGTTTCAGGTGGAGAAAGATCTTTGTGTTTTTAAGGATAGCTGCTGTATATAAACAAAGGACTGAATCATCAGTTTCACTCAACTGTTGTCACAGAACCAAGTGATAGATTTTTTTAGTCCATATGGTTTTATTAGTTGTTACTTTCTGCTGTTTTAAAATGAGAAGCTGAAGCCAGCTGCTTGATTTGTGTTATTTAATTAAAGTAGAATGTGTGCCTTGCTTCAAAATGGATTGTCATTGACGATCATATTTACTGTACATTAACCTCTACAAGTGATTTGTCTATTTTCTTTTACTATGTATTGCAAACATTTCTTTGATGTGAAACTAGTCACAGTAATTGTCAGTATTTTTTTCCTGCTTAAAAGCATTTTTCATAGTGATTTTTTGAATATTAACCAGAACTCCTTAGATGCAATTAGTGCTATTGAATTCCCTGTGTTTGTAACACTTGAGAAGACAAAAGTCCATGTATTTCCCTATGAAAACTGGCCTAGTAGAGGGGGACTTTTTTTGCTTTGGGTCCTTAAGTGTTTTTACATTGAACACCCTCAGCCAATTAATTGTGTTAAAAAAAAAAAAATTTTTTCCTGAAAAGTCTAGGGATTAAATGGAGTCCTATGTGTATTAACCAGAAGAACTATAGCAAATTAGAACTGTTCATTATGGAGTTGGAAAAAAAAAAGCCAAAACAAAAAAAACCAACAAAAACCAAACCAACACAACAAACAAACCCAACAAAACAAACAAACAAGAACCCAACAAAACAAACACAAAAAACCAAACCAAAAACCCAAACCAACCCTATCAAACCAAGACTTTAAGATTTTAAGACCGATACCATGGAGTACTGGAAAATGAAAATAAGTATCACATACTTCCGTATGAGTAACAGATGATGTGAAGTATGAGTTCTGTTTTATAGAAGCACTAACTATAGTTTATAGTGTTTTCACTGGTAAGCTTACTTTGTTTTGGGCAAAGCCCTGTATGTTGTACCATTGCATAGAAATGAAATTTCACCCATTTAAACGATCTTTGAATATAAAGGGAAATATTGCTAGTTCGTGAGTTTGAGGACTGTTATTGTAGTGATTATTAATATCAGTTTAAAAGAAACAAGTGCAGTCAAAAGCATGGAACTGTACATAGGAAGCCTCCATATTATATTGCATGAGTAAATACTTGCATTAGTTAATACTGTTTTTAAACTTTCATAATACCATTTCTTCATCAGCCTCCCAATTACCAGTTTGGCTAATATGAAAACAGGTGGCAAGTGGTTGGAGCATCCTGGGGTTGTGTTCTTCTTTATTTAAAACAATTTTGCAAAGTCCTGTTTTGTGAAGCACAGCAGGAACAAAGATGATCAGAAACCCAGCTGGCCTATGCCAGTGGTCTGTGCCTCAAGTTAAGTTTCTTTGTTATCTTAGCGGATCATGCCAGAAGGTTCTGGTTTTCTGCTTTCAGCACAAATTAACTCAGTGTCCTAGCTGCCGCGTTTCTGAGGTTGAAAAGCCTCTTGCTGCCTATCTCAGCTTTATATTATTGTGTTGTTAGTTTCATGGCCACAGCATCTGTTGCCAAAGTGCCAGTTGCCATTGAGTGTGGCATATGTGCTTTAAAAATCTCTTCCTTTTAATTGTCTGGGTTGTACTTGATGGTAGAATTGCACTATTTCAGTAATATGGGAGGTTTCTTTGTTAAAGGATTGGAGAGGGGAAAAAAGTAAAATTAGTTTGCTTTAATTTTAATGTACATATTAAGCAATCACCATATTCCTCTCTGAAATGAAATGATCTGTCTCCATATTGTTCCTGCTGATGTTTTGACCATCTATGAGAGAGTACTTTCAGGGAATTTGTAGAATATTATCTTTTTTTTCCCCCTGATTTTCCAGTGGGACACTTTGAGTAGTTAAGATTTTCTGAGGTTCTGCCTAGCTCTGTTTTCACATCTGATTTCAGATGCTGGAGTTCTGTTGTCCTCTTTAAAGCCTCTTTAAATATTCCTCTACCATTATTTAATAGTGTTGCCTCTATTCAGAGTACAATAAATTTAGAATTCACTATATTCTGCCATCTGTATCTCACCTGAAATTTTCAATTTTTGAATGCTATCGTGCTAAGATGATAACAACTCTGAAATAGTGCCTGCATTTTTCTCAGGCTGTGGTCTCCTTAATTCATTCCATGATAGATGTATTCCACAAATGGATGGACATGCATTCCTCTTCTTGACCTACAACAGGCTCTATAGCTTAAATTCCCCAGTGGTTCTCAGAGTAGGTCTGAACCATTACCTTGCTGTAAAGCTCACATGCAGATTAATAATGTTACGGTTATAAAATCTAGTGGAAAAATCTCACTTTTTCACTGCAACTAAGTTGTTTTTAAACTGCTCTGTATATTTAGATAAAACATCCATAAACATAATTTGCTTGAAACCTTTCAAAATTAATGCCATAAATGCAGTATAATCAGTAATATCTGTTACTTCACCTTTCATATTACTTGCTCAAATTGTAAGATTCTAGTATCAAAACGCTACTTCCTCCTCTCCCTCCTTTATTGGCTTCCTATTGCATGGAACCTGTTTTCCAACTGAGACTGATCAGATGATTCATTTTTGGATACTACAGTTTTAACAAGGCTTAATAGATTATATTTAAGAGAAGCGTTGGGCTTCATTCTGACCTGGCCCTCCATCTCCATGTCTGCAATAGTTGGTCTTTATGGCAAGGTTTGCCACAATATCAGGGTCAACCTTTTTTTTTTTTTCTTTTTTTTTTTTTTTTTTTTTTTAAAAAAAAAAAAAAAAAAAAAAACAAACAAAAAACAAAAAAAAACCCAAAAAACCAAACAAACAAAAAAAACCCCAAAAAAACAAACAAACAAAAAAAAACCAAAAACCAACAACAACAACAAAAAAAACCAGCTATGTTTTTATCTTCAAAAGCTTAATATGTATGATTTTGCAGTGTTATTTTTTCAGTGTTATTTGATTGAGCCCCCCTCCCCTCTTTTCCTTTTTGGTAAAGTGTTAGTGTGCTGTCTGTTTCCTTCCTAGCAACAGTTTTCTTCTGCAAGTATTTATCCATGTCAACTAAATCCTGTAGCCTCATGGAACATGCTTGTCACTTTAGTTATTAAGTGCTTATTCCTTAAGATGTAAGAGTTCATCTTGCCAGACAATAGACAGTTTTTGTTGACTCTGTGTAAGAAAAACAAGGCTCCGTGGCGTACTTTCTCCATTAGCTTTCCATCATTTTTCCCTCTTTTACAACAGAGTTCAGAGACCAGTCAATACCAGAGGTGTTGGGGAAGATACTGTCATGTCATCTGTGATATTAATCTTGTACACCACTCTTCTTGGCCCAGATCCAATTAGTCTTTGACTGATCAGCAGGACTCCTTCCCCAGCAAAGTCATGAATCTGATACGTGACCAGCAGTAGAATGTTTGAAGGTATCTTGCTGAGGTGACAAATCCTTCATTTCTCTGTGATGAGGACAGAGATGCTGATGGGGTGTCTTTCTCAAAGAAGTGAAATCCCTGCAGAGATCCCTCATGGACTCACACAATTAGATTAATTAGGGAACATGGAACTGTGGTGAAGGAGAGGAAGGAAGAAGTTCCAGGTGCTCTCAGTGGCCTCCTGAAATGACCGGAATATTTGTCCAGATATTTTGGGTACCTCCTTTATGTTGCTCTTCTGATGGTTTCTTTTTTTCCCTGTCTGTATTGAGTCCGGTTATACTACTAGTAACTACTAAAATCACTGTATTGTCTTTGGTTTATGAGTAGAAAAGTCTGGGAACAAGATTTCTTTGCCCTTTTCTTCCCCTGTTCCATTGTCCCTTCCTTAAAATGGTATTTCTTCCTGAACTTCCATGTCTCTACCTTGTATAAATTAGAATTCTTGTTTGAAATAGAGAAATCAGTGGATTGATTTAGCATTTCAGATGACCTCATTTTCAATTTCCTCTATAAAGTTTAATGGAACTTAATTTTATCAAGTCTTTCTTCTCCTCCTGCTTTGCTTTTATTTTCCCTGACTTGCATTTGTAACATCATCCAAAACTTTAATATTTGCATTTATTTTTTAAATCTGTCAACAAAACTTCACTTATGTAGGCACAGCTTGCAGTCTAAAACCCTAATAAGTGTGTGCATTGAAGTGGTCAGTATTTGAAATTCCTATTTTCACTTTTTTATCCGTATTAACATCTGTGTTTGTCTTACGTTGTGTTCCTTTTTCTGCTTACATGCTTTGTCTAATATCAACATGTTCTAGTAATTTTCTTTTCTGTTGAGTCTGTAGTTGGTCTTCAAAATGCTTAATCCAGCCACTCATTCTGGGACCACAGTTTTGGGGTGCTCAAGTTCTGAAATGCATCTGAACTCTGTTCTCTTGAAGGGTGAGGTGCCTTCAAAATAAAACCTTTCGAAAGTGTTCCAGGAAAAGTGCACAAAGCTACTGTTCAGTTTTGAAAACTTATTTCAGAGCTGTCTTGAATGTCTTCAAGATCACCTTGCAGGGCTTTACAGATTTGACTTTCGTTGTCTTTGCTTTCCTTCAGCTGTTCTCTCAGCTTTTTGTTTTAATTGTTTGATCTCTGACTTTCTGATATGCCCTTGCTTCTCATTCTACAAAGGTACCAGAGTTTTTTTGATGATTGCTAGGCTTAATTATCAGCAAAATTGATGTCTAGCTCATTAACTATTGAAACTGTAGAAGTTACCTACGTTGTAGTGCTGGAAGGTGAATGATACCCAGCAGATTTGAAGGAATTTGTAGAAGTCGGATAATTCTGTACTAATGAGATCTTTTAAATGTTTTAGTAGTGGTAAATGGGTTCTTTTCAGCCCTGCCTTACACATCATATACCAGAAATATGTGGTAACTGCTGTGGATTTTTTATGCAGAAAATAGGACCTGTCACCTCACAGAGATGATTTGTCATGTCATCGCAAAATACATCCGAGAAATTCAGAAGTTTAAAGTGCTTTAGGCTATGTGCCTCTCTCAGCCTCTTCTGCACCAATCTCTGCATACATAATAGGATTTGAATAAAACTGTTTTGCTGACGTTTATCTTTATTAGTACAGAATAAGAGATTGCTGTAAAACTTCCTCCTCCACTGCAGCTGCTGTCTACTGTATTAAAATTGCTCAGTCATTTTTGAATAGAGCGTTCAAGTGCACATGAGAGTAGAATTACTAAATCATCGGATTTGAACTCTTAAAATCAGTACTCGTTGACAGTTACAAGTTCTTCTGAGCATCTGTATGAGAGCTTAAAGTACATTTACCACATTTCTTGCCTTGTGGAAGCTTCTTTCTGTTCTGCTGTTTCTTCCCTCACTCTTTAGTTTAAAACTGTGTTTTAGGTCTTGGTAAGGGACTGCTGGGGGAAGGGACCTGCTGCCCCATATGTCACACTAAATTAGCTATGGAGATGACTGCCTGGAACTCGCTGTCAGTGAAAGATGCTTCAGACTTGTTTGTCCATGAATATAAAAATCTACTTATATTGCTAATCTTGCTGATAAAGAATCAACTGAACCCCATAAATTGCATATCTTCGTTGTTTGAATCATAGAATTGCTAAGGTTGGAAAATACCTCCGAGATCAAGTCCAACCTTTGAATACCACCACGCCCACTAAACCATATCATGCAATGCCATGTCTACTCAGTTTCTGGAGCAGGGATGGTGACTCCACCATTTCCCTGGGGAGCCTGTTCCAATGCTTAACCACTCTTTCAGTGAAGCAATCTTTCCCAATACACAACCTGAAATGTTTTTGTGTTAATTATGATTAAGAAGACTTTTGCTAGTAAGTAAAAACTCACTTTATAATACTAAAATCCGACCTTAAACACATTCTAAACAAAGAATCTTACTCAGATCAGTTGGCAATGTAATTATTGTGGTTTATCATTAATACTTTCATGAATAATAGAAATGTACCGTGTACCACATGTCTGTATTTTGTATTATTGCATTTGTTTAGAATGCATGTAAACTGAGTATTCCTCAGTGCTTTTTATTCACACAAGTGAAAAGCAAACAAATGTCACTTTACTGCAATATATTGTTGTCATTCTATACTACCATCTAATTATACACATCTGTGGTAGCATTTATTATAAAAAACACTCAAAACAATTCCAGATTTTTCCGCATATTTTTATTAGTCTTGTTGCAAAGTAAGATTTAATTTGTGATATTGGTGCTCACTAGCTCTCAGGAAAACAGAGCAGGGAAGATACGGGATACCTAGGGGGAAGATGAGGGATCCTAGAGGAGGAAAAATAAAATTAAATGCAAACTAAATTGGTGATAACTTTCCTACCAATGAAGTTCCTTCCTCCAAATCTGTGCTTTTTATTTAGCAAGTTCGTAGTCTTAGTTTTCAAAATTCAGACTGCTGCTCAAACTAAATATTGGACTGGCTTAAAATACAAGTAATTGTATTATTATTTTATTAAATACCAGCTAACTGAAAGTATAGCACATGTGCCATACTGCTTATTCGGATTATTTCTACATACTAGTAAGTACTGTGGTGCAATAGGAGCAAACCTGTAGAGCAATTCAGTTGTTGCTGAGGAGCTAGCACTTGTGTTACGTGACAGTTCAAAGGACTGTTCTGAGACACTAGTTCTGAGGTGGCTCTGAACTGGAGGTCCATTAACAGTTGCAGCACATCCTTTGGTTTAGTTTCATCTCAAAGGAATACAACTAGTGCACTTTCTGATGCACAAGATGGTGTGGTGATGAAGCAAAAAAATGCACAGAAGTGGACTAACCTATACTCAATGAGACAGTGTTAGGAAACAATAGGAGCTGCTTTTGTTTGAGGTACCAATCTTACTGCTAGGTTTGAAATTTATTTAGTAAATAAGTAATTTTTACTAGGTATTAAGATTTATAAGGCTAATTTGAAATGTGTCAATACCTCGGTATTGACATGTCTCGGTAATTAGAAGAATGAAGTTAGTTTTTTGTATTCTTCAGTTTGAAAGGTCAGGAGTTGACAACTCTTATCAGCAAGCACTAATCGAATACTCCACACTTCCTTTTGGTCTTTGAAATATGCAGCCTAGTGTACTTTAAAACAGATAATTAAAAGTATCCTATGTTTTTTGACTAATTGGGGGTTGGGGCACATTATTAATTTGTTGATGAACATGTGTTTTTGGGTGAAAAATACCTATTTTCAATGTAGTAGTTTCTTGAATTTTCTTGTGCCCTAATCATCTGGATTATGATCTAGTCAGGTTTTCATCTCCAAGGTAGGAAGCAATTGTGTTGATGTTGACACATTTTTTCCTTATGATAATGGAAACCACAGGTGCATGTATAAATTCTTTGTATGACATTTTGTTGCAGGACACTTGTGTTTGAGGAAAATCTTACAGTGTCACATCAGCATAATGCAATTCAAATTAACTCTTATTACTGCTGAGCACACGTGAATTATTTCTGGATCACAAAAACCTTACTGGACCTTCTACTGATTTTCCAACTATGGGAAGCCTAGGCAGCCTGCTAGGAACTGGAGATGTTACTGAAATTTGCTCCCACTATTGTTGAGGAACAGTCCAGTAAAATTTTAAATCAGTGGCTGGCAGGATCTTTCCTACATGAAGAACTTAGATCTGTGATAATTATAGATTTTTAAGGCAGAAATATGTTGTAGAAAAAAGCTTTTCTTTTTGTTGATGGAGTAAATTACTACATAAGGATTAATATTCCTGCTAGCTGCCTAAGAAGTCCCATCTTTATTTTATCTGTTTTCCCAGAGAGTGAGTTGTTGGCTCTAGCATGCAAGCACTCCAGGCAGTGCTTTGGTTATCCATTCAAGTATATTTTTGGGCAGCAAAGTTGTATTCTGAAGATTTTGACATAATATATAGTAGGGAAAAGGATTAAAATTACTGTTTTGATAAAATACCTTCTTTCTTTTTTTTCCCCCCCCCCATTCAGAGGCAGGAACACTTCAAATTACTCTTAAGCTCCAGTTATTGCTTCCATACAATTAGATAAATACTGTCTTTTTAATATAAGATCATTTGATGACAGACATGCACACAGGACTTGCTCTTAATTTGTGAAAGCAGGGTCCTGCTGTGACCCTGAACTCTTTGAAATTACACATAATACATTATGAAAACTTAGTTCTTTTTTAAAATGATAACCAAGTATCTGAGAGTAGAACAGAAATAGAGATTCTCTGTAATGGAAAGTAGTAGGTTATTACTTTAGGCTTCCTGAGGAGCCAAAGATTATTGGATATTCTGCTTTATTAGCAACATGTGTTTTGTTGTGGGTTTTTTTAATAAACCTTATTGCAACCTTTCAGTACTTGAAGGGGGCTTCTAAGAAAGATGGGAACAGACTTTTTAGTAGGTACTGTAGTGATAAGAAAAAGGTAACGGTTTTAAACTAAAAGGGGGGTAGATTCAGACTAGACATAAAGAAGAAACTTTTTACAATGAAGGTGATGAAACACTGGCAGTTTGCCCAGAAAGGTGGTGGATATCCCATGACCAGAAATATTCAAGGTCTCAGGCTGGACAGGGCTCTGAGCAGCCTGATCTAGTTGAAGATATCCCTGCTTATTTCAGAGGATTGGACTAGGTGAACTTTAAAGGTCCTTTCTAACCCAAGCTATTCTATGGATGCAGCTTAAAGGCATAAATTAAACAATAAATGAGGCAGAAATAAAACAAGGATGAAAAATGGAAGAAGTTTCCAAATAACTGACTTGTTAAACAGTAGCAAAGTTCTTTTGTTACAGCTGTATTGCAAAATAGTACTTCAGATCATCTGTGGGTTTTATTTGAAAGGGTATATTGAAATAATATTTTGTCTTGGATTCTTGGACATAATGCTTTGATAAACTTGATACTTACATCTTTAAAATATGAAAAATATTTGAAACATATATTGTAATTTTCAATGTTTGAGCAAATTGTTAGAATATAGAGAAGACGTCTTGTACAGTGTAATATTTGAAGTTGGCAATTCCTAGCAAATTGTCTACCCCAGCAGGTTTAGAGGTAGGAGATTTGCTCTTTATGTAATTTTAGAAGTCCTTCAGGATGTCTATGGAATTGGCATGTTTGTGAAAATAAAGCTATAAGAAGACTTCAGTATGTATTCCACAGCTCTACTTTGTCAAAGTAGTTGTAACAGATGACTGTAAGAGCTTGGCTTATTTAACCTCCCGAGGGAAGGTTGAGAAGGGGGGTAGGTAGGCTAGCTCTGAATGTGTCTTAGGATTGATTGCTGAAAAAAAGATAAGAGTAGAGAAGATGGTAAGTGCTTGTAGAGCATGTAGAGACTAGGCAAACATTTCTAATTCTGGTGATGCCTAAAATGGGAGAAAAGAACTTCCCAGACAATATTAGTATAGATAAAATAGAGAGCAGGTCTTCAATTAAAGTGCTGTGAGGTACACTAAATACGTAAGTGCACTTTACAGCATAAGGCTCCTACAAATTTATAACACATTACTAATCAGATGTATTGGATACATCCAACCCAAGAATTGTCCACTCCCAGAACCTCCCTCAGGCCTACCCCTTGGCACGCCTGGCTGGAACTGAGTTAGAGGTCTCAAGATCCTTTCCTTCTTCACCATCATCTTCAGTATCACATGCCGCCTTTGGAACTTCTTCAAACAATGATATCTTATTATATTCTCCTAAGTATGTGTCCCAAACAAGATGTCCTTGTGAAAATAGTTTTCCTTGGACATTAAACAAAATTTCAAGAATTTGATATAAAGTGTGAAAAAGGAGTTTAGTAACTGTTAACTTCTATTTAAAAGTGTTAGAAACTATACAGCTATATTAAAACTTACATGCTACAAATCTCTGTCACCCTGGGTGCTTACAGAGGCCCATTTTGGCCTTTTAGTCTAGTCATAGCAGTTTTCTTTGGTTTTACAATGTACCATTTTGTTTTCTGTAAATTGTGCATTTCTCATATAGGGTTTGGCAGATTAATATGAAATTGCAAGTATTGTAGAAATAATAGACACTCATTTCAGGTGAGTCTCTTAATTAGTTCTTAAAAATGCTTTTATTTTGAGTTGTCGTTTCTTCATTGAATTTGTTATTCCCCCAAGGTTTTTCCTTTTATTGAAGAGGACTCTCCATGTTTAAATTCAAGGGCCAGTTTTATTTCACTTCTTTTGATGATTTACTGTGCAATTGAGTGTATTGCTACCATCTTCAACTTGTATAAATAATACTAAGTGATTTTAAAGGTACAGATGAGACTGTGTTAATGTCTTTTGACTTGATTTTCAAAATGTGAATCTAACCCCTTTATTCACACTTGATTTTTTGTTTGTGTAGTTTGCAATTGTAATCTGTGGCAGGTATGGCTAATCTCACTCTTCTGATATAGTAGGGAGTAAAAATGTCTTATGCTGCATTTCAGATCGCAAGAGATTCCATTTTTTTGGTTCTGCCCTTTAAAGTCAGCTCAATTGTGAAAGGTGGGGAGGGCACTTTCTCAGTCTCCAAAAGTGATTAAATTGTTTATTTGAGATTATTGGATACTTTACTTGTGTCATACATAAAGTGCTAATGTGTGAAAACACATGGGCTCTGTAACTGTGGAAACAATAGTTTCAAGTTAGTATAACTAGTGAATGCAGTACAGGCTATGGATGCATTTGCAGGAGAGTTTTATGAGCTACACAGACATAGTGTGTATGTTATATATTGCTGCCTCAACTGTCTAGCCATCCCCTGGTGAGCTAGTCTGCCTGTGCCCTTCCATGCCTCAAAGCTGACATCAGGTACTTTCTGCCCTTTTTTTCCCCCCCTCCGGTCATTGTAGTGAAGGTAGAATAAATAAAATGAAAGTCAGCCCAGTTCTACTAGGTTCAAAATGAAAATACATGAAATGAGAGAAAAAGCAACAGAAATCCTCTTGTATTTTTGAAAAAGCCTATTTTACCTTTACAGGGTGTTTTAAGGATCTCCTTTATTAAATCAGAATTGATGCATTGTTAGAGGTGAGTGGAGAAATGGAACATACAGGACATCTCTTGTCATGTTTTAGCGGAAGTTGGGTAGAGAAAAAGAGCAGGCTTATGTGAATGCCAAAGAGAAAAGATACTTTCTAAACATATTGGATGAGCTCAAGAAAGAGTGCTTTTTCTTTATCATCACTCCTTTGCTTTGCACAAAGGAAATAGGTGAGCATTTTTTTGTTAAAGACGTGATACTTGAGCGTGTGGTCCATCTACTTAGATTATGTAATTTACTTTGTACCTTTGGCATGGACAAATGCTTTTTTGTCTAAAATTATCCTACCTTTAGTGTGATACCGACACTTTTTTTGTCTGGATCCTACTGTGCATGAAATACATGGCTGCCTAGAAATACTAGCATAACTGCAGGGTTGGTATATTTGTAACAACAAATGTTCTTGTAAAGACAGAAGTCTGCCTTTTTATGTTTCTATCTGCAATCCCGTAAGCACACATACTTTTGTGGTTTTACCATGAAGCGGCTACATTTCAGTCAAATACCAGATGTTGAGCATAATATGACTGAGATTTGCCACTTCCCCAAAAAACCTCTGGACTTTGGTATTGCAGTAAATTGAAGTAAGCAGAAACATACTTAATAGATTGGTTTGAACTGGAAGCATAAGTTAGAAATGCTGATATTTGAGATGCAGATGAGTAGCTTGTTCCAAAGTGCTCTTCCCCTGAATCCTGTGGTGAGTCCAGTTCCACTGTGGGCAGTAACCCCCATCACACTGTGACTGGGGAGCTGCTCCCTTCTCTTCAGCTGGTGAGTGTCAACACCCGATTGGAGTGATGGTGCAGAGGAGGATCCTACTTGTTAATGGAATAAGATACTGCCTATATAGGGGTGTATTCATCATGGCTAGACTTCGCGAACGAAGATTTGGGAGGGTTTTACCCTCGCTTGCTGCAAGCGCGCTGATGGCTGATAAGGCCAGTGCGAGATAGGCAAGTCTGATTGCAAAAGGCACAGCAGGGGATGTATTATGGGATATATATATATATATACACACATACATATCTTCAGCTTTTTACATGTATAATAAATCATGCAGTTTGGCATATCAGAAGTCTGTGTTTAAATGGTGTTTTCTTGGAAGCTACCCCAGAATGATAGCTTATCTGCTAGACATTTGGATCTGCCACATCAATGAGGTTTCAAGTAACAAGAGAGCAAAGAAATTTGTGAAAAAGATTTTCCTTTGTAGGAAGCTTCTTTGATCTTTCAGGAAATAAGAATGCTATCTCTTAATTTTGATTTCTCTATAAACTCATTGTTTTTTGTCATATTGGTGCAACAGGTCAAAGCTCAACTCAAAACAGAGGGCTGTCACCTAAGCTGTGTGTAACATGATTGTCCAATAGAAACCTTTGTAGAACACCATACATTGCTTATAAGTATTTCTTTACAGTATGGGATTTTGTGCTATGGTAAAGAAATTACTATGATATGTTGATCACATGAGACCTATACAAAGCATTCCATTTGAAGTCTTTTAACTTTGTAACTACTAGAGAATTAAGAAATTATGAGTTGTAAGAAGCACTTTCTCTAAATTGCAGGTCACCTTGTGTCATGCTATCTTAGTCTAATCTTCAGGGCTACTTCCCAGTCAAAACCAGTGAAAACTACATAGGGATTCCAGAGTGATTCTTTTAAGATTAGTTGATGTTTAGGGAAAAAGTACATATAACTCAAATTTAATGGGAATATTTTATTTTTCTTAAAGGAATTTCCCGCAGTTCTTCTTACTCATCAGATGGACAGGCATGAAGGTGCATGGACAATATTGCCATTAATGAAAGAGTAAGTCTAATAAATGCCAGTTATTTTCAGATTTTTTTGGTAACCAAGAAAGTATATATTCATTACTCAGACCTCTCTTTTTTTTTTTTTTTTTTTCCCAGAAGCAAAGTTTTTGGATGAATGTAGTAACCTTATATTTTCACTTTGTTACTCTAATTTTTTTTGTTTCGTTTTCCAAAGCAATTTACTGTTAAATCAGGGAAAGCTGTTTTAAGTAACTATAGAATGTAACTAAACAACGACCTTCTTTGAATTTTGGTGTGTTTTAAAATTACCAGGGAGGTAAACTAATTGAAGAAATCATATTTTAAATATGTATTTTTCTATTTGGTCTCCAGTTCTCACACTGTAAGGTGCCAGGTATTTCAGAACTTTTGAACTTTCAACTTACTTGATTGAATGAAGTAGATTATTTTTTTAAAACAGGTAGTGCTGTTTGGTGTCTCTGTTACAGTTTACAGTGTTTGCAAAAGGTGATATGCCTTTGTAGGGAGGTGTAGGTTTCACCATCTTTTCAGAACCTTATATGGCCAATTTTTATCTTAGTCTTATGAGAGAAGACAGGTAGGTAGTCTCAAATATCTTTTCTTTTTAGCTTATGCTGTTAGCTCTAAGGAAGTACTGCATTTATGTGGTAGTAGCTTGCAAACTGTCACGAAGCAATGATCCTTGTTTCATAAAGTCCTTAAGCTCTCTGGTACTGGGGGCTGTCTTTTGCTAGAAGCTTACATTTGAAATTGGTGCCAGAGGCTCTGTAGCCTGTTGAGGTTTAATTTAGTTAATGTAATTTATTAGATTTACTCGAGGAGGTTTTTTTATCAGAGTGGTTGCAGGACAGGATGCTTTTCCTTGTGCTGTCCACGACTTTCTGTGTGTGTAGAAAATAATGCTTGTATAGTATATATCTTTGAGTTATATGTAAACTGTGAAAAGGAGCAAAAGAGATTTGACGTAAATTGAAAAACTAGAAGATGATCTTCCAGCTATCAATCATCTTGCTTTTTCCCTTGTTAGCTCCTGTTTCTGTGACCTAGTGGTTCCTCTTCTGAATTGTTTATCTCTTGGTGACAGGGTTTACAGGTGCAACAAAATGAACTCTACCCCAGCCCGAACCAGCACTGTGACTTATCCCAGATGAAACTAAACCAAACTAACTTAACATCTGGCAACCATCTGGTGCTTCTGGCATGTAATTAAAATACCTGCAGGGACAAGTATCCTATTTTCTAGCTTAAGTATTTCTCAGATAGTGAGTTTGGCTGTTTGAGTGAGTTTGGTTTGGGTTTTTTTTAGGCTAATACCACTCCCTAAAATATAAATGATCCTAACTGCTCCTTTTTACTTCCTTTTGCTGACTTATATTTCTTCTGTTTCTTTTCATTGCTGATTTTATCAGTAGAAAATGTTGTACAGAAAGCAAACTGCAATGGCTATAGTCACTAGTTTTCTTCTCCCTCTCCTCAAGGGATTTGTTTAATTGAATCTTTGTAAAAGCAATGCAAAGTAAACTGTACAAACAAAGATTGTGTGTTTTTCCAGTAGGTTTCCATTAATTAATAAAGCTTTGTTTTGATATGTAGTGGGAGGAGCAGAGAAACAAGGGATGACATTTTTCTGAAAGGATGAGGAATAGTGCATTGAGATTATTGCTAGCTTTGAGGAAGGTAGGGGAGTCCCTTTAATCAGTGTAGTTTCACTGTCCTGGTAAAACTAATGAAGTTTTTAGGCTGGGGATGCTCAGTGTCCAACAGCTGTCAGGAGACCTGTTGTTAGGCCTTTTCATGGTTGTTGCAGTGTTGTTCAATGCCCAGCAGTGGGGCCTCTTAAGAGGAAGTTAAGGTACAGGCAGAAGGCGACTTCAACTGCTATCTATGAACTTCTGAATCCATAGGTGGCTGTTAGATCTCTAGTACCTGTAGTTTTCTGCGTGTACATTCTTTATGTAACTCTGTTCTCTTCTTTCTGGAATAACTGGTGCTTTATAAATACATAGCAGCAGAGTCAGTGTCTTTATCCATTCATTGTCGTCCTTTAATGTGCATTCTAAATTAGTACTAAAAGTTTGTTTCTATATAAATGAACAATAAATTGCAAGTACTCATATTTGGGGAATGTGCCTTGAATTTGTAATTTTGTTGCTAAGACACTTTATTAGTAAAGGTTACTTTCTTTTTTTAGCTTCTCTGTTACCTATGGTAGGAACTTCTCATGGATTTTCTTCTGTGAAGAAGATACAAGAATACAAGTCGTAAAGCTGCTAGAAATACTTGGAAGATTTGACTGGTCTAAGGTGAAATAAAAATTTAGATATTTACTTTTCTGTTGAACATGGTTGGGTGAGTTTTTCTGAACAGAAAAGATGTATTCCCAACACCTTAAAATGGGGAATAGATTTCTGTAGCTGAGAGCAAGGTATTTAACATAAAGCAGTACAAATGCTTGTCTAGCTGTTGAAGAACTGTTACAATTGAGCAGAGAAACCAGTATCGAGGCCATGCTGCTGAGAACACAGCTGCGCTGGGCAGGGCACGTCTCCAGAAGGGAGGATCACCGCCTGCCTAAGATTGTGCTCTGGGGTGAACTCGCCACCAGCTGCCACAAGAGAGGAGCCCCAAAGAGGAGATACAAGGACTCCCTGAAACAACACCTCAGCCTTGGCCATATTGACCACCATCAATGGTCCACTCTGGCCTCCAGTTGGCAGTCGTGGAGACACACAATCTATAACGCTGCTGCCTCCTTTGAAACTGCATGCAGAATCAGCCTGGAGAAGAAAAGACTATGCAGAAAGAACCATGCCTTGACAGTACCACCTATGGAAACTTTCTGCTGTGCCTTTTGCAACCGGACTTGCCTCTCTCACATTGGCCTTATCAGCCATCAGCGCGCTTGCAGCAAGCGTGGGTAAAACCCTCCCAAATCTTCGTTCGCGAAGTCTAGCCATGATGAAAGGTAGAGCATGTAGGTACCAGACAGCAGGGTTTCTTTTAACCACCATGAAGGTGGTGCAGAAAACAGCTGGAAAAATTGCCTATCCTTATCTTCTCTATATCAGTATATGTTTAGTGTTGGTTTGCGTTTGCTGTTTCCTCATTTGTGTTACCTGAAGAAATCACTAGTCAAGTACAAGGTGTTTTACTTCTATTGAGAGTAGCTGATCAAAGTAGGGTTTGCCTGGAGGTGTCTCCTGGTGCATGCAGACCTCTCTTCTGTTTTCTGAGTGCTGTGCCCTGCCTTAATCTTACTTGTCTCTTCTTGTTGACTCTGGGGAGCTATAAAATTTAGTTCAGTCTATGCAGCTACATCTGCTTGGAGTTAGATGGCTACTGAGGCACAAGATCCTGTTGGGGTTAGACTAGGCCAGCTGTTTCTACAGTACTTCTGCTTGAGTATTCTCCCTTTTATCTTGATTTTTGTATAAACTATTTATTTCATATGAAGTGTGCTAACTGGGCTGATGCCTTGAAGGAGTTTTGTGAAAAAACAGTTGCCCAAACCTGCTTTAGCTGGCCCTATTTGAGGAGGCAAATTGGACTAGACGATCTCAAGAGGCCCCTTCGAACCTTAACCATTTTATGATTCTGTGATTCAGTGTTCTTTGAAAAAGTGGAATCAAGGGCATATGCTGGAGTTTGAAAATACAGCTTGTATTTGAATTCAGAGAACTATCTTTAGTTTCATTTCTTACCAAATACACTTTTTGTCCAGAATATTTATTGTGAACAATATGCTTCCCTTGTTTTTTTCAGGGTTGCTTTGTTCAGCATGAATACAGTCATCATCTTCACTAAAAGGATGCTGTAGGTGAACAAAATTGTTTCCTATATTCCTTTACAGGAGTGGTTTTTAGGTAAAGCATTATATGATGAAGAATCTACAATAATTCACCATTATGCCTTTGCTGAAAATCCTACAGTCTTTAAATTTCCAGATTTTGCTGCTGGCTGGGCACTTAGCATTCCACTTGTTAACAAGTAAGACTTGAATTTTTAATCACTTCCTGTTTACTGATAGTAATTAAGAATGTTTAATTTATGCAATTTTTCTAGATGCTAACCAGTATTATTTTGATGAGCTGTGATTTCATGTGGATTGATATTTTCTATAAAAGATAAAGGTGTTCCAGCAGTACAGTTGAACATCTGTTGCAGATCATGGAGATATGCAGAGCCAGATTTTCGTTTTCAGCTGTCTTTCAGTTGAAGCTTCTGATTGCAACTTAGCTGTGACACACAGCTTGGGATGTACTCACTCACTTCAGGCTGTGGCTTTGATTTCAGAGCCTACACTGAACTTTTGCTGCCCCCTTTATTAACAGCATCCACACTGATACATGTAAGGATCTAAGGTGTGTAGGGAGACGTTTAACCAGGCGCAGTAATGTGCAGCTAGCTCTGGGCATGCCTACATAGACTTGTGCTCCTACTATAAACTTACCCAGTAAATGCTCCTTTGATACAATTCTGTGGTTTTGTTATTCAGCATATTCAAAGGATAATTATAAATAAACATTCAAGAATTCACTAGTAGACAAGGGTACAGAGTAGATTTACTCTGTGTGTGATTTATTTTGCTTCGCTCTGCCTATGTCAGTTAGTTAATCGTTCTCCAGTACTAGCCATTCAACTAGTTCAATACCGTATTTTGTAATTTTAAAAATGTATTTTCCCCTAGAGAGTGGCTTTGTTCCGAGATCTTAAGTAACTGCACTGCCCTCTAGAAGGGTTTCCCATGCTGTAGAGACAAACTGGATATTTATTTCACATTACACGCACTTTCAAAGGATATTTGAAGTTCATAGATTTCAGAAACAGAGTGCATGCTACTGTAGTAAGGATTGATGTTTTCATAAATTGAAAGTGCCTAAAGACTATTTTTTTGGAATACATAAATGTATGAAGTTTGAGATTCTGATCAATACTGAGCTTCAAATACACTGCTGCTTTTAATCTGTTGAGAATGTACATTACTCCATTTGAGAACTTCCTTCTTGCACAGGAAGAATGCATCGAAATGTATGTGCTGAAAATTAATACTAACATGATAACACTGTGCTCAGATGAAAAGGAAAAGAGGCCTTAAAGAGGCCAATTCATGGATGGTGGGGAATGTGGATGAATTTGGGCAAGTTTTTAGGACGATTAATGCCTCCAATCAATTGGGTGGACATCGAATGAAAACCACCACAATATGCTAAAGAAATATAAGTTGCTTCTTGAGGCAATAAATGGAGAAATACAATTTATTATTTTTCCCCTTAAAAAATGGTCAGTAATACCAGTCACACTTTCCTGCATACACTAGTGATTCTTTTTCTCTTATGTTTGAGTAAATTTCTTTATCTTTAATTGTATAGGCTTGCAAAGAAGTTGAAGAGCGAACCACTCAAGTCAGACTTTACAATAGATTTAAAGCATGAGGTAAGCAGTGGTGTGATAAAAGAAAATGTCTCAGAGTTATGTATTTAAATGGTGTTAAATCATAATAGAAGTAAGATATTTGATTTTAAAATTATTTCCCTTCCTTTAGAATGTTATAATCCTTTATATTTTAAGCCTAGAGGAATTAATTAATAAAATTGCATTCATATTTGAATGCCTACATGGTATATGTTAAGGTAACTTCTAAGGCTTGCTTTGTAAGGAAGTAGATTTCCAATTTGTGGTCCATAAGCCTAGGTGAATCTCAGGTACTAACAAGACTCAGTCACTTTGTATATCATACTTTCAGAACTAATTATGATGAGTTTTACCTGAAATAGTCTGAGGAACCCAACTGTTTGTGAAAAATCAATGCTGCAACTTGTAGCATGGAAGTCAGGAAAGATTTCTTTTGTCTCTGGTTTGCAACAGCTTCAAAAGGTAGGTAGCACGTATTTCAGGTAGTAAATGAATTGACTGAAAAGAACATGAGAACAAAGGAGTAAGGGGCAGATATGGATGAGTACCAGTACTACTTTTTCTGAACAACTATTTTTTCTGCATTCAAAATGTTTGTGTAGGCTATGGGTTTGTACTGTGTTGGCTTTTGTTACCAAAGTGAACTTGTGAACCAGGGTAGAAGAGAAGGATTAATCCGGCATAGGCTTGTTGATTTTGGCCTGAAATTACGGATGATAATGAATTAGTTCGAACTATTTCAGAACTCTTGAAAATTATTTATAAATTGTGGTTCTAGTCCAGAAAAAAACTCACTTTGCTTGAAACTATTGCTGCTGTTTCAGGTAATGTAGTCATTATAAACCTCCTGATTTACAACATCAATCTACAGTGTATTTATAGAGTATGGATTTGTAGCATATTTAAATGAACTTGGTTTTGTGACAACACTGTTCTTTTACATATTTCCCCTTCTTGACTGATGTATTTCTCTAAAGCAGTTGGACCCCTCTTAACTTTCATTTTGCTACGTGAAGCAAGACAACAAGCCATTTCTATCCTCTTGTTAGTTTTTGCTAAATGGAACACCTTGGACATCACTCTATTTAATCTTTTTTTTTTAACACAAAATCATTTGTATTTTCCCTATATTTCAGTCTACCTCAGCACTGACAGTGTCTCCAAACATAATGTCATTAAAAAAAGATCATTAAGAGACATTGCTTTTATGTGCCACAGATTGCTTAATGGAAAACAATTCATCTTTCAACCAGCAAAATTACTTCCATCCACTTCTTATTCCGTTAGCAGGTCTTTGCATATGTTTCATTTCAAATTTATTGCCATTGATAACCTACTTCGGTGCTGTACTTATTCTTTCTGCAGTCTCATGTCTCCCTAGAGACAGTTTCATTCCCCTTCATTTATTTTCTAAATCACCATCTTCTCCCTCTTAAATAATTTTTATCTCTACATACTTGTGTGAATCGAGATTGACAACAAATCAAAGGATATAATCTGTTATCTTTAATGATTATGTGTAATGTTTATGAAGGATGAGAAATGTTTTAAATATTTTTAGTCCTAATGACATATGCTTCTAGTCTTTGGTGTTTTACTGTGTTCTGTATGGGTTTTTTTTCCGTTCTTAACATATTATTTCCCTATCTCTTAGGTGTGGAAAAGGATTTTTGTTCTGCTACTCATTTGTAGGTTGTTGTTTAGGCTTTTTGTAACTGTACAGTATCTACCATGTTTCTCGATGCTTATTCAAAGCTGAAGGCAAACAGTGGATTTTTTTGTACATCTGACATTAGATTTGAACTAGAACTAAGACACTTGTAATTTTTTTTTGTAAATCCATTTCCATTGTTTTAGTAAGAGTGTGTCATTCTGCACTATAATCCAAAATAGCACTCTAACCTCACTTCTAAACTAAAGGAGCTTCGCAGCATTCTAAGGCTTTCTATTGAAAAGTAATTTTCCATTGGGAAATTCTAGCACATTGTGAATTTTCATAAATAATTCATGTTAAGTTACAGTTGTTAAATATTCTTTGTGCTGCAGAAGCTTTGCTCCTTTGTTGGTTCATGCCATAGACCAACTCTGAATAGCTGAATTCTGAACTAATACAGGGATATCTGGTTAAGGGGATTCAGGAGCACAGGTGCTGTTCTCCTTTATCCTTCCAGTTTCAGGAAATGATGAGGGAAGAAAAGAGAAGAGCCAGCAGACCAATACCTTGCTCTGAGCCTGGTGTCACTGGCAGAGTTTGGGGGTTTTGATCGTGGGACAGTTTACATGACAGCAGGGCTGCTGGCAACAGGTGGGGTTGGCAACACCTGTCTCTGAGGGAGGAAGGATGTTTGCCCAGGAGTTAGCAGGGGTCACTGAGAGAGCTTTAAACTAGATTTGAAGGAGGAAAGGAATAAAATCAGGTTCACTAGTGATAAGCCATGGGGCACTGCTGTTTGAGGGACAGTGTGCTAGTGAGATCCTTCAGTCTGCTGTCTCAGTGGAGGTAGGAGATGGAGATATGCAGTGACACAAGGCTTATTATTGACGTGTTGGAAACCACAGACCTGAGAGTAGTCACATAGGAATTTAAGTTCTCCCCTCCAAAAAGTGTTGGGATCAATAGCCCAGCTGCACTACATTTTCACAAACACCCACAGCATGGGCAGCAAAGAGGAGGAACTGGAAGTCATGGCACAGCAGGAAAGCTATGACGTAGTTGCCGTCTCGGAATTGTGGTGGGATGACTCGTACAACTGGATTGCTGCATTGGGTCACTATAAACTCTTCACAAGGAATAGGCAGGGAAGGATAGGCAGTGGGGTAGCCCTGTAGGTCAGGGCTTGTCAAATGCTTGACAATGATGTTAATAGGGTTGAGTGTTTATGGGTAATAATCAAGGGGGAAAGACAAGGCACACATTCTGTTGGGATTCTGTTACTGACTCTCCAAACAGGATGAAGAAGCAGATTAAATTCTGTAAGTAGCTGGGAGAAGTCTCACAATCACTAGCCCAAGTTCTCATGGGGGATTTCTACTTAACAAATGTCTATGGTAGAGCAGAGGGAACAGTCCAGCAGGTTTCTGGAGTGTGTGTGTAAGATAAATTCCTAGTATAACTTGTGAGTGAGCCAGCTGGGGTAGGGGCCCTGCTGGACCAGCTGGTGGTGAATAGAGGACTGGTGTGTGATGTGATGGTTGGAGGCCCTCCTGGGCATAGTGACCATGACATGATAGTTTTTGATTCTTGGAGAAGTAAGAGGCATGAGCAGATCTGCTGCCTGGACATACGGAGGGCAGACTTTGGGTTGTTCAGGGCACTGGTGGAGGCACTCCTGAAAGGCACAGGAGTCCAGGAAGTCTGAACATTGTTCAATAAGGAAATCTTGAGGTGCAGGAGCAGGTCATCACCATGTTCCAAAAGATGAGACAGTGGGAAAGAGCAGTACCCTCTCTGAACAGAGAGCTTTGGCTGGAACACAGGGTAAAAAGGAGAGTTTGAGACTTTTGGAAGAAGAGGCACAGAACTCAGCAGGACCACGAGTATGTTATGCAGTTATGGAGGGAGATATGCCCAACAAGAACTTAGAATCTGACTGCTGCTGTAAAAGACAACCAATAACTGTTTCTATAAATACCTTAGCAACAAAGGAGAATTAAGGAGAATTTCCACTCTTTATCAGGTACCAGAGGGAAACAAAGTGGCAAAGGATGAGAAAAATGCAAAGGTACTTAATGCCTTCTTTGCCCCGATTTTTCGTGGTAAGACCAGTTGTTCACAGGGTACCCAGACCCCTGAGCTGGAAGACAGGGACAAGGAGCAGAGTGAAACCCAGGGGAAGGGATCGGTGACCTGCTGCACTTAGACACATCTGAGTCTATGGGGCTGGATGGGATCCATTGGGGTACGCGGTAGGGTCAAGAACCACTTACATTCCATATTGTGAGTGTGGTGACAAGGCAAAAAGATAAATGAGGATTTATGTGTGTTTATTGGCTGCTCCTTACAGTGAGTGTATGTGTTAGATGTCACTTCCATACTCTCCCTCTACTCCAAGCATTTATTTGTCTTAACTTCCCCTCATGGCTTATGCATTTTCTTCCCTATAGAGTGTCCTTTCCCTTGAGTACTTTGTTGAATTCCTCTGTAATGCCAAGTTTATCTGTGTTTTCAGAAGCGTTGCTTTTTAGCAAATAAACAGACCACTTAATAGCGGCAAGGCTAATTGAAATTAGAACTTGCAAGCTACAAAACTGCTTATGTTGAAAGAACTTGCAGCTGAGTTAATGTGGTTTCTCAGGTCACTGTCTGCTGAGCAGTAATAGTGACCATGTTTTTACTCACGGTTCCCTGTAGCCAGCATCCAGTTAATTGCAAGGAAGAGTACAGTAAAATTTTTTCAGTGCAATCAAATTAAAATTTTTTACTTTGCAGTTGAGGTGATCAAAGGGTGTACGTGTAGTTACGACAGCCCAGTTAAAATCAGCAACTTACTAAAAAGTCATCAGTTAATTGTGTTCTATTATGTGACTATGCCCTGTTGAAAAATCTTTCAAATCTGGAAGCTTGTTTCAAGTATATCATTGTGTTCTAAGCCTGACCCAGTCCTAACAAGGCCTGTAACAAACTGGCACTTCTACTTTGTTCCCTGTAGGTTCCAGAAATGGCTATTTGCAGGTAGTTGAGATTCTCTGAGGATCTTGAGACCTAAATGAGATGGATAGGAAAATCCAAGAATCATAGAATGTTTTGGGTTCGAAGGGACCTTAAGGCTCGTCTAGTTCCAGCCCCCCCTTCCATGGGCACGGATGTCAAAAATAGTCATCTATAATTTAGAAGTTTGTGACTGTTTGGTGGCTAAGGCTTGTTCAGTCCATGCTTAATGCTCTCTTTTCTTCCTGAAAATTGAATAGAAGGAAATATTATGCCCTCTTAATAACAGCATAATGATCACATTGTTTACTAAAAGAGAATGTGAATTCTGGCCCTAGGCTGGAGGCTATGGCTAAAAGTTCCTAAGCAGGCATGACACTGAAAAGGAGGCTCATTTTCATTGCTTTTGGTGTATGCTGGGTCTGGCCCCATATTCCAGTGGCACACTTAACTTGATTTCCATGCAAGAGTCATTGGGAATATGTGTAAATAGCATGGTTAACAGGAACTAGAACCCAGGACTAATTTTGCTCCCTTGAAGAAGCACCATTTCTCCTGGGACTTCTGACTGAGTTAGATAAAAGCAAACCTGGAACCCTGATCTCCTACTTCTTGAGTATATATTCAAACAGGTCATAGAATTTGTTTTACAGCAAAAATGTTACATGGTGGCTCTAGAAACGCTTGTGAGCAAGAAGTAAGGTATGCAACTAGTTAATCAACTAAGGGACAAATCTTCCAAACCATCCCATATTCTTCACTTTTTCTGTTAAGTTTGTCCTGGAATATGATTTATTTGTATGCCCTGAAAATTTGTATCCAGTTTCATTACTGACATGTTTCCTATTTTGATAGATTGCCCTGTACATTTGGCAGAAAGGGGAAGGACCACATCTTACTCCAGTGCCTGAGTTCTGCACAGATGATGTGAACTCATATAAGGCTGATTATTGTGCAACAACCTTCAGTAATTTTCTGCCGCTTTGCGTAAGTACAGTATTTTAAATATCATTCACTTAGTAAATGTAAAACTCTTACTAAAATGCATAATACTTTAAAAAAATCTCAGAATTCAAGAAAATACTTGTTAATGATTTAACCTAAAAATAGTTTGTTCTGGCATTGATCTATTTTTCTATATGCTTTCAACCTTCCATGGCACAGGATAGTTCCTAGCAATCAATAGTGCATATGCTTTAATGGGTCTTTCTCCCACAGTGTTTGATCAGCACATGATTTCTAGAGTATTTACCCTTACAATTCTGTGAGATACTGAAGTAAAGATGATCTTAATACAGTATTTGTTGCCCTGAGGTATAATCCATCTCTTCCACCTCTAGGAGAATATATTTGGGTTATTACGAGTTAAGTGGTACTAGAGACCAGAAGGTGTTTCGGCTTCCAGGAGAGCAAAATTCTAGGTGCCAAGAAGAATAACAATATAAGTAGTCAATTTATTGCAGTTGGGGAAATCAAAAGATTTCTAGTGTGTAGCATTAAATCTGCTTTTTGCAAGTGTGATGCAATTAACATGTTCACATAGTAATTAATTTCAAAGAAGTAAAAAAAAATTTTTTTCAGTTGAATCATTCTTAGTTCAGTAAGTTCTTCTATTCATTGTCTTTTCCTAATGATAGGTGTTTTACTTCACATTAGAGTTCTATATCAATGGAAACATATTTCAGTTATGTTATTTCAGGAATTTTAAACAGTCAGTGACTTTTTTTCCCAAGATATAAAAATGTGCTCCCTGATGTATTACTAGTACACTATTCTGCTTGATATGCTATACAACAAAAAGGTATTATCTGTTTTATTATATGTGTGGACATACATATCCTATAAAATATTACAGACGAAGCCTGCGCTTAGAAGATTAATCTTTATTCTGTTCATACAGGGAGAGCCAGTGAAAAAGGAAGATGTTTTTGTTGCTGTAAAAACATGTCGAAAATTTCATGGTGACAGAAGTAAGTTGACTGGTCAACTGACTGATTTTAGGCAATATAGTACATAAAATGAATATCTGAAAAGTAAGTTGGTCCTGGCTGTCTCTGTAGCTGTTGGGGCTAATGTTTGCGCAATCAATGGAGAAACAGGAAAGTTGAAGAATTTTAAACAGCTTATTCTTTAGGCAGAATTTTTTTGCTGTTCAGAGTCCTCAAGAGAGCACTGAAACATTTGAGATGAAAAGTTGTGGTAGTTTGATGTTTCATCATTAGTGATTGTTGGCAAAAAGCTTGAATATCTAAATTAAAATATGCATAAAATTAGCTTATATTGTAAATTGGAGCTGTTGCAATATTAATATAGCAGCTATTAATATCCTTCAGTGAATTTGCCTCAAATAATTGGTTCACTTCCATTCTTTGTACTGGCAGTGACAATTGTGCAGCTCTGTGGTGACTGATTTAGAAATTTGACCAAGCTGAAAGGTCCCTCATCATCTCCTTCTTTTTGTTCTGCCCTCCTCTCCAGTAAAAGACTGAGCAGCCTATGCTGTCACACTATGGTATTCCATGTGCACATGTTTTATAATGCTGGCAACGGGCAATTTTGTCTCTTGTATAAATTTGGTCACATGCAGAACTTTGTCCAACCAGTGGCCCAGATTAAGTGTCTCCCAAGTGTGTAGAACACTATGGCATGTTTCATCTGAAAGTTGTAGTGTTATACAAGTAATGATAGTCACCATGAAAATAACAAACAAAAAACCCTAGCACAGCCCAACAACATGCATGCAGTGAGCATTAACTTCCTTCTCAGAGGCATGGAAAATAAAGACATAGAGAGTCACTCAGCTTCAGTAATGCTCAGATAAGTTGAGGTAGATCAAGTATCAACAAAACTTGGCAGGAAAAATTCTAGATCTGCTGATTTATCAGAAGACAGTCCATTCTAGTTTACTTCTAGACATTTTGTTAATAAGGAAATTCAGAAATAGATTTATTTCTAGATATTGATTTGAATTTTGTGTGCTTTTTAATACTTCAGGTATGTAATGTTGTGACCATTAGGCTTAGTTTGTTGATAGGCATAATTTAAAGTGAGTGTAATTGGCAAAAAGCTTGAAAATTAAGTAATGGTTAGTAGTTGCACCAAATTCTGGGGAGGTTTTACTATACCTATTGTCAGAGCACAGGGTAGAGAAAAACTCCTTTCTTAACAAAGTTTGGTTGAAAACAGATGGCTTTTTTAAAAAATAAGATCTATGAAATCTTTCTTTTAGTGCTACTACACTTCAAGGCACACTTGTAGTATTTTAATCACCCAACCTTTAGGCTGTCTTTAAAGTAGCTTTTGACAAACACAGTTGACTGTCCTGTAATTGGAGTTCACTGAAGAGTTCTCCTTTCTGGATCCATGTTTATTTTCGTACATAAAAATTAAAAAAAATAATAAAAAACCCTAGAAAGGTAGAAAATAACAAAAGGTTTTAAAAGGATAGCATAAACATCCTTCAAGAAACACCTGTTGAAGACTGAGGAAAATTCTTGAACTTTCCTCACAGCTTCCAGTATTATGCAATAGAGGATAATCTTACTCAAGATTTTGAAAGATTAATGGATGCCAGCTTCAGAGAGCTCTTTTTACCTGGTAAGTCATTCTTTATCGTATGCCAAAAACTACATTAGTGCCGCATTTAAGCTTGGAAATTGATGTGCTTTTAAAAGCAGCTAAATTTTGCCCCAGAATTTGCTTCACATACAACTCTCCTTACATATATCTCTCCATACCATATGCAGTTATAAAAGACATTTTTAAGACTGTAAATGTGCATCAAGGTTCTAGAAATTGCACAAATGTTATTAATAGCTTAGAGCTGATTTTCTATAAATATCTCTAGTGGTGTAAAACTTCAGTGTGATCACAAGTATTAATACATATTATAAGTATTTGCATCAGCATCTAGTTTAAAATTTCATGTAATTGTTTTTTCTTTGGAAGATAGAAGTTGCTAGAAAATACTGAGTATTGAGGGATTCGATTTAGAGTAGACATTAGTCTGGATGGTGTCACTTTCATCAGAACAAACAAGGAAAAGAAAAGAGAAAGACACTTCAGCTAGTAGCCCCCTTGCTAGACCATTAACTGGCGTGAGACTCAAATCCTTGCTTCAATGAACTTTTTCATTTATACAAAGAAGGGAGAGTCCACTGAAGAAATTGAGAGGCTCAGTCTGTAACAGCAAATATTTCTTTATGTTAAAGCACCTGCTGAGTTTCAAGTCCTTGTCTGGAGAAAGGTAGAACAACTTTCACAGGTGCATCTCTTCTGCCAGGGGAAGGTTGGACACTTTTGTATACCTGTGATTCTTCTGGTCTGGGGCCTGGTTTTCTGGAAGCTTTCTGGTTTTGCTACTCTCTGTTTAAAAATGGAACATTTCCACAAAAAAAATTTTTCTACCTACTTGTTTTCTTAATCTAGTTGCAAAAATGTTTACATGGCATTCTCTCCCAATTAAGGCCTGATAATGTTGTGTTGCATGATGCAGTGTACCTTTTTATTACTCAGAAGGTAGAGTTAATGCATTGTGAAATTCCTGGCTTGGCATTCAAAACTCTACTGTAAAGTTGTATGAAAATATTTTTTGTACATAATTCCCTTTAGCATCTTTATGAAGAAAATGAGAACACTTACATTTCTTTAAAAACTTTTAAAAGCAGAATGGGCTGTTGCACACTGCTACAGAAGTGATTTTTTTTTTTCCAAATAGTAAAGCCTTTCCTATTAGTGCACTGATAATGCTGTTACTCTGTTCTTAACACTGAAGTGAAATAAAAGGTAACTTACCAAACTGACTATTGATCATTTAAGAGTAATAAATCCTTCAAGTCCTTGTGTGGTCATAGTAGAAGGAAGTGAGCAAGTAGGTAGGCAGCAAACATCAAATTAGGTGATGGATGATTCTAGCAAGAGGCTAAAACGAGTTGTTCACAGGCATCAGAGCTGTCTAGCAGCAAAGGGAAGTTATGTGACATTTCCTCCATTTAGAGCACTAGCTGCTACCAGTGAGACCTTCTGGGCAGTGTCAGAGGACACAAAGCAGAGAAACAATGACAGCAGAATGCACAGTGTTTCAGAGTACTTGCTCATCTAAGGCCTGATCACTTCATTTTTAAGACGGAAAAAAGATCATTATTTTAATCTGTTTTCTTCCAAACACCCTGCAGATGGGTGGCTTTTTTTTGTTGTGTGTGTTATCCATAATTTATTGACTTATGGATGTAAACATTCATAGCATCATTATTAAAATTTTGTGTGATTAGTTTTACATGCTGATTTGAAATGGCAAACTAATAAGAAAAGGATTGCTTTTGTGGAGAACCATTAAGCAATCCTCCTTTGGATAGAATCTTCATGGGATCAAAAATGGTTGTATGATATTTAAAAATTGTTCAAATATTTTTATTTATAAATAATAAGTATTTGTACATTTTAAACACTAATGATTATACAATGCCCTGTGAGTGTGTCTCCAGAGAGAGGTGCTTTTGAGCATTAATATGACGTTGCTATCAGATAGGATGTGTATAACACAAGTGTAATGTTTCAAAACACTCATTTGGCCTGTTGCTGATTCAGAGTATTTTAATACACTGTACAGTTGGATGTGCTGTTTTTAAAATGTGACAGTTTCAATACTGGAAGAAGGATTGATCTCTGATAGTGTTCATGCTGATGTGTTGTATGAAGTCTACCATAGCAAATGTAAAAGTAATGAATTCCATGCTTTGGTTAGCAAAAATGTAAATACCACAGTTTTCAATGTAATATGGAACTACAGTCATATTTTAAAAGAAATATTTTATCATCTGTATAAAACTGCCCTGACTGGCTTTCATAAAAATACAAAATTTTTTTTCTCTTAAGTGTTATAGGAAAGAACATTGAGAACCATGATGCTTTATTTGAAACAGCATTTTCATGACCATGCAAAGGAATGTGGTTAATAATAAATGGTTAACATTTTTTGATCAAGAACTTACTTTAATCAAGTTACTTGTGTTTCAGTATCAATCATTGTTTTGCAGTACCAGTTGTAAAGCAGACTTGGGAAAGAGAAGCTGCCCTTATTGAATACTACAGTGATTATGCAGACATCTCCATTCCTACTGTAGATTTAGGCATACCTAATACTGACAGAGGTAAGCTACAGGCTGTTGTTGTCAGTTTGCACAAATAACTGTCTAAAGAAGTTAAGTTTTATAGATGTTATGTGTATTTCATGTAAAGTATGTCATTCAGAAATTCTGTATTCCTGTAGTGCACCTGTGTGGCTTAAACTAAAAGAATTTGGGTTTGCCACAGGAAATGTATGGAGAGTATATCCAGAGTTTCCTTGTGAAGGTAACATGTTCTTTATAGTAGAAACCTAAATACTGCGAGTATGAAAGCATGAAACACTGATATACTCCGAGACAAAAAAAAATTGGTCTTATTAATTGGAGTAAGAGTAGTAGCTCTTCAGTTATTGAGATCTTTAGTAAGATGATCAACAGCAGCAGAAGGCATAAATTTATTTCAAAAGACCTCAGGTGATGCCAACTGGTTACTGAGCCTGCCATGTGGTATTCAGATATTACATGCTTGTGCCTAATATGTCTTGGTTTAAGCACAAAAACTAAATGTTAACATTGAAATGTTTTTATGACAAGCAATGGAGTTTTACATTAATTTACTTTGTGTTTGCATAGGAAAAAACTATGAATACAGTGTCATTCATGAGTTTATTTTTTTTTCTTTAATTTCATCTCTTTTTCTTAGGTTTATAGTCCACAGGCTATTGCCTTCTGAATTAGAGGTGTCCAAGCAGTGACCCACTAGGTCAGTTGTTCTGATCTCTGGGTTATTTCTGCTCCCTTTATTTTTTGTCATCCACAGGGTCTGTTAGAGGCAGAGATAGAATAAGCAGGGATTTCAGTTTGCACAGGTGCAGTGGGACATGTGCAACCACTGAGTGTTTTCAGGAGGCAACAGGCCTGATGGGCACTTGTGAATCATCTCTAGAAGCCATGGCCAGTATTTCTAGTTATGCCAGGGGAAGTGACCTTCTGCATTTTGTGATGGAATATAATATAGAAATTGTGGCTGTAATTGTGTAAATGTACATTTATCAGTCTGCATTAAGTTCACAGTTTCACAAAATCACCAAAGCCGGGATGTCCTTCCTTTAGATGTTTCTTACTGCGCTTTCTTAAAAACATTTTAACTGGAAGTGGCTTCAAATATAATATCCTATCCTTATTTTTAATGTTTGTGTATTAATTGTAATATTGTGACAGTTGCTTTACACAGTCAACTGTGATAAATGAATACTGACTGCAGTTATGTTTTTCTGAGATACAAACATTCAGTAGAAGTAGAAACTTCTTGTTTCTCTTGTCCTGCTCATTCTGAACAAGGGTGTTTCACTTTTTTATTCCTAGTAAAGGGGTCTCACCCATCCAACTTCACTATAGTCCTGTAATAAATATCAGCACCTTTCCTTGGCAGTTAGCAGGACCTGAGTTGCAATGATGAGTGTGATAGATTAATATAAATTTAAAATTTTATATAAAAGCAGTGGATCTGCCTGATTCATCATGAAATGCTATGAAAATACCTTGGAGTATTTTGCAGAACATGTTTCTGTCCCAGTCTCCTCATTTTGCAGTTTTTGAAATTAAGAGTAGCAGTTAGTCCAGTATTGTCCAACAGGTTGACAGGATATCTGGGAAAAGGTTATTTTTAATTCAAGAAATTCAAAAGTGTGTTCCTGCATAAAAAGCAGTAATTGTGCTGGAGCAGTTTTTAGAAATATCATTCAGCATAACAAAGGTTGTAATTTAAACTCACATCTCTAATATTTTGCAAGTGATTTCCAAAATGTTTTACATAGTGCAGTATGTAATTCATGCAGTAATTAATTCACTAATTATTGCTTATTACAAAATCCGATTTTATTTAAATGTATATTCTCTTAATTTCTCTTTCTCTAGGTCACTGTGGGAAAACTTTTGCCATTTTAGAGAGGTTTTTGAATCATACCTCTCCCAGAACCCCTTGGCTAGTCATAGTGGATGATGACACACTGATAAGGTATACGTTGCATTACTTCAGGAGTTACCACTGTTCATGTCAGTAGGAGTTTTAGCAATAATCATCTATTCTTCTGTATTTAAGAGATACAGCTCTTTCATTAGTTACATATCTTTATATTCCTTTAAGAAAAAAATTGTCACCTCATCATTCTTTGATGGTTATTAAAACCAGTGTAATCTTGCAACTTGATTAAAACTATGCATATTAGTATTTTTAGGTAATCATGTAGTCTGAATATGAATGCACATTGGTTCCTCAGTGTAGATATGTCTGAGCTGGTTGGTTTTAGTCGTTTGCTAATATGCTTGCTAAGATGTATTCCTCAGACAAATGTGTCAGAAGAAAATTCCATAAACTAGGGTCATAAACTAGTTGTCCAAACTACCCAGAATGGTGTTCAGAGACTTGCTTTTGTTAGAAAATTAGATTCCATTCACGTTAAATCTGACACTATAGTACAAGCAAAAAAAGGCACAGTGATCAATGAGCAGAATCACATGACCATGAGCATGAGAATAAGTGGTTCAAGACAATACTTCATGTTCAATTATGTGATAGGAGCATTTGGAAGACAGTGTAAGTGCACATAAAGCAGTATTTGTATAACCAAATCTACCTTTTTGTTTTTCAATTTATAAATGTTCATGATAATTTGCAAAGATCTTGCCATTGCTCAGAAAAAATAATTTCGTGGTTTTTTCTGAGATGAGATGCAGTTTTGCTGACAAACTTTGCCTACCTCAGAAAAAATATTTTAAGCCACTTGATTTGTCATTTGACCAAATTCAGCAGTCATATCTCACAATAAATAATCCATTATAAATGTCTGTTTAACAGTTTGTGTCTCTTTGGTAGAATTTCTGAATTCCTCCTGTCACCTTTGTGCTGTTTACTAGAATGCTATTTAAGCTAGCAATGTGTTTCAAAATGAATGTTTACAAGATTTTTTAAATTGGATTTTCATATTATAGTATCTTCAGACTCCGAAAATTGCTCAGCTGCTATGACCCAAATGAATCAGTATTTCTTGGAGAACGTTATGGTTATGGCCTGGGAACAGGAGGATACAGTTATATCACTGGAGGAGGAGGGTAATGTATTTAAACTCCTGCTGAGATCTACATTAGTTTCTCATTTGAGTGTAAATGTTTTAAATGACAACATGAAGCAGTTTCAGCAGAAGCAACGATGTTTTACCCAAATGTGTGAAATTTACCTCACACCTGTGTAGCAACACATGCTGGCCACAAGTCCTCAGGTCTTCCCTCTTACCCCCAGGCTCTAGTTTATCCTTCCTGCTCTGTTTGTGCTGAGCACTGAGATACGACTTCCTATTGTACTCTCCATTGTTTTTATTATATATACAGTCTTCCAAGTTGGAATGATACTGATGGAGTCTCTTACAGCTTTAATCTGACAGTATTCCCAAGTTGGTCCTTTTGACTTAGCATTCAGTGTTTCACCATAACACAGTTTCAAGCAAAGGATTGTCCTATAGTGAATGAACTCGTGAAGCCCTGTAGTGATTTCAGAGTGAATCTTTTTATTATAGCTTGTAGTAGCTAGAGTACTCCATATTCTAATTGGACTGGATGAATAGTGGAACTTAAAGGCATCCATGGAATACTAGTCAAGATTATATTCCCTCAGATGTTGAACTTAAGATAACAACATGTTTCTAGTCTAATGAAGGCTTATTTCCTGATAATGATCTAACAGCTTCAGGCTCTCGTTCATATTTAGATGAGTAGCAAAGTTAGGATGTACAGAAAAGCCTTGTAATGGCTTAATGAAACATTTTTCACTGGTGGAAAGAAATCTGTGTAATAACCGATTCAGAGAAGGACAGTTAGAGTTTAAACTTCTTTTCATTTAATGGCTATGTGATAAGTAACTAGGGAGTACATTTGAATAAGATGGGAGAACGTTTTTCATGCTTGGGCCAGATTTAGGAGGAATTATCAGCTGTGGTCAAAATGGTGGGTAACTAAGTTATTGTTGTAATAACTACAATTAGCATAAGTGTTATAATTAATTTACATTGTGTAAAGTCATTATCTTTCAGGAAATGCCTCTTGCACAATTTGTCAGTTCTGACTTCTGAAATTCTGAAATTTCCAGTGAGTTGTTTCAGAGAGCTATATTTGATCTTGCAGTTTTATGTAATTTAGCAGTATTTATTAATTACAGTTATTTGGCTTTTTTAGTAGTTTTTGTCTTACACATTTCATGTGCCTTTTTTTATTCAGGATGGTTTTCAGCAGAGTAGCTGTTCAGAAACTACTTGCTAGTAAATGTCGGTGTTACAGCATGGACGCGCCTGATGATATGGTCCTTGGAATGTGCTTCAGTGGCCTGGGAATCCCTATAACACACAGTCCACTTTTTCACCAGGTCAGAGAGTTATTTTTAAGTATTTAAAATATATTTCATGTTTTAAGGGACATATAAAACAGAATTCATAAATATTGCAAGCTCGAATAATGTGTAATAACAGTAACCAAGATGCTGCTGCTATAGCTTGTTTCTCTGCAGAACAAGTTTGATCAAGCAAGAACATTCCAAAGCATGGATTACTACAATACTTTACTAGTTTATATGATATTTCAATTAACCTATAACTACATATTACAAGAAATGCAGAGGTGGGTATTTTGAAAAACAAATAGAATTAGGAGTCATATGCTTTGAGTAGTTGTCATATGTTCTCTAAGAAAAGAAAAACAAAAAAAACAAAAACAAAAAAGCCCAAACAAACAAACAAAAAAAATGAACAAGACTTTTTCCTTTAGGTAGTAGAGAACTGCTCATGAAATTTTGCAAATTCAAATCTGCCTTGTCTACTTACCCAGTTTTTATGTTGATACAGTACTTACTATTCTGAAATGTATCATAAGTGAGGATAATTCCACAATATTTAACAAGCCAACTGTACTGTCACAATGGAAAACATGATGCATTGAGGCCTACAGAGCTTTAAAAACCAAATAAACAAAATCCTTTCATGGTATTAACAAGAAGCACTGAAGATTTTTTTGCCAAACAGTGCACAACTTTTTAAAAAATCAGCATTTAAATCAGTTTACTCTTTGATGTTTTTCAGGTGTTGATCTAGTTTAAAACCTGGGAAGACCTTTGTATCTGCATATGAACTGAGATTAAGATAATATGCTACTTGAGAATTAGTAAATTACCATTTAGTTCAAAGCAACTGTCAGTGGAGAGGGGGAAGTTTATTTAGATTACCAGTTTTTCCTATGTTAAGATGCTCTTTCTGATTACATTTTCTATTTAGAGAAGTGGGAAGACTGAGAACATACTATTCAATGCGTTAATTCCTTGTCCATATAAAAAAATCATATCTACTTTCCTGTTTTGTTTATTGTTGCTTATTCCTTTCAGTATAAAAAGTAATGCATCTTATAAAATCAGCAGTTATTGAGTAATTTGTGCTTGCACAGATATTTTAAAAAAACACAAACTGACGTGATTAAAGTGTAGTTGGAAAGAACTGAACTCATTTTACAAATTAAAAAACCCAAAGCACCTCCTTGTAATCCATAAAGGTGTGCATATGATACTGAATCACTTTGAAAGTGAAATCCTGACAGTTTTATTCTCCACATAGAAAATTACCCTTGATTTGTAATTCGTCTTTACTGTTGCTTTTAACAAACTCTAATTTGATGTACCTTGAACAAAAATTAACCCTGGGGAGAAAACTACTGAATAAAAACCGAGTGTGCTTATTCTACAAATTCCACTATGATGCAAATGAGAAAAAAAAAATGAGAAAACCAATTTTTGATTTTCTCTCAATCAGAAAATTAATTTTTTAAGGCTTGACTGAAATATTATTGTGTGATCTTCCTTGAAGTACGTGAGTCCAAAATTTTACTGAGATATTTATTATGAAAGAGAAGCAGAGATATCTTGGTCCTTAGAGTGTCTGTGATGTAACAGTGTTTTCTCACTCTCACTGGTGTCCTGTTGGCTACATGCTAAGGTAGATACACACCTATTCTGCAACTTGTTCCAGAGGCTTTTGATGTGATGAGTCTCTTAAAGAGAACAGAAACCTTCCTGTGCTGAGTAGCAGCCAGGATTGTGGTCTTAAATGTAAAATCTGTCCAAGAGCTTTTCAAGAATACCAAATACAAAGTCTAGAAAAAAAGGGGAAAAAGCCCCCCCACATATTACAATAATAGATTCCATGAAATGTAGGAAAGAAGAAATTCAGGGAATTTATATCTAAAGGTCAACCACCTGTGAAGCTATATGATCCTTAGAGAGCAGTGTAACAGAAATTACAATTATTAGATCTCATTCTTTTAGAATTATTGAAACACCAAAAGAAAGCTGATTGGCTTTTCAAACAGCAAAAATCTTTGGTCCCAGATACCTAAAAATTGTCTCTATCCAAAGTAACTTCTTCAGGTTTTTGAAATCTGAATGTTCTTCAAAGTGTGTTTCAAAAGTCTTCAGGGATATCGGATCCCTCTTGCTTTCTCCAGTGGAATTTTTAAAAGCAAGCACTCTGTGGTTTAAATATCAAAATTTTAAAAAACTACCAGCAACACACATTCAGATTTCTTAATGTCAAATTCTGTTGCCTAATTCTGTGACTGGAGTATATACAGAACTGCATGAAGAACACTGTGTGTAAAATTCATAAATGCCACCATAAGTATGTGAAATGTGCAGTATTGAATCAGCTTAGGCATCAAATCAGTTATTTGTTATCCAAATCATTCGGTTTTCTTCTTGTGCTTTACATCTAGGAAAAACCCACAAATGTTTGCCTTTCATGCATTTCTCTTGACAAAGACGTAATGCACAATGACAAAACGTAGTTAATTTACCAGAGGCAGGTGGGGCTTTTTATATGATGATGCACTTAGGTGGCATTAAACTGCCAGAGCAAATGAAATGGATGCGTTGCATTAAGACAGCAGCTGCATCATGTAACTGTGTTGTAATGCTGTCTGTATTCAGCCTGATAAAGAATAACAATGCATTTTTCTGGCACCCAGTTTGTCCATATCCTGCATTTAAAACCTTGACATATCATAAAACTTTATGTACTTTGGCTGCTTATGGCCTTATTAGGACCCTACAATCACACTGGCAGTGCTGGCAACTCTCATTAAGAGGAGAAGGAAGAAATTATTACTTAAAATTATTTTGTCATTATTGAGCCAAACCTGCATATTTAACAAGATGCAATACAAACTTGGTTTCATAGATGGTGACCATTTAATCCTGAGAAATGGGACATAGCTAATACCAGTGTACTTCATTCATAGCGTGATGGCTGCAGCATGGGTTGAAGATTTAAACTAATGCCTATCAATTGATTTAATAGGGCAACATAAAATCCCCTTTGTTGCCATCTTGCATATTTTGTCAGTGCTACATTGATTGCTTTGTTATGCTACAGAGGCCATTAAATGGTGATGATTTCTCTTTTCAAAATTATTCTTGATCCCTGAGTACTACTGCTTTTGCTTTATTCTTCCATTGTAGGCAAGGCCAATGGACTACCCGAAAGACTACCTTGCTCACCAAATTCCAATATCATTTCACAAGCATTGGAATATTGATCCAGTGAAGGTGTATTTCACATGGCTGGCACCAAACACAGAAGAGTCACATAAAGGAAAAAAAGTTGGATATAACAGAGAGGATTTATAATCAGTAGAAGAATGTGTTAGTGAATGTTCTGCAGATGAGAGACAGTCAATGCTGTGACTTTTGTTTTATTTTCACATTGTTCATCTGTCCACGACACAAGAAGACAGTGTTTGGTTCCTGTTGGTTTCATCCCTTCAGAACAATGGAAAAAGGCACTTAAACTTTGGGATTCTTTTGCTACACTTGGTTTCTTTTTAAAATGATTTTTGGGCTTTTTATACCCATGAACTTGACACACTTTTAAAATGTCTTGTACAACTTTACTGTGTTCTGGTTTGGATTTGGGTCAGACAGCAAATTTACATGTTCTTCCTTTATTCTCTCAAAAGCTGAAGTTATGTATTTGGGAACCCAGTATTTATGCTTTCAACATCTATTGAACATTGTCTCTCACTGACCTACAGAAAACAATTCTCTAAAATGTTCTGGAACAGTTTCTTGATAAAACATAGAGGAAACTTGACTTCTTTTCTGTGACCAGGAGCTGGATTGTGTGAAGACTGTGCTTCTTTATGCTCATTTCAGATAGAAATACTGTCGTCTCCTGGGGTAGTTAGACCCAAACCATTGTTGTACCTTGTAAGTTCATTCGCATTTGTGTGGAGTGTCATGTACAAAATAGAAAAAAATGTTAAGGACAGGATTTCTTAAGTGGCCACGGGAGGTCGCTGTGGCTCCTTTAGAAACCTAAGTCACTGTGCATCTATTTGGCAAGTATAAATGAGACTCTTAAGGTTTTTTTGCAGAACACTGCAATATTTCTGATGTGTGCATTTCAATAGCATATGGATGCCAGCTTTAAAGAGTTTGTAGTATTCCTAATTTATATCAAGATAAGTAATTTTATGCATCTAACATGTAAAGTGTGATTCATATTTTAAATGTTCTTGAAATTTTTTTTTTAGCAATTGAGTTTTGTAAAAATGTTTGTACAAAAACTGGCCTTAGTATGTTCTAAACTAATTTTTATATTGTAAAACTAGTTCTTTTAAGATGACAGTACTTGTATGCTGTTATTTAACTTGGCTTGCTATATTGTAACCAAATACAGGGTCTTAAAGCCATAATGCTGAAGTAACTTGTGTTTTGGTTTCTTTCACTAGGTCATAAAATTGATTCCACTCCAAAGAAAAGCAATACTTGCTGTAGAATCAAATTAAGGGAGCCACTGATTCCTGTTTCAGTAATTGTCGAAGTTGTATAAACATTTGTCTGTAAATGTAGCTTGTCAAGTTTTAAGCATTGAATAGCAAGCACATATTCATAATAGATTCAAATGCTGGTTAAGTAGGAGCAATCCATGTTATGGTTTTTCTTCCCACTATCAGTGCCTTAAACAGTAGACATTTTACTGATACCAGGACTATGTTCTCCTGTACCATGGGTGAATTGTTAATCATGTTTACTGTTTAGAACTGTGACAGCTGAAAGCTGAATAAAAACATTCTTTAACGTTTTGGTCCTTCTTTATCTTTGTGAATAAAATACAGGAGTCTTTAAACACCAGTGAAATAATTTTATCACTTTAATTGTATTTACTCTCAGTTGTACTAAAAGGCAACTTTTTCATTTTATTTAGTGTTCTATCCTGACAAACTCCCCCAGATTAGGTTATCTTCAGTCTCTGGTTTTGAGCAAATGGAAAATGCTTTTTCAATGAACACCTCATGATTGAGAGTCTTGATGCTATCACAAGATATATGTCACTATCAAATTCTCCAAAGGTCTTGCAATGCAGTCCAGTCAGTTCCAAATTTCAACTGGTGGTATTTAGTCTCTTCCTGAGCCCAGTGGAGGCAGACTAGATCAACAAAAGATGATTAGCTTTGGGTCCAAGCTGTTTTGTTCTTGTAGGCTTCTGTCTTATTTGGAGCCGGGGAGCCATTGACTCATTGGTTGATTGCTTACTCAGGATTTTACTTCTGATCTGACAAATTTAATAGTAGCTGTCTCAAAATCCATCCTTTCCCTTAGCCCTGGGTTTTACTGCAAGGATTCCAGACTTTTGAGACACTGCTAATGACATGCAACCCTGACAGCAGCATGACAAAAGTGACCTTTTAGTTCACCAACTAAGCACCATTAGATTTTTTCAAGCAGAGGATCCCAAAGAGTTTCTGTAAACAAGATATGAAGCCTTCTATATTAACTGAATTTCTGGAAGACTCAGGATGACTGTTAATGTCTGAAACCTAAAGACAAAATTACGCAATGAGCCTGAACAGTAGTGATGTTTCTAATGCAAATCAAGTGAATTATAAATGGTGTTATGTTATAGCAAATCAATAGAAGGAGCATTCACAATTCACTTTATAACAGGCAGATTAAAACAGGACTGCAAATTTGATTGACGTTTCCTTTTCTGAGACATTCCAAGACTGTAGAGTGAAAATTAAAATCTGGGAGTCATTATTGACTGCCTGTTTTTAATGTTTATAGCATTAAAAATTGCCATGTATAAAGATCTTTCTTTTATGGAATTCTTTTGATTATTTGGTTGGTTAGTTAATCTGTTTTTGCAAGCAAAGAAACCCTTGAAATCCTATGTATAGGATTCAGTATAGCATATATATAAATGATGAGTGATGAAGTATATGAGGCCCACATTTTATCATGAGTGAGAATGAGGACTTTATATTATTTCCCTACATCTGCAGATGGCCCAAGCATAGAGGGACTCAAAAAGATCTGGCCTTTGTGTCTGCCTCTGCAATTGGAAAAATGGACAAGAGTCTTGAGGCAGCTTGCGAACTGAGTAACTTTCTTTGAGTGCAGGAGATCTTTGCCCTAACACCAGCTCTAATAGCTGCTGACCGGAGGGAGGAGTCCTAGTTACCTTAGTTCCTTCATTTCTCATGGTCTTTGTTATCATGGCTGTAACCAGAATGCCTCTGCCAGAAGCCTGAAATGCCATTCAATTAGATTCCTGGCAAGTGAGATCAGCACTGTGTAAAAACTGCCATAATGGTCTACCTTGAAGTGCCTCCTAAGCCAGTAATGTCACTTCATTACCAAAAACCATGGAAAAGTAGTAAAAGGTTTGCTTTTTCAAAAAACTCTGGAGGGTTTTGTTCATTAGACTCCATTATAATAAATGTATTTGAGTTAGCTTTAATGCAATTGCTTCTGCTTATTGTTGATGTAAAACTAAAAGAGCTCCCTGATGGTGTCACCTCACCATACACGTGCTGAGGAACTAAGAGCACTTGACTTGCTCCATTGTTGCTGTCCAGTGCAGCTCTGGCTCTGAGAGTCCCGGGTCACAGCACCAATGTTGCTTCATCCTACCCGCTACCCTCGTGCACACATCTACTGTGTCAGCATAGGACAAATGCACCTCCTCAGTCATGTTGAGGGTTATATATGTAAGTAATTATTTAATTCAACAAAAAAACCAGATTTGATACTGATTTGTAGGTAGGTAGGTAATTTTTCTGTTTTGTTTCATGTTACGTGCATGTATAAAGAGTAGTTTTTTAATACACAGTCTCACAGTGATGGTCATTATATAAGAAAGAAAAATCCTCATGCTTTTCAAATCTCAGTCTGGCTACCAGAAAAGACCTATGGGACTAGAGGCAGCAAAGAGGTGAACTGTTTGCATCTAGCTGCTTTTGCAGATTCCCTTGACTCGTTTATTTGTGTCCTTGTCAGGAAGAAGCAGTGCTGTCATTGAAATCAGTTAATAAGATTTTTTCTGCTAGGACCTGCATTTGCATGGCAAGAACAAGACATCTGTGTGGAGTGTCTGCACTGGTTAGTTCTGAAACTAGGGAAAAAGACACAGTAGAAATAATTTATTTTAAAATGTAAAGGTAAGTAGGCATTATGCAAATGCTACAGAGGCATAAAGGATTCATAGTCGAAGAAAGGAAGAACTTGTTTGGAAACAGACTGTGGAGAGGAGTGATAGGAAATTACATCAGTGGAGTTCAGTGAAACATTTTTTATGGAAAATCTATAGGCACGCTGCTTTTGTGAGCTAAAAAAAATAATGCTAAGCTATTCCTGTGAGAAGATTTTAAAGCAATGTTTTTGTAAGTCTGAAGGCTTAAGAGCTTGACGCTAAACACACAACTCCGAGAAAGTTAAAAGCACTAGGTTGTTAATATTTTACAGACTTGACTTTGAGAAAATAATTATAGTGTAAGTAATTTGTTAATTGTCATAATAAAATTATCTTCTGGGAATATTACTGTGCATCATCAAGTAGTTTGTGCTCACTTCTCTTGGATGCATTTCCAACAGTTGTGACTTTGTGGGAACATCTGCTGTTCACTGATGCCATGGGATACGTGTTAAGATGCCTTCTCTTCATGTGAAAACATGAATGAACTGGGCTGGCACAGATGCTGTGCGCTCAGATCTAACTCAAATAGTAGAAAGATAAGACACTGAAATAAGCCAGTGTCATAACACATATTCTCAGCTGTCTTTCTCATTCACTCTTCAAATTCCTCTGGAAATACAGCAGTTGTGCATCATGGGTAGAGACAAAAGGGATGGGCCATGTGAAGTTTGGGCAATGCGTTGGGCATTTCATTGGATTCTAGTTGGGATATCCTCCAGAAGAAGGCTTAATCAGACAGTTTATACTGAAGTCCATCAATGTCCTCATCAACATTCTTCATCTTCACAGGGCTGCTGCATGATAGTGTCTGGTACCTGCTCCCCAAAAGCCTGGAGGAATGGCAAGAAACACAGCACATACCCCTCAGGAAGGAGGGAAACACTGAGCGACTGAAGACCTAGTGTGTTCCTTTATTGTCCTCCTTTGAATTAACTGTTCCCTGGCTAGCAAGGTAGCAGAAACAATACAGAGTGTAACCCTAAGTAAACATAAATATGAAATAATAGACAGGATAGGTCAAGCTCAGTTGTAGCTTTGGAGGTATTAGTAGCTCTGTGCTTATTAAGGACAGAGCTACAAGTTCTGATGGGTGATGTTGGCCAATTCACCAGCCTTTTTTTCCCAAACACTTCTTAAGATTTCTTATCTTGCTAAGGTTCTGTTTGCAAGCTCCTTTCCATTGCATGCAGAAACACATACGGCTCTCTATATCAGGGATGTTTCCTTGAAGTAGTCCTTCATACGGACCAGAGTGGGAGCTATGCTCCAGGTGCAGGAGACATACTTCAAGTAGTCATTTTGATAGTCCTGATAGGCCACATCTTCATTCCAGACATCCTTAGATGCGCTAAGTGTTAACTACTGCTTCCAAAGCACTGTCAAAAGTATACCCAGAAGTATTGATGAATTGGGTTGGGCTTGGCAAAGCTGTGCTAAGCTTCCCTACAGGACTGCAGGATCTCCTTTCAGGTTAACAGTGCTCTGATAAGCACTGCCTGACATCTCTCACATTGTTTGGATGGCCACCTGAGGACCAAAGAAACAGTGACTTCCAAGTTCCTTGAAAGTTCTCTTAAGAGCTCCACATCCCAGCTTGCCCACCTCCTGCTTTTTCTTCCTTGTGCTTTGCTATACCAAGGTTGTCTGTCTCTGAAGGTTGAAAGGAACGGACATTTTAGGCTACACATTTGGCTGTGACCAAATGTTCAGTAACCTCAGCACAGCTCTGTCCAGTATGGCACCAAGAGACCTATGTACCTACTACAGATAACCCATGGAGCATTACTTCCACCAGCTCCTAGTCCAGTCAGTACGTGGGTCCATAAGACCTGAATTTACATGTAAATATTAATTCAAACAACCCTGGCAATTCAGAAGTGATATCTTCTCCCCAGGGTTTGTGATGTCTTTGATACACTGAAACTCATGGAACCACTTGGCTCTAAAGTTAGTAAATTACTATTAAAACCATGGCAAACCAGGTGAGAGATAAGGGAAGAAGCTGTGTGGAAACAGCCTTGAACCAGTGCAATGCCACCATTGTCTAAACCTTTCTTTTGGGCACTTGCTGCTTGAAAGCTGAAGCTCCAAGCAGGGAAGTTTCTTAGTCTTGCCTACAATTTTCTCTTGTGCTCTGTACTTCCTGCAAAGTCCCTTTACCACTGGACCTGTGAATAGAGCCACGCCACTGTTTCCTCCTTGAGACAAGGAAGATAAAGACCAGCTCCCAGCTGTGCTGAAATAGCTACTCCAGGTGGGTATTCAATTGCCTCCTATCAGTATTAATCACACTCAGTCCTTGAAAGGAATGAAGCCAACGCTGTCCTCCCTGCTTCTGAGTGAGCAGATCCCTCGTACTTCACTTCCATTGGAGAGGGTCCATCAGAGCTGTTTCTCTACAGAGCAACACATTTGCACAGAAATCAGAATGGAAGAGTAGCCCAGGCTCCTCTGGAGGTCACTTGGTCCAGCCCCTGTGCTTGACCATGGCTTTTGAGTATCTCCAAGGCTGGAGACCCCACCACCTCTTAACACAACCTGTGACAGTGTTTGACCATCCTCACAGTATAAAAGTATTTTCTTATATTTAATTGAACTTCCCTGGGTTTCAATTTATGCCCACTGCCTCTTGTATCGTCACTGGGCTCTGCTGAGAAGACTTCAGCTCCATCTAATCTGCACTCTCCCATCAGGTACTCATTGAGCCTCTGCCTCTGAGAAGCCCCTGAAGCTGCTTAAGTGGGGTTCAGATCCAATTTATTTTTTCTTATTTGACAGTTTAACACGACAAGGTGACTCCAGGCACTTTCCGCTTGTCTGTTTACAGGTTTTTAATAACTGTCACAGTGCCAGGCATTTGCTGCATGGTGAGAAGCTGCTAGGAATAATTAGCACCAAGAGGAAAATGTCAAACAGATTCAAATGTAACATTTATACAAAATGCTACTGTGTTCTAAAGTTCCTGTCAGCAGCAGCACAAAACCTCCACGGGCCCCTGTGCCCTGGAGTTCATCCCACCCACACGGCTATGCAAAGCAAGTTCCCCACTCAGATTCCCATTTCTCTTCCCTGCAAGGCTGGTGCCAACAGCACTGGGAGCTGGAGAGCCTCATGAGCTCCTCAATGCCCTGGCAATGGCACATTCCCACAAGCTGGGTTGTCCACAGATCATGCCCCCGTGGGAAGCTGACTCGATCTGTCTGCGTCACTTGCATCACTGCTCAGGCTCTCTCCTATTGCCTCACTTTCCAGTTTAGTTTTGCCTCCGGGCACCCCATCACTGTACCGAGCTCTCCAGTTCTGCACCTCAGTCGGCCAGTACCAACCCTGAGTTGTGTGACGTGTTCCTCCTGCTGCCATCATCCCACTAAATATCAATAGGCAGTGAACCCTGTGATCTGCAGGTTTTAAATTGGTTTCTTGTGAAGGAGAGTCAGTTTTCAATTAACACATTGCCCCTTGCAGGGCTCATTACCAGTGTCTAGCATAAGGTATTACTGCAGCCTTCCCAGGCATTGTAGTGCCTGGACGGTGGAGGTGTGACACTGGAGGTGATGGGGAAGAGATTTCCTCCAAAACCCACTTGCTCGCTACCTTCCCTGACACTCCCAGGTGGAAGTGCCCTTATCCTGCCAGTACACAGGCAACCTGCTTGCAGAAGTGCCCACTTTGCCTAGTCAGTTATTTGGGGGAACAAATAGAGGTTTCTCCATGCCTGAGTCTGTCTCCCAGTGCTAAGAATGGAAGAAAAGTGTTTGCTGCAGAGGCTGAGCAGGGAGTTCAAAACATCTAAAGGATTGGTTCACACAGGTATCTCCCTGAATGTTCACATGTAGTTGCTTCCATGGTGAGAGAAAAATGAATAGAGTTCTCCAGTGATGCACTGGTGGGACTGAAGAACTAGTTTCCAACTTCAAAGCACTTCAGGAGCAGACAATTTGCTCCACAGCAGCCCCATCGTGGAGTGCAGAGCATACCCGGACCAGCATGTGAGCACTTAATTGCTGTCCTCTTGCAAGGAGTGTTCTTTCCTCCATTAAGTCCTCCTGATTAGTGAAAAAATAGTTGTTAATTGCAGATTTCCAAGTGACCATATGTTCTCCTCCTAANAACAAACCAAAAACCAACAAAACAAAACAACCAACCAACCAACCACAAACAAAAAACAACCAAACAAACAAAACCAAAACAAACAAAACCAAAAGTCAGCAGCAATCTCTGTGGAGGGTGTGCCTAAAAAGAATTTGTAGATATATGTTCCTCTACAGTATATATGTACATTTATATGGCCTATTTCAAAGACCTATGATTCTGTCAAACCCCAGTGTTAATAGCTCCAAGGAACTGATGCTACACAGTTCTCACCATTAAGTTCTTGCATTTACTTTTCACTGTCCCTGGGCTGGGAAATAACAGTACATTACAGGAGAGCATACAGATAATGATTTATACTGTCCTGTTTAATTTTCTGTGGTGCTCCTAATGGCCTTGGTTGGCCAAATCCCTTTCTAAGTGCCCCCTTCACCTATGCTGAAGCACCCTAAAGGGATCCAAGCATTTAAGTTCAAGATTTTAGATTTCACACTACGCTATTTCTGCCTAAACTATTCAGACATTCAAGTACCTGTTAGAACAGGCAGAGCATCCTCGTGATGGTGTGTCAATATCCAGACTTTCAGTCCTGCCCTGGAGTTTAGATACAAGATGATCCTGCACCTACTTGTGATGATAAGAGATGCTTATAACTGCCCAGGACACAAAGCTTTCCATTACCCAAGCACATGGTGCTGACAGCATTTCCCACAGGCTGGGGAGTCATCTGAGAGGGAGCCTGAGCACCCATCTCTTAAGTTAAGAGATGACCCTTCATGCTACCTGGAGCCACTGGACTCCTGGAACTGCAGTGGTGCAGAGTTTGCTGTTGACGATGTTCTGTTTTACGTAAACACCCAGAGGAGCAGTCTGCAGATCCCAGGTCTTCCTCTTACTGGCTGAGTAGCTGCTGTATCTGTTGAGATAAAGTTAAGAGGTCCATCTGCAGGCGACAAGGTTGAAGTTACCCGTCTTTCCTACTGAGAAATGTTTAGCAAAGTTCTGTTTGTATTACTGTGGACATAAAGCATCTCTCTGCAGCAGAGGGTTGTTTATCCCCTCTCACAGTAACTGTGAGCCAGAAGTAAAAAAGTAAATGTGCTGTTCATTAGTGAATGTTGGACTTTTACATTGCAGGTACGATGAGGACTTTGCAAGACTTTCTTAATTCCATTTTTTTAGAATTTATTTTTAAATGCACTCTTTGTAATTTATCTCACTGAGTGACTATTGCACAAACAGAAATATCCCACATTAGACAACTACAAGTCACATTCAAGTTGACCAAATCATCCCTTTCAAGGTGCAATTAATTATTCAAGTCACACACATCCAAACATTGCATAAGAGCTCTCTTCCTTCTGAAATTACCAAATATATTTAAATATTTATAAAGAAGGAGGCAAATATCTTCAAATAACTTTATGAACTTCTAATTGTTTTCAAAACGGGTTCAAAGCCAGTATAAAACTTCCATGTGTCACCCGGCACACTGCTACAAGCTATATGCCCACAGGCATGTAGAGCACCCCTGGCAAAATCCTACCATTATCCCTGCATCCTTTATTATTTAACAAGATATACCTCAGAGCAACCACGTGTTTTTGATTTCTCTAGGAGCAGAACTGCCCCTGAGATCGCCAATGGCCATACCTTGACTCCCTGGTGCCTGCAGCACCCTTTCCGAGAGCAAGCCTCGTGCCTCTGCCGCCTCCATTGCTGAGCAGCACCATTCTGCCCTGGCAGCAGATCTAAACCCGTGGTCTGATTAACAAAACAAACAAAACCAGGGCGAATCCTCAAGTTTAAATCACTGACTAGAAGATATTATTGAAAATCATGGGAGTTTGTCTTTACCAGCAGCAGGAAACAGGAATTTTGAACAATAATGTGTCAAATAAAAACATTATCATCATTGCTGGGCAAGTGTCTCAATTTTCTATATGAATAAGGAAGATAAAAAATAAGATTTACTCACAGGCTAGAAAACATAACAATTTTTTCTTTCTCCAGTTATGTGTTAAGGGTTGTAGATCAGCCCTGTCAGACAGGCACAGAGAAATACTCCATAAAAGTAACAGAGGCAGATTAACCTGGTGGGGCTTCTTCACAGGCATGCTGCAAAACTCTACACATTTCATCAGTCCTGTGGGGATAATTGCAAGTTTGTTGGGTCCTCCTAAAATACTTTAAACTTTCACACCACTCAGTTCTCAGAACTGGTATTGCTTAACAAATCCCATGGCATGTAAGATTCTTAGACACTTTCTCATGCAGGCTTAAATTTTACTTCCCTGCTCTTTCCTGTTTCTCACTTCTTTTCTCAATGCTTTCCCCCCTCCCCAGTATAATTTAATACATTTTGCTCCCACAGAGAAGACAGATGTGCCATCAGTGGACAGGGCCAATGCAGAGAAGCACGCCAGGTCCACTGTGTGTCAGCACTTCCACCAGTGCCTCCTGCAAGGAGTATTTGATAAAAAAAAGCCCATGGTATTTTCTTGCTTACCAGCACTCAGCCACCTTGGACCCTTGTAAATCTGCCTTCTTTATTTGTAATAGCCAGTCCCTTACCTGATATTAAGGTAACTGAGCGCAGTTAAGAGATTTGGCCCAAGTGTTACTGTGAAGGAAGAATTATCAATGCCTAGTGAACACACTCAAAGCTGAAGAGCTTTACAGGAGGAGGCAGAACTCATTGCTATAAAAACCCACTGAAAAGGAGTGAGTTTTGCAGGCTGTTAAAGACCAATAAACAGTTGCTATTTCATCTTTAATTAATTCCTCTGCACCCAGTAGCTCTGAATACTGCAGTGGTATCATTTCTCTGCAAAACTGGAAGAAAAATTCTGCATAGCCAGTGTAATTCCTTTTAACAACCTTTTCCAAGAAAATGAGGCTGTTTTGCTTTCTGCTATGACTAAGAGTCTCCAGCTCAGTGCACGAAGTGCCTGTCTTCATTCGTGAGTGCTGAGACTAGACAGCCCCATGGTCATTCTGCTACAGCTTGAGCCTGCATCAGCCTGGTTTTGCCTGGTCCCACAGCAGCAGCTTTGAGTACCCAAATGTACATGACATTCATGTCATGTCAAATTGTCTTCTCCCTATGGATATCACTGTATTTGGCCATAGGCTTTAAGGCTGAAAGGACTTAATTACTGTCTGGTCTGATGTGTGACAGAATGAGAGCCCTATGCCCCTCTGGAGGCTTGGGTGCCTCCTTCACAGTGTGGGTGAAGAGTGAGGTGGGTAACATGGGACCTTGCTGGGAGGAGATATGGCAGTGTCCTTTGGAAGGGGTGAATGGCACACATGGACTTTGTGGGGCTGAGTGGTCACAGAAAACAAGGAGGGCAAGGACGGCATATATGCATGAGGGGAAGCAAAAAGGAGAGGAGACCCAGGCAAACGGTGTGAGACCAACTGCTCTGTTGCTATAGTAAGATCTCCTTAAGGGATAATTAGAAATAATAAAAAAAAAAGCAGCACTGAAGGGACCAATTTATTTAATTTTTAAAAAGTAAAAACAATTCTCTGCATATCTTGGAGTACATGGCTTTCCTTGACATTTATAAACCAAAATGTTACTGTATAGATAAATACATATCTTTACTTCAGATCATGCATGAATATTAGAAAAATTTACATAAACTCAAGTATTCAGACTGAAGGCATCTCAGTTGTATTTCATAGTGCATTGAAATCCCTTTTTTGTGATGACATAGTTATCTAGACTCTAACTAAAATTTCATTCAAAACTAGGCTCCAGTAATGGTTTATATTGGTCAAGGTTTCTAAATAGTGGTCAGCCATAAAAGCTTCTTCTTCTCTCCACCTGCACAAAGACACAGTCTCAGTCTCCATGTACATTTTGGGTCATTAAATGCCTGCCCTGCTGATTTTCAAGGCCTGTGGTAATTTTTCCTGCATGTGCCTACTGCTCTGGAGTATTTAATGTCCTTTTTCTAGAGTACTGCTCTCTGCTGCAGTCCTGGAAAAGGTGATGAAACTCCACAGAGACCGAGAGAATGTGAATCAGATAAGTTTTGAGGGTTTTAGCAAAGCCCTGCCTGATTTCATGCAAGTTGCTTGGTCCCTGGTGAGATGGGATAGCTGTTGATGCCAGCTGGTACCACAGTTTCATGGTTGTTAAAGTATAGGTCAGTCTATGGAAAGTCCTGGATTGCAGCAGGTTTGAAAGTAAAGCCACAGATACCTAAAGCTAGACACCTGAAATCAAAAAAACCTTTAGTGAAATGGGGGTTTCCATTTTATTTTACCTTCATTTTCTGGTCACTGGAATAATTTGCAACTTCAGAAAACCATACATTTGATTAAAGTAAATTTTACTTCTGCATGATAGATGAGTCCTCAGGACTTGTTTGGTACACATATATTTTTGTGTACATATACAGAGTAATTGCACAACACCCACAAAAAAGTTTTTTGATATGGGTTTTTTTATAAAACCCCTGGAGAGACACTTTACATCACAGATTCATTTTGGCTGACAAATGTGTTTTAAACACTGCTTCTTATATTGGCTCTGCCAGCTCTTCTTTGCTAGTAAATTTGAGGTTTGAAAATTGAAACAAATAGAACGTATGTAAAATGAAAATCTATGTGGTATGAACAGTGTCGGTCTCTGAGTCATAAATTATTGTAATGCATTAGTGGCAATTCTAGCTGTATCTCGCTGGTGGAAATTAAAATATTTAAAGTGGCTAGGGAAAGACAAATTTAAACCCAAGATTCAAATCTGAGGTGAATTTTTTGCATTCAGAGCAAGAAAGGAAGATGGGTGGAAGCCACATCTTCAGCGGTGTGTAAGGCAGTGCTGCCCGAAGGTCTTATCTCACACAACTAGTGTGAGGCTGTTTGCTACAGCCAGCACTGTGACAGCCTCATGGCCCATGAAAGGTAAAATCAGACTCAGAGAATGTTTTGCTTTGAGGAGCTGGTGGGCAGGGTCCTGCCACTAACATAACACGCTCAAACCCATCGCAGGGCTCCTATTTGGGTTCCAAGGGAGTGGTGCTATCTGATCAGTTCATCTCTTGGAGGCCATGCAAGCTAAGCTTCTGCTCAAATGGTGTAAGTGTACAAGACCCTTCCAGAGGGTTTCACTATGAGGAGATAAGAGTTTTTCACTTAAACATTTCCTGCCTAAAACAAGGTGCCTTTCCCCGAGGCAGTTTTAGATGTTTCCTCCTCCTGCATTCCAGAGAAGCTGACTTCCTGGATATGACAGAAGATAAGTTCTTGCAGACTTGTCTGAAGGTCCCCACAGCAGCGAGGGGCAAGGAACAATAAAAGCCCTGAGAAGAACAGGGGACTTGTCTTTTTCTAGGTCTGGTGCAGATTTGTGCCAAGAAGTTAAGTATTCTCAAGTTTGAAAATAAATTCTCCTAAATCCTTCCACTCCTTGGTATTTTGGGGGTACTTGTGTACATTTGACCCTTACAAATGGGAATTTCTGTGAATGTCGTATTTGAATAATTATCTTCTACCTTTACTGGGATAAAGGGATTGAACTCAGGGTCAGAACCCCTTTGAGGAAGCCTTCTTGAAACCTCCTTTGTGCCTGTGGATGTCTCTGCAAGAGAAGTTACTGGAGTTATTTCGAAATGAGCCTTATATCAAGTAGCAGAGATCAGAATATCTATGACCTGGTAGCTTTGGAGTCCTTTTTTTTTCTCTGAACGCTGTTCAAGCTCTGGAGTGTTGTGCAGTCCCTCTTATGTTATGCTTTATGGGAAGAAAGTGGCTCTCACAACAGTTTCTTGTGTTTCCTGTTCGTTTCAATAAATCTGAACAAAAGCAAGGGTTTTTGGCTGATTTTCTCTGAAGACTAAATTCTTACTGTTTAGGACACTACTGGAAATTTAGTGATGCATTGGCATCTCATATCTCCCATTCATCTGGTCCTGAGGGTAGACAATGTTTTTTCTAAGGAAGTAACAGAGTTGATGTTTTTATTAAATGTAAAATTATTAACTTGAAAATAGGCTTTAATTTACATATGTTTCTGTTGTTGGAAAAATTTTCCTACCTTATTTGAAAGTCGATTTGCAAGTCTATAAAGATTTCAAAAAATTAAATGTCATATTATACTTTGTGTTACATTCAAAATTAGAGTTGATCAGGAAATTTCACTTAGAAAGGCATTTAAAAGAAAAATAATTTTTAGAATAAATGCCAGTGTTTTCCTGGGGAAAATTTTATTTTTTTTTTGTTTCCTTTCGTGGGACAGGGTTTGTGGAAAATGGTATGTACCATTGAAAAAACCTTTTGGGCATGCTACATAGCGTGTTTGGAGGTCACACCACCCTGAATTTGTTCCATCCTCATGCCTGCCGAAATCAATCAGGTAATTATCAACCCTGAGCTGTAATCCTCATGAAGCAGTGGAAAATATCAAATTAACTTAGGGACAAGATCAATTCAGTGTGCCAAAACAAAGTACTCTGATTCTGCAGATGCTGAAGTGATTCTTTCTGATATCCCTCAAAATTATACATCTCAACTTTTACCCTGGAATGGGATGACAAACATAGGTTTAAGGCCAGCATCTAGTTCAGTCTACATCTTCTAGCTTAGCACAGCTCGATTCAGTGGAGCAGCACATGGGTGAGTGTCCCTGCAACATCCTCCCTCACCATTGCAGTGGAAACTGGAGTGTATCCAAACCTCTAAAGGTCACTGAGCTTTCCTCAGTACTCAGTTATCAGAGACCATGTAATTTTTGTGGTTTCATAGTGAGAAGTGACACCTTGTGCTGGACAGGGTGATAAATGCCTGTGCCTGGAGCTACTGGCACTGTACTTCAGCTTGTGCATGGTCATGGAAGAAATTGCCTCACCCAAGACCTCTACAGGGATCAGCCCTTCTCCTGCTCACTTGAGTGACTGCTCAGTCTTCAATTTCATCCAGAAAATGCAACAGAAATAGTCACTGGCTTTCAGTGAGCAATTACCTATACATCTGTAACTTGGACATGGAAAGCTGAACAGATTTTTGCTTTTATAAAGCAGCACACAGAGAGGTCTCTTTCGGAGCTTTCTCAGCATCATGTAAGTGGCACTTCTACAGCCTTGACTAGTGCATTTTTTGCAATCTTCTATCTCTTGGTGGTGTGTGTCTGCTGTGTATTTTGCTCTGATATGCTGCTGAGAGCCACTCAGCTTGCTGCCTCTGCATTGTCATTACATCCGCAGTGGGAAACCCTGTGACTGAATAAATCAATATCACATATGGCCTGATTCTAGGGAGGTAGATTTAATTAGTACAAGCCATCACCGATAGTGTGTTTTTCCATTGTTAGGCAAAATCTATCGAAAACTGTCATTGTCAGCTGTCTGGGACTCAGTGCATGTGGTAGCAGTGTTCTCAAGGCCCCAGAATAATTTGTTGACCCAAATATTATAAGCCAATCTGGTTGTCGGTGGTAAAATTCTCAGGGCTGGACTGAACAGAAGGAAATAAGGGGGAAACTGAGTTTTGGACTGCAAAATGATAAAATTATTGGATGTACATAGTCCCATTAGGCTAATGGGGTCTTAGGGTTACATCCACAGAGACTTCCATGAGGATGTGGTGCTTAGGGTTTGTGCCTCTGTTATGCTTTGCACGTAGTCATTACTGCAGCAGCTGTCTTTAAATAATATATGTCTGTTTGCAAGTTTTATGGTTTTCTTTTGAAGATGTAGATCTCTTTTAAAGCAATTAATAGGGTTATGCAGAGTAGAGTTTGACTTGGTTACCCTGTAAGAAAAGTCATGGAAAAGACCCTGAAGCTCTCCAAGATCTGCAAAGCCAGTATTTGTTCCCTCAAGGTAAACTGAGCTCAGTGAGGGAAAAAAACAGGTAGAGGCAATCCTGATGCTGATGTTGTAGCTGCCTGTAATCCAAATCAGAGCAATACTGAACACCATCCACATAAGCTTGCTTATGTCCCCACTGTCCCAGTACCAGCATCACTGGCACACATGGGTTTTCAGCAGGGACTGGGTGGGGGAGAACTTTCTGCAAAAGTCTCTGCTTGGAAATAATATGTAAAAGGATTGTTTTAGTGTGTTGGCTTCATTTGATTAGATTACTAAACTGCACTTTATAAGGGAATATTCCACATTATAAAGGAATAAATGGATAGGACTCACTAAACTCTAACTTATTTGTGATGTGATTGTTCAAATTAACTAATGTGTTGTTTGGTTTGATTCGTGGGGCAATGCTTGCCACATGCATAAAAAAATTGGTTACTTTAAGTGAAGAAGATGCCAGTCTTGTTTCTGCCTCAAAGCCGGGTGAAGCTTCAGGGCAGCCCATCCCAGACCCAGCCTGTTCCTGGTGCCTCAGGGAGGATCCCCTTGGAGCAGGAGGTGGCTTTCAGGGTAGAGCTCAGAGTCAGGGGGCAGATGGGAAGGTAGAAGTGTGTCTTTAGTTCCAGCTGCTCTTGAGAGGCACAGGAAAGTCAGGTCTCATGTCCTTCACTCTGGGTATGCAGACATCAGCAACAGCCTGGCCAGAGCCCCGAGAAGCCCTGTCCCTCCCAAGCCCTCAGTGAAGCAGATAGAACTGACAGAAGAGAGTACTAAGAAAGCAGAAGAGAAACCTTCAGTGGAGTGGGGGCTCATGTGCAAGGTTGGCACCAACTGCTGCGTGCACCATGCCTTAGGAAGTGCACCCAGGCACCAGGGTTTCTTGCCACATGTGAGGCCTCCAAACCACGCTGTGCATCTCCCAGTACAGGCTGCTGGTCCATGCTGACACTGTGGGCCAGCACAGCACAGCAAACACAGGGCAAGCAGGATATATACCTGGATGGAGGTGGTCTGTACCAAAGCCAGGTACAAAGGTCTCAGCTGGGAAGAGGGAGATCACCACCATATGGTCCCATAGCAAACTGATGGCTGTTTGGCAAGGACCCCACCTGGAGTTCATCCATCACCCACCTTTGGCATTCAGACCACAGTACCTCTCTGCCTGTGTTCACCACACCGTTTTGCCAGAGGAACAGTAAAACACGCAGGGAAAAAAATTACTTGGCATAGTCTCACAAGAGTTCAGGTGCAGGGATTTCACTAGTGAGAAGCTGTAGCATTACCCAAAAAATTCTCACTAAGGGTTATACATCAATGCAAGCATCTTCCATGTCCAGCAAACCAAATGGCTGGAAATTCAAGTGTCCATTGCCTGCAACAAGCTGTTCTGGAGCTCCTCAGCCCTGGTGTGGAGCACAGACATCCCACCTACAGGGTGAGTGGGAGGAAAAGGAAAGTAGAACTCTTTGATCAAAACATCCTCTTCCATGGCTAGGCAGCAAAATGAGGAAATTAGTTTACTGAATCATGTTAAAATATCATTCTTGGAAGCTAGGGTCTTCTTAACATGAAAGGCAGGAATTGCCTCTAGAACTTGTTTTTCTCTTTCAGAGAGCTAAATGATTCTCCTCTCCACTGGCTAAAAAAAAAAAAAAAAAAAAAAAAAAAAAAAAAAAAAAAAAAAAAAAAAAAAAAAAAAAAAAAAAAAAAAAAAAAAAAAAAAAAAAAAAAAAAAAAAAAAAAAAAAAAAAAAAAAAAAAAAAAAAAAAAAAAAAAAAAAAAAAAAAAAAAAAAAAAAAAAAAAAAAAAAAAAAAAAAAAAAAAAAAAAAAAAAAAAAAAAAAAAAAAAAAAAAAAAAAAAAAAAAAAAAAAAAAAAAAAAAAAAAAAAAAAAAAAAAAAAAAAAAAAAAAAAAAAAAAAAAAAAAAAAAAAAAAAAAAAAAAAAAAAAAAAAAAAAAAAAAAAAAAAAAAAAAAAAAAAAAAAAAAAAAAAAAAAAAAAAAAAAAAAAAAAAAAAAAAAAAAAAAAAAAAAAAAAAAAAAAAAAAAAAAAAAAAAAAAAAAAAAAAAAAAAAAAAAAAAAAAAAAAAAAAAAAAAAAAAAAAAAAAAAAAAAAAAAAAAAAAAAAAAAAAAAAAAAAAAAAAAAAAAAAAAAAAAAAAAAAAAAAAAAAAAAAAAAAAAAAAAAAAAAAAAAAAAAAAAAAAAAAAAAACAAACAAAAAAAAAAACCAAAAACATATATTACTCACATTTGACTTAATTTGAATAAATGTACTATCACTGACTCGACTGCTAATTATCCTTATACTCAGTTACTCAAATTAGTATCCTATGACATGATTGAAACAGAAAAGCTGTGTGAGGGAAAATACATTTATTTGCCTTAACCCACCATCTTTTTCTTGCACAGGTAGCAGTGTATAGCAGGGATTTAACCTTTGACAGGCTGAGTCTGACCATGCCACTGTTTCACAGCACTTTTCCTGCCTCATGGTGAAGAGAACGAGTCTGGTTGCTCTCCCTTCCGCAGATGGCAAAGGGACTGATGGTACCATTTTCACAGGACCTGACTGGGAAAAATGAGGAGGACACACACAGCTCCTCAAGCCCTTCTGGTCTTGTGTTCTTCACTTTTTTCCTCATGTCTTAAATCTTGTTATTACCTTTCTTCCTGAAACAGCATCACAGAGAAAGGAAAGAGGTTAAAAGATCCATGAGAGGAACATCAGGAAAAGAACGCTGGAGGTGTTTTCCCTTAGTCTGAGGAAAAGGGCAGAGTTTCCTCAGCAACAGGGAAAACAGAAATGTACTGAGACATGACAGAAGAAGGAAAAAGAGGAAGAAATAACGAATGGAAAAGTTACACTGGGGGTAGGTTAATAAAAAGGTAAAGACACAGATGCAGCTGATGTGAAAATGAAGAGCAACTTGCTAATTGTGGGATGGAAGTGACAAGTGAGGTGGAGAAGGGGCAGAGGTAGGGAGCCAGAAGTGAAGACAATGTAATTTTGGTGTCTCTGGAGAAGATAGAGCCTCCCATAAAATTCAGCAACTCTGTTTCCAATGTGCTCAATTTCCTTGGTGAAATCATCTAGATTTGGAAAACCGTTTGTCATTTTTCTTTTCCTCCACCCCTGCCATAAATGCATCATTTACTGCACAGATCTTCTAACAGGCTTGAGATCTACAGGGTTTTGACAATAGGAACACAGTTTCACATGAAATTTATCCATAGATCCATAGATAAGTGAAATCCTGAGTTAGTACTTGAAAGCAAGAATTTAAACATAATGAAGACTCCACAAAGCAAAAGGCCTCCTATTTCCTGCAAGCAACAGCAGGCTCCTGACCATGTCTTTTTGCCAGCTGCAGTGGTCCCATGGCAAAGCCATCACTTGAAGCTTACAAGGTTTCAGTGAGAGCCACACACACATGCTTAGCATCTTTGAAGATCACGTCCTTAACAATACCAGAGCAAAAATGTTCCTCCAAGTCTACCTAAGCGGTTTTTCACTGGATTTTTCTTCAGTTTTTATTTAACCTGCCCAAATTGAGAACCTGATCTAGGGTTCTTCGACTAGAGTTCAGATAAAGAATAATGTTTGATTTGAAGTAGAGCCAAAATCAGCTCATTTTAACAGAGTATCTTGGCTGCATACTTTGGAAAGAATCAACACTGCTGTTAATTAGCCAATGGGAAATGTCACTGAACATAATGTGAAGAACATATTCTTTGTAAGCCACAAGAAAAGCCTCTGATAATCCTATAACAGGATTACAAAAAATTCTTACAGGAAAACATAATCAGTGGTATATTTGGGCTGGTGTCCTGTCATATGTCCCATCATGTGACCCTGCCTTTAATACTGAGTGTAAAAACAGGCAGGGCATGATCATCCCTTCCATTCGGTCTGACTCTTGGCTGCTACAATACTCAGCTCAAGCATAAAAGGCCTCCAAACATGAAGATAATTATAATGAAAATTCTATGAAAATCAAATTGATATAGAGCAATGTTTGCTAAAATCTCATTAATCAGTTTTGTGCTGGCTTTTATGTTGTGTCCCAGAGCACTGTGAACATCCATCCACTAAAGGCTGGGGAAGCCACCCAGCACAGGCCTCCCATTAACAGTCCCAACCATCACAAGGAAAGCAGGCTCTCAGCTTGTCTTCTTAAACTTTTCATACTGCTATTAAGGTATTTAGGACATTTTCTTCCCTCCATTTTCACCTCTCCTTTTAAAATCACTAGTTGTCCTTAGCAATATTTCCTGGTAGAAATACATCACAGGGGCACAAAATGTATTATTCTCCACAACCCTTGGACACCCCAACACACTCCCTTAGCTGAGAGAAGAAGCTGACTCACACTCTAATAATTGATACGTCTCCTGTATTATGTAAACAGTCATGAAATGTGAAATACAGCATTGCGAAGAGATTCTATATAATCTGTTCACTCCATTTTCTGGCTAATCCAATTAAATCTGCTGATCCTGTTGAAGTGTGTAAAGCCCTTTGCTTGAGTAGCCCTTAATGAGTCTCTAAATTATTCTTTGTTTTGTGACCTGTGCAGCCTTTGAGCACGGTGACACTGTTTCAACCCCACAGTGACATATGCCAGTGTCTAAGTTGACTCCCCATTTCTGCACATAAATCTCAGCTCTTAGGAATTACTTTAAGGCCCCAAATAAACTCCTTGTCATTTACCATTTGTAATTAATGTCCATTACTCTTTTTAAGCAAAACAGTCAAATTCATTCTGTGAATGGTACTGTGTTTGCTAAGCAATGTCAGAAATAAAATAACACTTTCAGGGAATTATGTCAGTGATTTTTCCTATCAGATTTTTTTATTCTCTAGAAAGCATCTTTTCCCCAGGTGGTCTAAGACTGCCTCTCTCTCTTTTCATTCTTGTCGCCTTTGGTGCTGCCATTGCAACAACCTCAGGGGAGCCAAACAGATTGGTGGTGTTGCACACAGTCACTATGCTCCTTCTGTTAAAAGCTCTTCTGTATCTGTCCTTAGAAACACAAACCTTTTACTTCAAAGCAGGGAAATCAAGCACTCAGGAAAAAAAAGAAAAAAGAAAAAAGAAAAAACACAAACAAACAAAAGCAAACAAACAAACACACACAAAACCCACAAACAAAAAAGACCCCAAACAAAACAAACAACCAAACAAAAACAAACACACCAAAACCTTTTGGTAGTATATGTTAGAGCTTTAATTGAATCCCTGTCGTTTCAACAGGGTCTTTCAACAGCTTTGTGAACTCAGTGAGTCGATGAAAACTCTATCCAGAAAAAGAGCTTAGTGTGGCTGTTGGCCAGGACAGCTCTCCCTTGATATGTGCCATGACAGGATTAATCGAAACGGCAGCATCCTGCTTGCACCAGTGTGGTTGTTGTGTAAAGATGCCACATGACTTCATTCAAATGCAAGCTCACTGCTGCATGTTGTATAGGATATAATTCTGAGTCCCTGAGCAAAGCTCGGCTTATTTGAGTGAGATAGAGTTAATACTACATCTGTATTAGCCCAGCAGGTAAAATTGCAAAAATCAAACAGGTTTTCAGGCCACTTCAGAACCTAAACAGGGTTTCTGTGTTCAAAATCTTCTTAGTCTTCCAATTCTGACAGATGGTCTCCGGAAGGACAGTTATCCTTCCCTACAACAATTTGACTCCCTTATGTTCCTAGACAGTTGACACCTATATTAGTACTCGGTATTACTGATTCATTTGTGCTTCACCCTATGAGTGCACTTCATGGTGTTTTTTTTCTGGACTGCCTCATATAGTAATGGCTCTTCAAAAGACTAAAACCTTCTAAACTCAAAAAAGGCAAGTATCATTTGAATTAAAAATTGAATCTTTAAAAATAAAAATTATTTTTTTTTTGCTATATATGTGTCTATATGTACATAATATATAACTTTCCCCTGCCCACTGTTGAAGGTGTGCATTTATAAACATACCTAAATATACAAAATGATGCAGTAAAAATTGATGACTGAAGGCATCACAATGCCAAAGTATCCTGTGTTTATCAGAATACCCTGGGAAGCCCCTTTCTACCACTGTGCAAATAAAAGCTTTTATTTTCTTAGCATGTCCTTCCTAAATGCCTATTCTGTCCTGAACACCAGCAATTTATGCTGATCCACAACCTGGAGAGGAACCATATGACTGAAACACCACATACACATAAGACTTCTTGGCTGAAGAAGCACTGGAAAGAAATGCACGTGTGAGTTCTTTTGACTGAGAGAATATTTTTCTAGCTGTAGTTGCCAGAGATGTTCTTTATTACATGAACATGCCAAAAAATTTGCTAGGACTGTTAGACAGCTGTCATAGTGTTCAGATTTGGGATACAAGAGTGTAACATGAATTTTATTTTCATCTGAACAAAATGGCTGTGTAACATTCTGCAGTAGTACAGCATATAAATAATGCAACTGCTTAGAGAGTTTCATAAATAAACATAGAAATTATTTAATGCCACTTTTTAATTTGTAATAAGACCAACTAGCCACTCCTAAAATCCTTTTTTAATTTTTTTAAAATAAATTAATTCTTAAATTTAATACATGTTTTTTTCTTTGCATCTTGCTTTTTTCATAAATGATAAATAGAGGATTTTTCCTTCAGGAGTTATTGTGCTTGCATTGATATTGATCCCTTTTGTTAAATTTTAATTAAATCAGTAGAATATGTCCTTCAGTCTTGATTACTGCTGCAGCTTCCTCCAGCTTTCACTGCATCAGAAATGCAGGATTGTTATCTGAAGTTATCTGTTATTTTTGTGCTTTTTACAGTTTTCATTACACATCATAAATGTAAGTAATATGTATTCAGCAATGTCACCAGGTAGTTTGAGCTTTAATTTTCTTTGCTTAGATTTTCAGACCCTCAAGAAGTGGGCACTGTATCCAGATAAGGTACTGCTTCACACCTGTTTTTGCAGGGTGCCAGCTTGTATTACTCCTCTGATTTACCAACTCATTAAACACTGCAAAATGCTAGCTAGTGTTAACAATCAAGTTCACATAGCTCTACCAAAAGTGGTTCAAATGGTTATTGTCACCTGGAGGCTATTTCCTCCTGTGCTGAAAACATTAAATCTGACTGTGTGAGCTCTCCAGGCTGCCTCACAGCAAAGCAACTGTAAATTACCTCAAATCATCTTCAACATCAGAGGTCAAGAAGCACTGGGATAAGGTGAAGAATGCCAAAAGGTAAGCAAAATTATAGCCTGCAATTACCTTACTTCTGTTAAGTTACACTGTGTAGAAAGCACTTCTTAAGTAATACCAATTAAAAGAGTAATACAAAAGAGAGAGGATCAGCAGTGAAGGGAAGAGAGGCAATCTGAAAACATTCTAGGCATGGTCTCTGCCTAAATGCTTAACATTAATTTGTTTTGAATACCTCTGGAGTGTGATGGCAAAGGCAGGGTGGGTGGTCAAACACAGGCTATCAAAAGAGAAATCTGAGGAAGGAATAAAAATCAGCTTAATGAGGAGGGACATAAATCCAGTTTGTGGAATGAACTGGCTTCAGAAATAGTGCCTATGAAAGTGAGGATTTCAAATAAATCTCTTGAGCCAGGGGAGGTGATAGAGAAAGTGAGCCAGGCAATTGAGAGTGCAGCTTAATACTCATATTAGTTTTTAAGTGTCTGTGAATATTATTTATTAGCACACAGCCAGTGTGTATTGCTCTGCTGCACTAAAGGTGAGACAGCCGTGTCCCTGCCTTTGCACAGGCTCAGCAAAAGGGATGTCCATGGATCCTCGTGGGCATTCTGCTGTTGTCTGAAAGGATGCACTGGCATGAAAGGATAGGCCATGGAGCATATGGCAACTGCGGTGTCACAGAGAAGATCGAATTTGATGCTAGAAAAAAAAGGCAATGAAGAGGAATTGAGGATAGCTGCTGAATCTCCTTACTAGATTCTGCTCACAAAAACACACCAGTTTATAATGTCCCACTCAATAAGTTTTTACTGTTCAATTGCAAAGACATCAAATATCTATTTATTTGTATAATGCACTCACTGGGGTGCATCATATATTTCATGAGCAGTTGAGACTCCTTATGCTCCAGCCTCTCTTCGTGCCACCGTGTAACTGGTGGTAGGAAGGTTTTCCTGCCATTCTATAGTCTCAGGGTGCCTCAAAGCAGGAGTAACCCCTTGCATACCAGCCTTGTCTTATTTACATTCTTAAATCCAGTCTGATGCCTGATTTACTCAGAAATAGCTCCAAAAAATCTGTTTCTGCATTGAATTGTGCCTGTTTTCCCCCAAACATGAGGTGCTTCTCCCCTCCTCCTCCTCTGTGTTCATTTTCAAATCTGAAAATTGTCATCTCAGTTGCAAAGGGAATTTTCTGGTTTGTACATCCTTGCCCTAAAGGCAAAAACCAATATATGTTCAGTTTGTGCTCTCATAACTGTGCTCATTCCTTCTCTTTCCATTACACACACATCCTCTGCAAACTCTTTCTACTAATCCATAACCCAAGCGGAAAACCCTCCTCCTCTTGTCAGACCCTGTTTCAGCCCGTTTGTTCTCATGAATATCTCCTTGGTAATTCCAGAACATTCCCATCGCCATCAAGGAACAGATGGTTGGAGTTTATAACAGCATAATGAAAGAAAACTCTATTTATGACAGCGTGTAACTTTGATTCCTAACTTAGGGTGTGTTCTAATTACATTTTCCATTTGCAGTCCTATGTTTATTTCCCCATTCAATTCTAAATTGGTTCTACCCTCAACATTGTCATCTTTTCAGCTGCTCAGCTGGATTCAAGAGTCCCACTTTTTGTGTTTGTCATGGATGGGTATTGTGCTTTTAGTTTATGACCATGTATCATAATACAGAGAGACCATCATTACCTTAGTAATGCTTTGTTTAACTGACATTATTATGACGTTGGAAAATAAGAATAACAGTACAATCTCTTTGAACACAAGGAATTGGTTACTAGAGCAAGATGACTACACAAACCACTCCTGATGTCCTTTCTCTATCTTTGTTCTGCTCAGTTTTTTGTGCACGATGAGTGTTCCTGCAGCCCAGCTCCAGCTAACATGGGACTTCTTGCACAATCTGTACAAGTAACTATTGATTTTAGGATTGTAGATTGATCACTGTTTAGTCTGCATGGGAATGAGGCACCGACATCTAATTTAGGGAGCTTGCAGGCAAGCTGTAATGGAATTCCTTTAGTTATTAGTGGAAAGCAGTATTCTGATTCTATTTTTCTGGTAATGACTCTTATCTATCACAAAGTTTGTTTTCATTCATCCCATTCCCAGAGGAGAGTTGTGTTCAGTCTCTTACTCTGGCTGATACACATGTACATATATATACACATTATGTATATGTATGTATACATATATATGTATATACAAATACATTGCTTTTTTTTCCAGTAACTCAAAGCATTTTAAAAATGTACTTTGTAGTTACAACAGGAAATTGAAGGAATTCCTAGGACAGTTTTCCTTTAAAACTTCATTTTATACAAATGGATTTTACTCTTTTGCCAACAAACATTTTGATGAATTTTGAAAAGTCAGAATTTTTAATTTTAAATCTTTTTAATGGCAAAATACCCATTTTTGACCTTGTTCTTAATTTAGATAAGTTACATTCAAATAACAGTTTCAAATTACTCTTTTCCACACTGTCTATAACATTTTAATGCAAACTGCATACTTACAGAATAGTACACATGACCAAAACCAAGAAAGTAATCAGTAATCATCCAATCTTAGAACTGTTAGGTTGGAAAAGACCTCTAAGATCATTCAGTCCAACCATTAACGCAGCACTGCTAAATCCACTACTAAATCATGTCTCCAAATGGTACATCCACAGATGTGCAACCCTGTCTTACTTCTACCTTCTTTCAGACATTATTTTTTCCAATCTTCTATATTTTCCCCCATTTCACAGACCTGCCACATTCACTGTTGTGAGGACTGCCCATTGCTCCAGACTACCTCAGTTGCCAACACCTTTCAATCTTTTTCATTAAGGGCCAGAAGTGCAAACTGCTATACTCTGGCCTCTGCTTCCGTATGTCTATTGGAGTCACTCATCCACCTGCCATGTCAACTAGACTGCTGAAATTCAATATTTGGATGACTTCTCTGTCCTCTGCTGATGATACTGGCTCAAAACAAATGGGAAAAAAAAAAAAAAAAAAGTTGGCAGAAGAAATAATTTGTGAGGAGCAAGTGTTCTGTGGCAGCCCATCGAACCTTTAATTCTGGGGGTACAAGTTCAGATGCAACTGCCAGTGAAAACTATGAGGTTTATATGGTAGCCCAGGTCCAGTTGGGACAGTTTCTTACTTGCCATTAGCCATTCTTGGTGGGCCATGCACTTCTGCACCTTGTGCTGCGCACCAGGCTCCCCAGCCCGGCTTCTCCACAGCCAGATTTAGGCTGTGCCTGTTCCTGCTTCCTGTGCATCCATGCCTGTGAATGGGGAGACAGAAAGAAAAATATGCAATGAAATAATTATTTTCTTAATAATATGCATTGCACCTTTAGCAGTATTTTTGCTCCAATAAGCTGAAACTAGGTTTTCAGCCTTTCCCCCCAACATCTGAAAGGATTATGCATGACACTTTGAACATTAGATGCAGTAAATATACCACCACAAAAGCAGGTATCGAATTTGCAGCACAAAATACTCATGGAAACTTGTTTAAATGCAGATAAAACCTTACTCTTGAATGCAAAATCTGCTTTTGATGGGAACAAAACAAGGGGAGTTCACAAGTCACAGGTAAAATGTAAGTATGAAGTATAAGAGAAATAATTTTTTTAAAAGTATAGAAGTATAACGATAAGTGGAAGACTGTTGGCAGGTGTCCTCCAAACATCTGTTTGTAGATTAGATGTGTTAGGGGGCCCTATGCATGGAAACCAGCAATTGGTAGGCTTCACCCCAGTGCAATCTGCTCTCCTATTACCAATACAATGAGAACATACATTTTGAAAGTTCTGATGCAAAAATAAGCATCAGGAAAATGTATTTTTGATACAGTGAAAGCATTTATGCTGAAGCAATTTAATGTAAACAAAAGGAGAAGTTGAAACATTATTTTGATTGCCTTGCCTTGTTTCAAAATATGCTAAGAATTTTTGTGCCATTAGTGTTAATTTATCTGTATGTATTATGTCATATTTTTATATATTGTTTTAATTACATTGTGAATAATGTTGTACAAGTGTACAATGATATTATTTTGTTCCAACTTTCTGCAGGCAGAAGGTTTCAGTGTTGTTAAAACAAGTGCTAAGTTAAATAAAATTATATTTTAGTTTTCTTTCCACGGAAACACAGAAATTTCAGCTTGACATCCAAATGTGGAAGAAAACACATGTTTTGTGTTAAAACAACCAAGAAGTAAACTGAATTTTTTGCTAGTGGACACCTGATTTCTGATTAGTTCTAGCAAGCTTCTGCCAGGTGATGGAGTCTGAAGAAGTCTGCCTTTGTCACCCATGCCACAGGCAGTACAACCACGCAGGTAGCCCCAGCAGCGCTAATTGCCTTGATGCTTCCATTTCAGCTGCCGCTCACTGTCACCCTTGGAGGACTGTCTTCTCCCAGATTTGCTCTTGGTGACAGTAGTTTCTTATAGTACAAACCTAATACAGATGAACATTGTACAAAGCCTAGCTGATGAACTAATAGAATCTGATTGATTTTATTCTGTTACTCACCACTAAGATTGTACAAGAAATTTTTGCTTCAGAAACTTAGGCAATTCAGCCAGTGGATTACACTTCAAATTCTTTCATGCACAAAGCCTTTAGGACCAGAATATTGAAATGCTCTCTTGAAGATAAAAGCCCAAGACACAATAGACATGTTTTGCTGTGTAACTGCACACTTTTCTGAAGAGAAGAAAATTACATGAGCAGCTCATAAAACTGTCTTTACAAAGAATCTCTCCTCAGAGGATCATGGGTAGAATTTGATGAGGAGAGCTGCCTGTTCTAATGCATTTTCCTCGAGGTAGCTTGTCTCACTTTTTAAAAGAAAAAGTAATTAATGTCAACCAAGATGAATAATATAAAACTAATCCCATGTTTAAATGACACCAATAAAACCACAGTGAGCTTGTAGTGTGTCATGACAGTGAATCCTACATAATTTTTTCCCCCAATAGTACAGTAGTTTAGGATATTTCTTGCTAAAGATACTTTGCTAAAATGAAAGTAGTTGGTTATACCCACTGTTAAACTTGTTGCTTTTCAAAATTCTCTAGCTAAAGAGATTTTTATTTCTAGAGGTAGATGTTAGATCAAACCACAAAAGTCTTCAGAGCATAATAGAAATTACTGACTAGTTGAAAGCTTTCTACTTATGAAATTCTATTATTGAAGAATTTTTAGCGCATTCGATTTTTCAAGCACTGTGTCAGAATCTAGCAATAATTGCATCTGAGAAACAGAGGACATGAAGTGTACAGCTGAGGAAAACTGTATTCTTTGCTAAAAAGTCCTGTTTTAAAACTAACAGATCCAGATAGTTACCTACTGAATTTTGGTAGGTTTTCCTGTCACTTCTTGTGCATATCATATAATAACATGCTTTTAAATACCGGACTAAATTATTGCACTATGTTCTTTAAGGGTCATACAGCCTGCTTCCAATTACAGCAGCCATTGCAGAAGAAAGAGTATTTTTTCCAGTGATACACTCCATAATGAGGGTGTGAGACCTGGAGGGGGGAGAAAAATGTGTACCCTCTCAGAATTTTTATTACAGAATATCCTCCTCTGAAGATCTTGCTTCTGGGAATTGCCCTTGAGGAAGACTAAACACCAAGAGTGGGACAAGCAGTGTATATAAAACTCGTGAAGAGTCCAATGTCCTTGTCATAAAATGACTTATTTTACCTATTCGTGAATTTAGAGGTGTCTACATGATCTATACGGTGAAGGAAATGGTTGTTTATTCCTTCTAACAATCAGGCTGCTCTGATATATGAGTGATCTTGAAAAGAAAATGATAAGCATGAGCATTAATCAAAACTCCTTAGAGTTGCAGGGAACCTGATGGAAGCAGGAATTACTGCTACTGCCACCTGTCACTTCCATTCCTTCAAAGTGGGCATGTGTAGAGACAGCTGTCAAATTAACATTTAAGTACCTATGGCAAATCTGAGTGAGGTAAATAAAATAGCTTATTCTGTTTATTATTGAAGTTTCTAGCTGGGAAATTTGCCATAATAATTTGGAATTGCTATAAATTGGTTTCAAATTATAGGAGTGAAGTGGGAGGTAACTGAACCACCGTTTCAGCTGGAGGAAAAAGTGAATAGCACATCTGGGTCAATCTGTACTAGATTCAGCTATACATGGACTGGCTGTGACAGGGGGATCCAGCTTAGGTTTAGCCTTGCTGGAAACAACTGGGAATGAATATTTTCTCATACCCATAAGGCTACACTGTGTTTTCCCACTGGAATAAATATTGATCATGCTGAGCCTGATTTTTATATTAATAATAATAATATACAAAAATAATAAAAATTAATAGTGACTTTTTTACATTACTGTCTCTGAATAGATATTTCCACCTTCACTTTGTGTTTCCACTAGAATGACTTTCTCTGCTGCACCATATGCCTTTGGGTGTCTGTCAGTGTGTAGATTTGTATTCAAAGTGGGCAACTTATCTCCTCTTTCCCCACTATGAATGAGACTTCCAGTAACTTTGTAAAGAATGGATACTTGATGGTGGCTGAATCATGATGGAACAAGAACCAGATTCACACCTTGGAAGTCCTGCTAGTGGACAGCCTTCTTGGTGCCAGCAACCTAATCCTTATTCAGCTTCCCTACTCAGCCTGCCTTTGCCTCCATCTGTACTTGCCCCTGTTTCCAAGTCACCATCACCTCCTCCCCCCATAGTGACTTTTCCACACTTGCTACTGCAGTTGGATATGGGCAGGGTGTTCCTTTAGCTGTTTGGGCAGCAGCCAGATCCCACTCTTCAGAGTAGGGAGCTGCATCAGCCAGCAGCATCTCCAGGGCTGCCCAGTGGTCCACTCTACTCCAGTTGCACCAAGGCTTTCTATCAAATATAACCAAGTAATTCTTGAACTGCAAGTTCAGGGCATGCTGTGAGAAGGTGTACAACTTTCTACCAGTATTGGTCATGGGTATTTGTATGCGATATCTGTCATGGAGATAACTTTTGGATGTTCTACCCCAGTATTTTTCCAAGATGTGAATAGACTGGATCTATGTGAAGACAGGTCTGTGCACTTTATTGTAAATAATGCAGTTGTGGTTTTGGGTTTTTCCTGTTGCTTTATTGGGTGAATAGAATAATTTATAACCAAATTCCCTGAGCAAAATTTTGACATTTGAAACAGGCACTTTCTGTGGACAGTTTGAACTGATGTTCAGGTCAAGTGATTCAAAAAGATTTTTGCTATTAAATTTTGCTACAAGTAAACCTACAGAAAGTGAACAGAAAAAGACTATGAACTCAAAGCAAATTTATTTAATAAAAACATTTCTTGAACAGATTCTGTGGTATTAATGATTTAAATGTTTCTGAAAGGAGATGTAATGAAAAGAACCACATCAAAGGCATTAATAGTCCCCACAAAGTGAGTTTGAAAAATGTAACTGATATCTCTCAAATGATTTGCTTGGGGAAAAAAAGTCTATTCATATTTTATTCCTTTTTTGGGAGACTATTACATCATGTCACGATGCAATGAGGTTAATGATCTGATTGATAATTATTTTTATCCTGTTTGGTTACTGTTTACTAGACCCACAGTTTCTGTGAACAATATGGTTATCTGCAGTCAGGAAAGTGGTATTTGTAGCAGTAAAGTAAGTGTGTATGTGTGTGTATGATAACAAACTTATTGCTTCTTTTTCCTTATTTAATTTTTTCCTGTGTTTAACTATACTATGCAACTTATTTCAATTATTTCTAAAGCTTTCACTGCTCACTTTCATTGCTGGTAAGAAGAGGCTGCCATGGCTGGGTGATGCCATGAGCAGCCACAGATTTTAACTGCCCTAGGGAGCACTGTGTCCAGGAGCAATAAGAACAACAAACAGTGAGGCTTCCTCTGATACAGATTGATGTTTCCATAGCTGTCTTCCTTTCCTTCTCCTTTTGTGCAAAAAATTCATATAAAGATGTCAGATTACAACAGTGTGTAATCTGAAAGTGTGTGCATTGGGAGGCAAAAAAATATCAGGTTTCCTATTTCTTGTGTTCTGTATGATTCATTTGCAAACTGGATTGAAAAGCTCTAAGTGGAAAAGTATTGCAAAGAAAATTTAATCAGAAAGTTGCTCCAATTGCAATATAATAAATAAAAATTATAGAAGTGGGTTGAAAACAGTCATTGGGGAAAAAAGGAGCAACTGCAGTTTCTTGCAGAAAGGAACGTTTCATAGTCATAAATGTGTTGTTTTGCAGATTTCACCTCCCTGACCCCGCATCTGGATGGCAGAGCTGAAACATTGGCCTTCCTTTGTACCCTGAGACTTATTCCACTTCCTGCAGTCCACAAAGGATTTACACCCAGGAGAGATATTGCATCCAAGGCATTCAGCTTTCCTAGGGCACTGATTGATCTCCCCAGCGCATTCACAGTCCCCTACATAGAGTTATGTTTCTTGTTCTAGGGCCTTGAGCTTGTCAAAACAGGGTTAGGAGGAGTCAGAATTAATTTTTATTTTCATTTGTGACCTGATTAACACATTACCTGATTAAAGGCTAAACGCTATAATCCCAAAGCCCAGCGAGAATCAGAGGATGACTGACAAGTGGAAAATCCCACAACATGTCTGGATGAGATGAAGACCACCACCCAAACTGCTCCTCAAGACCATGCCAGGGGAATGATTCAGGCATTGTCCCCAGTGGGAGACTGTCAACAGGAGCCAAGGAAAGAATTTCTCCCACAGAAAGACATGCAAAATAAAGGTGGTTATTGCCTAGGGGAGAATACGACCTGCTGCTGGTTGCAGGGACAAGAGAATCTGGTGAGGTTTTAAAACTGATAGGACATTTTAACAGAATTGTGAGAATTTATGAAAATTATGATTAGGCAAAGGACCAAAGGTGAGGAAAGGGAGGGAATAAATTAGACAAGGGAAAAACACATGAGAAGTTTGAGGGAGAAAGGAGATAAAATTTGCTGGTCACACAAAAAGCAGATTGCTGGTCTGGATGTTTCTCTAGCCAGCCAGCCTGCCTGACAGTCTTATTAGTACACTGTTTCTTTCTGCATGTACATGGTCTCCATTTTGCATGTTTGCATGTGTGAATGATCCACTGGTGAAATACAAGTTGCAGTAGCTGGAGAACACAGTAAGAGGTCCAAGCACCAGTCACTGGAGGGGGATCAAAGGTCTAAGGGGCCCCTCAGTGCCAAAAACAGGAGTTGATTGGGCAGTGGGGGGCTGAGGCTGGACGAAACTAGGGTCAAAGAACAGCTGATGGGGAGCTGTACCCATGTAGAGGGGTGGGGGTGTGTACATGTGCCTCAATACCTGCTCAGAATGACTATCAGCAGAGTCAGCCAGCAGTGGCAGAAAGCCTCTGGGTCCTCAGGTTCACCAGGTGCCACAACCTCCATTGAAACCAAAAAGCCAGAAGCCATGTATATTTATGAATGTTTACCATACGTTACAATTTTTTATCAGCTTGATACTAAAGTAACAAACATAAATCCAGAAAATCCCTGTAATCAAAATCAGCATTAAAGGACAAATTATTTCATTTGAACCTATGATATGCTAATCTGCAGTAGTTCCTATGATAAAACTCTATTTAAGTATATCATACTGAGACTGGGTTTTAAATAGTAATTAGATAGTTACACTTTTGAACATAACCCCTGGATGTCTGTCTATTTATAACTTTCTTTTGGAGTCTGCAAAAGAAGTAAAATAGATTTTCCATTATAGTTTCATGTAGATTTCAACATGAAATCCAGAAGTTGACTAAATGCCTACAAAATTATGTATTCTGAATTGAATGCTTTACATATCCCAGGAACACCGAAAAGATTTTCTTGCAATGTTCAAAGTCACCTGGAAAGTCTTTGTAGAACTGAAGCACATTCAGCTGCCTGATGTGCCAGATAGAGAGAAGAATTAATCTTTTGTCCTGGATTTTCTGAAATAAACTGAGTGAATTCACAGGGGCAGCAGGCACGTACACTAAACACAAAACCAGGGCACTGAGTTTATGAAATGGCTGCTGTTCTCCCTCCTGATAATATACTGTTATTATCTCTATTTACCAGGATATTTTTGCCATTTTGAGATTAATCTTGCTTTCAGTTTTCTGACAGACATTAATACCTTACTTCTACTATCTTGGCTTCTAAGGCTTTCAACAGCTTTTCAACACTTTCAGGCTGCCTCATCTGCACTTTTCACCTATTTGCATCATAACTCTCTCTTGTTTGTAATTACTTTATCATTCAAGAGTAGGATTGCTGTAATTTATTTTTTTTTGGTGAATAATATCAATATTTTTCAGACTTAGAATAAAAAACTGAAGACATGCATTGATTTTAACTTGATTGACATCACTCTGAACGATCATTTAGGCAATATTCCTTTACTTAGAAATAAGTACCAGCAGTCCCACAAGCACAGTATGCTCTAGGGCTCTGGCAGCAGCCAGGAAAACTCACTGTTTTGGCTTGTTTTGAATTTAATTATATTTCTGAAATCACAAACTTTGTTACAGATGGCAAAATCCCCTGCTGTTAGGATATCAGCTACTGTATGAAGGAGATGACAAATGCAGGTACATGTTGCAAACAACTATGTAATCAAGTAGGATTTTTGGTAAGTACCCGAATAAATGATGAGAATGAGATATGCATATACAATCTGTCTTTCTAGTAAGCGCCAAGATTCCAATTGTTTTCAGCTCAAGAGACCTCCTTAGGCTGATGTGGTTTCTGGGTAGTCAGGAAACCTGTGGCTTACCCTTCCATGAAATTATCCTCTCTTTGAACCCATATGAAGCAAGGAGTTCAGAGGTTTACTGCATTTTCAATTAAGAATTCCATGCACAACTGTCACCTAATCATGCCTGAGTGACACACAGCTTTTCCAGCTACTCTCACCCAGAACAGCAAAAGAACCATAAGTGGAGCAGCACATGCAATTTCTGAACTGCCACTCCACTGGTAATTTCACTCTAAAAATCATGCAGTTCCTGGAAACCTCTGCAAATTTTTTGTTTCACCAACAATTCAAGAAAGCTGCGGCATTTGTAAGAAGCTGATGACTTCTTTTTTTACTATACTTTATCTTCCAGTGCTTTGGAAGGCTTCACCAGTGCTGCCTCTCAGATAAGGGAATGCATGAAGTGCTGTTTACTTTGAAAATGCAAACATAGATAACAAATCCAGACAAGCACATTGCCATTTTGGTTTCTAATTTTCTTTTGATTCTATGTTTTTGCAGGATCATTTAGTTTGATGTGACATGAAGATATGTCTGTTAAATCTGAGTTGGCTTTACCAATCATGGAAATACTGCAGTATTTCTGCCTTAAAATTCATCTTTCACACAATCTATTTCTTCTGGGTTTTTTTCACAGCGCAAATTCATTACATGTTGCTGTTACTTCTATGCATTTTTCAGAGCCAATCTCACAAACCAGCAAAAATCCATCGGATGGTGGGTGCACACAAAGTCTCTCTGAGTTATTTTTACTAGCTCCCATGGATGCACATTTTGTCATTTTTAAAATTTTAGAAAGGAGTTGGAGGGTCTCTGGTGGTTTCAGTGCCCCTCTTCCCTGTGAAAGTGCCAGGTGCAATGCTGTCTCAGACTAGGTTTTTGTTTAGGTGGCCCCAGGAAAGTTCTATCTTGCTTCTGCAAGATCCTCTTTCCTAGCCCCACCTTACCTCATTGGAATTATAACATTCCTTTTGTCCTCTGCTGAGTGTTTGAGATACTAACTCTTTCAGGTTTTCAGTCTCTGATGGCAATCTTCAAGAAAACCAACTCTCTTCAGAAAAGAAATGTTTCTAAAGAAAAAAAAAAAAAAAAAAAAAAAAACTATGTCTGCTCGTGCCCAAATGTGAAACTTCTTTCTGATGACCAGTCCTCCACTTCTAGGAAAATCATGTCCTGTGGACTATCTCAAGGCTAGAGTCCTTACAGCTTCTAAACTCTTGGTCATCTTGCCAAAATTTGGGCATCCCAGAAATCTGGCTAGTCTGGACACCTGGAAGCTTCATATTGCTCAGCTAGTCAGTGTCGGTCCCATGCAACTGTACATAGAAGACATAGCTGGAAATCCTAGCTTGACTCATTTATTTACTGCCACTCTGTAGGAATGACAAAAACCTACAAAGAAGTAAAAATTAATCAGTGTCTCCCGGAAGACATTGCAAACGTATTTTGTCTTAAAAGAACTATAACTTGTACCTTTGAGAAGGAGGTACTGCACCACCTCAGCTCTTCCAAAAAATTTCTTTTATAGTATTTTGGGAAAAGAGTCTGAGGATTAGTCACAAATTGAGATGACTCTAAAAACACCTGGAAACTGCTGGTAAACTGCAGAAGTTAGGGGTTTTTCCCTGGCCAGCCATGGTGCCTGTGTAATTACAGTCATTTACATTATTGAAATAGATATCTATGTCACTGTCCTGGATGGTCAGAATGGAAAAGAAACATTGTTTTGCTGTAATTTATCTGCTATGCATTAGAATGACCCCATCAGGACAAGAGCTGTGTTCTGGATGTGCTCTAGATGTGTCTGTTTCTTTTCACTGATCATGAAGGGAACCAGCAGTGACCAGCTGCAATGCAGATGTGCACATTTCATTAGGTGAATTTCACCACTGCTTCTCACATTCAGCCCTTGAAGTGACCTTAATATGTTACAGTAGTCACTCCCAAAGAGAAACACCCTGACATGTCACAGTCCCTCTTGTTCTTATTTATGTCATTGCCATGAGCACACAGCAGTAAGAGCAAGGTGTGTTATCATTTATGAGATACCATCTAAGTCTGCTACAGTCCATTTATTCGGAGAATAATGCTAAGTTTATTTGGAGAATATCCAGAAAAATGTTCCCTTTACATTTCCCCAGCAGCTTGCGACGTTCTTATCTGCATTACCATATATCTGTAGAAAACACCTTGTAGAATAATACACAATAAGGACAGTAGACACTATCTGAAACTGCATAGCAAAGAGAGCAATGAGGCTGAAACATAGAAGGCATGCCACTGATGCAAAATGTGCAGGGTGACTTGCACTGAGCAGGGCAGGCATGTGAGACCAGCAGGGTGGGTGGGAGATCTTTCTGGCTAACAAAATACTTACCTCCCTTCTCAACCAGTGGCACCTGTTTACTCCTACCCCTGATTACAACTACGTTGTCCAAAACTGCCCAATCTACCCAGGCTTTCTCAGCTACTCTTGCTCCCAGTATCCACAGTGATGGGACTCTAGACAGCTTCAGAGAGATCCATTGTCTTTGCTCCAAAGACATGCAGCAGAAAGTGGCCAAAACGTGAGTGCAATGGATTCACATTACTGAAGTGACATGAACAGTAAAATGATTTAATGGTTGGAAAGTACATAATTGATTGCAAAATGAGTCAATTTGATATAAATAGTTCTTAAATGTGTATTTAAAATGAAGTACTTTTAAGATTGAAGTGCCTTTTGAATCACAGTACATGTTAAATGTCCTTAAAATAAACGTTTGAAAGGTTTCTAAATCAGTGTTTAGCCATAAGTATTTTCATTTAATTTAGATTTGGGCTTGAACAAAAACCCCAGCATCAAATTTTGCACGTCTTATAACTGAAGCCCTTTTTACCTGGTTTTAACTGGCCCTCTGACTGTTTATATCACCTAGGAGTCTGCTCCTCAAAAAGCTGGGCTGGCTAAATTTTAGTGAGATATTTATTTTTAATAAGTCCTAATATGATTTAGTATTATTTTACTATATATGCAAGTACTCCTAAGCAGGGACCAATTGTACCTGTCTGTCTTTATTTAGCTATCCAACTTGGAATGTAAAAATCACTATAACACCATGCCATGCTGTAATACTAAATCATGTCAAGGAGTTGGTAGAAATTTTACATAAGATACTTTCCTGTAGGGAAGTGGGATCTCATTGAAATTTTTCATTAGGAAGGTGATCTTTCTGCAGACATTTCTGTCAGGAAAGTCCAAATGACTTATTGCATGCATAAATCTTCATGTCTGCCTTAGGTACTTCAAAGTTCTGTGCTCATAATCCCATTTCTGTATTGATTCAATTTTCCATTACATGTCCATGAAATGTTTGGTCCCCATGACACTGGAATCAGTGCCACCCTCCCTGCTTGGGAGGTACTGCTGAGGCAAGGCTGCAGATGAGACCACAGCTCACCAGGGAAGATGTGCTGCAGGAGGAGGACATCTCGCGCTTCCATGAGCTGTGATTACCACAGGGCAATGTGCTGAGCCTAGTGGCTGCAAAGGTGTTTACTAAACCAGAAAATGTTAAAACTTAACTGGCTTGATATTTCGCATACAAAAGCAAATAGACTTTTAGTACATTGACTAGTTCTGCATTTTGACTTTTTGGGATAGAAAATAAAATAAAAAATATTGGCATGCCTCACACAATGAAAATCTTGGAATGCTTAATCTTATGCAGTGGTATCTTTGCTGGATGTACATATAGACTGAGGAATGAGATGCTGGAAAGCAGTGCCATGGAAAGGGACCTGGGGGTCCTGGAGGATGTCAAGTTGAATATGAGTCAGCAGTGCCCTGGCAGCCAGGAGGGACAAACATGTCCTGGGGGGCATCAGGCACAGCATCACCAGCTGGGTGAGGGAGGTGATTGTCCCTCTCTCCTCTGCACTGGGGCAGCCTCACCCTGGATATTGTGGGCAGTTTTGGGTGCTGCAATAAAAGAAAGTTATTAAGCTCTTAGAAAGTGTCCAAAGGAGGGCAATAATTATGGTGAAGGGCCTTGTGGGGAAGCTGTGTGAGGAGCAGCTGAGGGCACTTTGTCTGTTCAGCTGGAGAAGAGGAGACCTCATTGCAGTTACAACTTCCTCGTGAGGGGCAGAGGAGGAGCAGACACTTATCTCTTCTCTGTGGTGACGAGGGACAGGACTCCAGGGAATCGTCTGAAGTTGTGTGAGGAAAGATTTTACTTAGATAATAGAAAAAGGTTCTTCCCCCAGAGGGTGGCTGGGCACTGGAATAGGCTCTCCAGGGAAGTGGTCACAGTATCAAGCTTGACAGCTTTCAAGAAATGTTTGGACAATACTCTGAGGCACATGGTGTGACTCTTGAGGAGGGTTCTGTGCAGGGCAAAGAGTTGGACTCAATGATCCTGGTGGGTCCCTTCCAACTCCCTTACAAATCAATTTTGTGATTCTGTAAACAGTCAAGATTTAGTCTCAGAAGCAGAGCTGAAAAGTCCAGATCCTTCTGCTGAAGAAGGCACAGCAATCTTCCTTTGGAATACGTGATAAACACATAAACAATCTCATTTTATTATGTCTTCTTTCTTTTTCACTTTGTTCTCTGATTTGCACACTGTAGTCACATTATGTAATAAAGTCACAGAAATTCTGCATTCCCCACAAGTTTGAGTGTAGGATTGTTATTTACCACTGCTTCATTCACTTCACTGCAAGACACTCTGACAGGCATACAAATCTCTACAATAAAGATTGTTAAGACTAAACAGTTCAATTTTTCTGAAACTCAAACCAAGAATAAGGCATTACATTGAATCAGAGAATGACTCATATTGGAAGGAACCTTAAGGACAATTTATTCCCTCTCCCTTCCAATGGGCAGAAACACCTTCCATGAGACCAGGTTGCTCAAAGCCCCACGCAACCTGCCCTTGAACACTTCTAGGGATGGGGCATCCACAAATTCTACGGGAAACCTGTTCCAGTGCCTCACCACCCTCACAGAAAAGGATATCTTCCTGTCTAGTCTTAATCTACCCTCTTTCAGTTCAGAACCATTTCCCCTTGTTCTATCACTACAGGCCCTTCTAAAAAGTTCCTCTCCAGTTCTTTTGTAGACCCACTCTACTGATGTGACGCATCTTCCCTTTTCAATCTGCAAAGCACTGGGGTTGTCCTGAAGGGCACCTCAGGCTTTGGGGGAAGTCTCCACCTCACTGCTTTTTAGGCTGAAAAGGAAAGATGTGCACTTGGGCCCTGCTACCCAACTCTTTCTCAGCCTCCCTGACATTACGCAGCCTTCTTACCACCCTCTCTGGCTCAGCCATCTGCAGCAGGAGGTCATCCACTGGGCACACCTTTTGGAGGCAGGTCTGCTGACTGTCCCAGCTCCAGGCCAAAAGGACTTCTACACTTCTGCAGTCTGAGGTTTGTACATCAGCCTCTCCCTTGAGCAGCTCTCTCTGGGTGGTGGAATCAGCCACTACAGGGTAGGTGGTTCAGATCCCCCAGCCAGAGATGCAGCCTGTGCTCTCAGACAAGAGCCAAATGTGTACTTTTTGAAGAAGATCTGGTGTTCCTTGTTCAATTGATCTGCAAAAATTCATATTTGTTTGATTGAAGAGAGCATGTAAAATCACCCAAATCAGACAAAGATTTGCTAATAATGTAATTGCCATCAGGATCTGGTCCATAGTACAGAGTGAATACTTCACAAACTAATGAAACAACAGTGGCAATATTGGACCTTTTGTGCAATGAATCATACTGGTATTGATCACTTCTGTAATTTATCACACTTGCCATGCTTCTGGCATTTGCTTATTGATGTACTCTCTTGGCAAAAACAGAATATTGATCACTCTATCATAGAAATTTGCAGAAAATCTAATTGGTGTAAAATGCAGCACAATCTCGTGTTCAAAGTTATGGAAAACACAAATACCATAAAGGGAATAAAGTAATTTGTTTCATGGATATCCAGGAGAGAAAGTTTCTCTGCAGTTTACTCATAGTCATTAAAAAAAAAAATTGCTAAAATAATGAAGAGGAGAGAAAAGAAATGCAGTTCCTTATATACAAAAAAAAAAAAAAAAGTGCTGCTAATGATTTACTTACTGTGAATTACTTAAAAGATATCCAGTTTTCTTCTCTTTTCTGTCTCCTGACAAATCTGCCTTCATAGGACTTTTCACAGGGACTTAAATTTCAGGTCTGGTAGATCCAAAGCCCTTTTAAGTGCTAATAGTTTTCTTTGAACTTCAAAGAGGATATGTGTACAAGAGGGTACTGTATGAATGTCCTGGTTTTAGTAGCCAAGATCAGTTTGTCACTGTGTGGGTGTGTATTCTAAAGCCTCTATGCCATTTTTTCCCATGAACTGCTCACAATGGCACATTAGCAGCTATTGTCTAAGGCACAGCACACCCCTCAGGCTG
>VXAU01005088.1:0-21647 GCA_013399695.1 Formicarius rufipectus | reverse complement strand
GGGGGCAACCCAGTACCGGCTACTCATCTCATCACCTGCGGTCTGTAAATACCTCTGTGCCCACCAGGGACAGGGACTGGGGGGGGAAGGGTTCTTTTTGCTCAGGGGTTTCTTTTTTTATTACTCGTTTAGTTCTGGTTGTTTTTGTTTATCTTGAGTACATAGATAGATAGATATTATAGCTAGGAACTGTTATCCTTCAATTTATCATATTTTAATTAAAATTTGTTTTGAAATTAAAGGAGATTTGTCTCTCTGTTTTAGTTATAATTTTTTTTCTAAGTTCTCTAAACTTAGACAATGAATTTATAGCAAAGCAAGAGGTAAAATATATTGAAAGCATAAACCAGTAAACCATGGACTAGTTTTTAAAGGAGAAGTTAGAAGGTGAAACTTAAGAAATTATATCATTACTTTATGCAGTTATAATAAAGTAATTCCATCTTCCAGTATTTTTGGACTTAATACAATAGTAATACAAGGCTGTTATCAACATAGTGGCTGCAAGAGTCAATGTGCTGTTGTCCCTATGAAGCAAAAAAGGATCTTTGATAGGTGTTTATAGAAAAAACATGTTCTTGTTCATTTTTCAGTAGAATGGCAAATTGTCATAATTTTGAATGCTGAAAGTAATTACTGACTAGACTATTCATAGCCATAAGCTTGTTGTAGAGCTATTAACTTTGTGAAGTTACTGCAAGTTTAAAAAAAAAAAAAAAAAAAGCTTGTTATGGTTCATCTCCAGTTACTTTGGGTAGTGCACTATGCTGGGTATAGGAGGACTTCAAGTGGAAATATACAGATTGAAGATCTTGCTATCTGTCTCTTATAGAGTGATTTCCCTAGATGTTCAAAATCATGATAAACTGAAGGTCTATGCCAAACATAGTGTCCTTTTTTTTTTTTTTTTTTTTTTTNTTTTTCCATTTAGAAGCAGATTTGTGTGTAAAGAGTAGCTACAACAACCAGGACTCAGGAGTGCAGTGCTGATTAATTTTTCAAAATCTAACACAGTACATCTGGGATCTCCACAGTGTGAGTGCACTTCAGTCCTATCACAATGGTTAGATGGCAGTAATGATGTTGCGCAAGAACAATGAGATGTGGAGAGGCTCTGAACCATCACATGATGGTGAATACGACTTAGAGGACTAGAGAAAAGAGTAGAAATGTGAAAAGGCCATCCCCACAGTGCGTAAATAAACCTGCTGCAGAGGGTACATATCACACAGAGACTCCAGGAAGAAATGGCTGTCAGCTGAGGGGAGAGACTCTCACCTAGTGGAAGTTCCAGAGGATCATGAAATATCAGTTTTGTTTTATTTGTGCTTTTCTCATATGTTTGCATGATATGTTTCCACATTTCTTTAAAGGAATCCTAATGGCATATAGAAGATTCTGCCGTAAGTTTCCTGAAATGGAAGAGATCCTTCAAGACAGAAAGAAAATCAGAAAAAAAATATAAGAAAACATAGACTGTAATTTCGTGAGGTTTAGGTGGGCAACTATGGGTATAAAACTGCTTTTTCACCTAATCTGGGGCAGGTGCAATTTTTCTTGTAGGCAATTGCTATTAGCCCTACATTCAGTAGAGAAGATAGGATGAAGCAAAAGGAAAATGCGCCATGGAACCATGGTAACATGCATAGATGAAAACATGGGAATTCTGGTAGCATCCAGACTATAACAGAGCCAATACTCAGAATGACAAAATGCCCAACTTGAATAGATAGGTTTTTAAAAAATATACAAATGCCTCAAGCATTTTTAAAATGAACTTTTAGGTCTAACCTTTTATGGCATTACTGCAATGATAAAACAGGAAATGAAAGGCAGTAGATCAGTCCAGTCATAACCTTTAGGTGTGAGGTAAATATTTTTACGGTCTAGTAAAAGCATGGCTCTTGCACAAATGTACATTTGAAGGTTGCTCCTTTAACAGACTTTGATGAAAACAGGTGAAGCTGAAATCTCAGGAATGAGAAAAACTGCTAACAGAGAATTTGTTCTTTTAGGAGCAAAAGGCATTTATTTGGAGCAGTGCTGGAAAGCTTGACAGCTCACACTGGACAAACTAGCTTTGAATCATCAATGCAAAATGAGTCATTTTGTACATTTTGATGCATGATTGCAACATTCAATTTTACGTATTGATAAGATTACAATATCTGATCATACATATTAATGATTAGGCAGAGTTAGGGTGGAACTTGGGTGGAGCCTTCCAGAATCTTCTCTTGGCACTAGCATAAGGTGGTTGTTCTGTTCTTCAGCCTCACTTCAGTGGTCCTATGCTCCTCTTCCTCGATTTGACTCCCTCAACTTTCTTTGTCTTTGACCTAGCCACTGAAGCTTGCAAAAACTACTGGCTTACAGCAATTTTATTCTATTCAAATGTCTACATTATCCTAATTTATGTCCACTAGGTTGCCTCTAACTTCAGGTCCAGTGATCTGAACAGAACACCTCTCCGTGTTCTTCTAGTTACTCAAGCAAAGCAGGTGTTGAACAGTCTTTACTAACCCAGTTAACCCCTTGAGGTTTGTCTCCATTTCACAGGGTTTTCTTAATATTAAATGTACACTTACCTTCCTCTTTTTTCTCCATCTAAATATATGTCTCATGCACCATCTATTTTTTCTACTCTTAACTTCTCAGTTATTTGAGCTTTGTGATTTCTGATCTTGCCTGTGGTTCTGCAGCTTTTATTTTGTAAGGCAAACCCAACCATTTCTAGGAGAAAAGACCAGCAGTTTTCCACATGTAGAATCTATGAGGGAAAAGGATTATTAAAAACTAACCAACCAAACAACTTCCAAAACAAAAAAACCCCCAGAATATTTGCAAAAGGTGGATTAGGAGTTCATGAACAATATCCAGTATGACTATTGGGTAATTACTGGTGATATGGCTGAGTTCATTGGCGGGTTGTCACAGTACACCCAGGTAATTGCAATAGCTAACATTGTGCTAAAAATAACCTCCCCAGTCTGTTATAGCAGTGCTGATATGATTCACCAAGATAGCACACACAGCTCTGGCATTCTGTTTGAGGTAAGTGCAGGCATATTCTTGAACTCAGGTCAAAGCCTAGTAGAAAAGCCTACCAGCGGGTGTTTCCTTGGTTTTCTTACTTTTGTTTTTCTAAGATGAGCAAGAAGCACACAGCCTGACTATTATGCCTCATAAGTCGCCTTCCCCTTTTTTTATTTGCCTCTTGCAACTATTGCCTTTTATGATATTTTCCACCTTCTCATCTTTGAGAAGTAGTGAGAAAGGAAGGTTTACTTCTTTTTTACAAAGTGGCAGACTGTTAATTCATTCTTTTTGCATCGAGTCAGGCTGTTTGCAATAAGTGCTTTTGCTCTGTCCCTAAGGTGTGAGTGTATTCCTAGCTCATCTTCCTCTTCCCCTCTCACCAGCCTTGCTTACATGTCATGCTCCCCTGCTGGATTGCCCTACATAAAGGTGGAAAATGCCTTGAGGTAAGGGTTTCACTCTGTTTTATTTCATAAAATGCACAGAACATTTCTGGATGCTTTTACTATACAAAAAATATTATTGCTTGTGTATAACTTTAGGACACAGACTGTGATTATTTACTATTCAGTGCATATATTATCTGTCTGAGAGATGAACAGGATTTCCACATTGGTCTATCACACCATGAAGATTTGGTCTCATTTCCATTGAAATAAAGCTTACTACTGATGTCCAATGGTGCAAATCCAGGCAGTACAGACTTGAAAACATCCTGTATCACTGTATTTAGATTTATGACACTCAATAAACAAATTGTCTATAAAAACAAAGAATGAGAGCTCAGTCCTGCAAGGACTTGAGAGCTTTGGTTTTGATCCAACAAAGCACAGAAGTATGTATTTAGCTTTAAGCACATTTATTTCCCAGGGTATTCCTATGCACTCTGAGTTAAATACCTGTTTAAGTGCTTTCCTGGCTAGAGCATTTTCAGCATCTTTTAAGGCTGAGTTCTTACATAAGTCTTTTTCCTCTGAGACTTCAAAGCATTTCACAAAACACAATAAAGACAATTCTCAAAAATAGTAAGGTGAAATACTGTCATAGGACAGAATATGATATTATTCCCCTGGGTGGGTACAACATTCCCATTCAAAACTAAGGCTCCTAAGGTTTCTAAATCTGTGACCAAAAAAAAAAAAATTCTACTTTTGCTCCATTAAATCTCTCCATCTCCATAAAAGATGCCTTTCTCCAGTAAACACTGACATGAACTACTCATGTAGGAAAGGCAGGTTTTAAAGTAATTTACAGTGATGAAACTCCATGGCTACAGGGGCTTTGAGATGTGTTTTGTTTTCTCACGAGAGGATGCAGGGGGATGGGATTTATTTCTTTAGATAGGAAGATTTAAAAGCATTAAAAAGATAAATTAAAGACCATTTATAACAGAGGCAGTATATGGTCTTAAGAAAAATAACAAGGAGCTGTATAAAAGATAAGGTCCTTTTCTGGGATAAAACAAATAGAAGTTCAGTAATAATACTGAACTAATAAATGTGTGTGAAGACTGCACATAAATCTCACTCTAGGGAATTATGTTATAGCAACGTCAAAAGATCCTGTCTTATTTCCTTGTGCAAACAGTGCAAACACATACGGAGAATTAAAATGTATTTAAAGAACATTCAGGAGCAGACTTGCCCAAGAAAGAAAAGGAAGAAAAATAAAACTTATAATTTCTCCTCCATTCCTAGATGGCATTCCTCCACCCTCCTGGATTAGTTGCTTGTCAGTCTGAAAAATTGAGGTCATCTCAGAAGGCACCACAGGACCCCTCGAACAGGTCTGGCCACATTACCTTCTCCCAGCTGTGCCCTCTTCTGGTTGCAGAGGATGGGTTGTTGTGGAGAGGCTCCGTTCTCCAGCCCCCAAAAACACCCTATGAGATCTTCTTGTGGGTAGCCATCACTCTGCCTCTCACCTATATTTTGTTCATCCAAAGTACCTTTTTTTAAAAAAGAAAATGACGAGATTAAAAGGTGCAACAACATGAAGAGAATCAATGCTTAATAGTCTGTGCAAATGAAAAAATAAGTCTTTCAAAGTTTGCCAAATGGAATTAATATTGACCCAAAATAACAAATATGGCAAATCTCATTTCTTCAGTTTATCCAGGAATTTGTCCTGTAATTGTGATCACACATTTATTTTTCATGATGGGAAAGGTATATTCTTTTTACTTACATTGCATTATCTTTAGAAACAGAGTAATTCTGGCTCAGCTAAAGCAGTACCTTCACAAAGTAAAGATACCAAATTTCAGCCTGAACAATTAATACCAAGAAAGTTGAAGGTACTTAATATGATGTCATCAGAAGGAAAGAGTTTGATAAACTTTAAATATCAGTTTCTTAATAATATTTATAAAAATAAGCACTTAGGCCACAGAACTTAAACTTCTAAGTTGTCACCTGTGAATGACACCAAAGCAATAACTTGACCTGTCACATATGTGTCATAAATTCCCATCCTGACTGAAACTGTAAGGGTTGTACTAGACAAATCCTGCCCTGTTCAGTTCAGTCAGCCTTTGAAGTCACTGGCAATTCTCAAGACCACCTGATTTTTCCTAGTTTTTCTGTTTCATTCCTTCAGGATTCTGTGCTGCTTCAGGACAGAGAATAGAGGGAGAAGTTCTCACCCAACATTCATGGGGCCCTCAGTTGAAATCACCTCCCAGAGCTGGATGTGGAGGGGCAGGCTGAGGATAGGAAAGGTGGCAATGGACCATCACTGCCTCTGTCTGCATCCAGCCTCCCCACTCCTGCCACTGGAACATACCAATAGCCAAAGGTAGAACAGCTGTGCTAATATACCATTCTGGCTTTTATAGGGGGTTTTCATTAACCATGGGAACATATGTCAAAGGTGTGACAGGCTGATACAGAAAGTTAATCAGCTGGAGAGGTTGTTGGGACTACGCTCTATTAAAAAAAAAAAAAAATGGGTTCAGGTAGATTAGAAAATAATGCCATAAAGGAGTTTTGATATAGGCTGCAGTAACAAAAGAGTGTTGTGGCTTTTCTCCATGTCTACCAAAGCTAGAAGAAATAATAATTACCTCAATTTTCAGAAATGAAGGTATCAGGCAGATATGAGAAAAAAAGCTTCCTTTTCTTTCATGCTAACAGAGAAGAAAGTACTAAAAGGCTTTAATGGGTTTTAAGAAAGATTGTAAAATCCTTAGCCCAGCATGATTGTGGCTTAGCCAACTACCTCTCAAAAGAGGTGTAACCTTACTTGATTATCAGAGCATATAAATGGTCCATTTTAGGTCCCTTTCACTACACATTTCTGTGATTGTTATGATTTGACAAAGCAATGGTAATTAAAACACTAGCTTTTTGCTATGATCTGCCAGATGGATCTAGTGATAAATCACATTCCCTTTGGCGTCCTTTGCTCAGCAATACAGAATTTAAATGAGAGCTGACCTAGTTTACATATTCAGCATGGTGTGCTTTTGCCCATTTTAAAGGTAAATCTGTTTCTAATAATTTCCTGTTAGATTCTTCACACATAATTCCAACAGCTCAGTTTAAATAAGGATAATATTTTTATTAGCATTTTTAACATCTCTGACCTTAATTTCCAAAGCAGGAACACTTTTACAATACCTCTGGCATTAGTAGAAGGAGGTCCTAGTTCATCCTAAAGGCTAAAAGTACATGTTACTGTTTTACAGTGATTGCTGTTGTTTTTCTCTTCCTTCTCCCTGTCTTCCTGCCATCCCCAGTCACTCATCTCTACCACAAGAGATTTACGCTTCCTCACCTGCTAAGTGCATTATTACCATATCTTGTCTGTTAAAACTCAATAATTATGCATTAAGGTTTACATTCACATTTCACTGGATGGGGATTTATACACAAGGTGCATACATGTAGTTCTGTGAGTCATGTGCAAAATAACAACTGATTAAGATAGCTGTGTGGTAGCTTCCTCTTCTTCATTTAAACTTAGGCACATTTCAGAAAACAACCTTATTGCTTTCACTTATTTTATGAATATGTTATGTTCCTCCAACACAACACCTTTTGGGATGTAAGATGATTTTATGCTGGGAAATTAGTCCATTTTTGTTTCAGGATTCTTGGAATGTAGAGATCATACTAAAGACATCATGGACAGCTTGATAGAATGTCTGGTCTGACATTTTACCTACAAAATGTGCTATGTTTTGATGTCCCTGATAAATCACCAAGTGCTTCTTTCCTTTTCTTTTTTTTTTTCTTCCCACTCTTTTTATGAGAGTACTCATTGAGCAGTGTAGCTTTGGGATTTGAAGGTGAACTGCAATTAACTTAACTGGGAGTCACCCTAAGTATATAAGCCAATTGAGGAAGAGAGTGACAGTTTATAATGTATTTTTATGGGAAAATATGAAAAAATTCTGACCACACACATTCACATTGGCTCTAACAATGCCACAGTCTCAAATAGTAGCTTGCTTATTGTCTTTAAGTGTCTCCTGTTTAAGCCACTTAGATTTCTCTAAAGCACTTTTCATAATTTCTCCTAACAGGCTTCAAAATCTTTTTTCCAGTAAACTTCACCATATGTTAGGGAAGAAAGATTAAATAAAATTTCTTAATTGATTCCAAAAAGCATGAAATATATGAATTGCCTAGAGATACTTTGGTCTTTAAGCAGCAAAGGTATTTATTGCAGCACCAGGAAGCGAGGCAGTTCACACTGCACAAACTCGCTTCAGAGTTTCAGCAAGAAACGAGGTAATTTATCCAGTTGACATTCAAGATTACAACATCTTAACATACATATTCATGAAGATGTTATGGCTAATTATCATATTCATAGGAGGTGCAGTTAGGGCAGAGCTCGGGGCGGAGCCTTCTAGGATCTTCTCTTAGCACAGTTTTTGGTGGTCTTTCCGGCCTTCAGTCTCTATTCAAGGGTCATTTTCTCCTCTTTCTCACCATGACCTCTCCACTTTTCTTTGTTAAGTGACCTAGCTGGTCATGCTTGCAAAACTCCTTGGCTCAGGACCTTCTTACCGTATTCAAATGTCCATGTTACCCTGATTTATGACCACTGCGTTTATTGTATAGCACCCCTAGCAGTCTTCTGGTTTTGGGACAGTAAATAGAACAGGATAAGTTATTCATTGGGTATCAGGCAGAACAAGCATCTAGCAATTTTCTAACAGAGCAAGGTACCTTTACTAATTCAGTTAACTCTTTTAGGCCTTGCTCCTGCTTCATAATCAAGATTACATTTATATCTGTTCATGTATCCCAGTCTCTTAAGCTTGGTTATGGAGTCACAGAATCACGGTCATCCATGTGTCTATAATAAGTAAAGAACCCAAAACTTTTTCTAGTGCAATTGACAGATTCAAGAAACAGAGGTTTCCAGTAGCTCTGGAAGTACAGGCAGGAATCCAGCCTGAGGCACTGTGAGAAGAACTCGGGGTGACGGACTGGGCTAATCATAGTGCCTCCAGGCACTGGAGAGCATCCAGGACTGGGCTTACTGGGATGGCCTCTTGCAGTCTGCTCCCACACAAGCCACACCTCAATGCAGTCAGTGTGCAGGGGATGACAAGATTTGACACACAGACAGGCTGGCAGGAAACACATATTGATTGCAGGAAGATGGTGAGCATTTACCAACTGCAGCAGAAATTTTAACGTAGATGGTTCCCTGTTTCTGCTGCATGGCTCCCAATCCTGCATGGGAAACTCCATTTGATCCTGGAGTCCTTTTGGGAAGGCAATGTATTCTCCTTCTAGAAGCTCAGTATGTTTTCAGCATGTGTGCATGTGTTTCAGTGTGTTATAAAAGTTCTGTATCCTTTTCTCCATAGGCCAGCTGGCTCTTGAACAGAGTGGGTCTGAACCTTTTCATCAAACAAAATTGCAAGAGACCAGAAGGAAGGATAGCTGAGAGCTGTACCACCACAGACCAGGGCAAGTAAGTGTTTAAACACACACCAAAAAAATAGCCTAGCAATTTTTTTTAAACAAAGTGTGGGGGTTTTTTATCTGACAGCAGAGAGGAGATTGGCATTTAAGTGGCAAGGGTGGGGCTAGAAGCAAAATAGAGAACTTGACTAGAAGAGCAGAGAGCTCATTCATTTCCAGAGTTTGCTGTCATAAATAAACAAACACTTCATAGTTGCCCTTGTGTTTGCAGACAATATTTTTTCTCTTGTTATTATTTTTATCATCCTTTTTACTACAAAAAGCACAACCTACAGAATCTATACTGTAAAGTGTTGCATATGTATGTTGTCCTACTGCACCACTAGAAAGCACCCATAAAAGTGCTGCATGTCATTGTACAGGGAATTACTTCTGAATTATTTCTGAAGGAGAAGACAGTGTTGTAGCACTTTGTCAGTCTTCGTTTACCTGTTTGGGTTCTAACTTTGAAACTTTTCAGACTGTCTTCTTACCAATTTAATATATGTTGAGATGTGCATTGAAAGATTTCTTTGTAGAAACTGACTGATTTTAGATACAAAATGGAAATGAGTAGCCTTGCTAATTTATTATGATGTGGCATTCTCAAGCCAACAAGGACAGTACTCCAAAATACCACCAGACTTTAGCAGTTAATTGAATTGCTATACAAGTTCAGAATGAAGGAGAAAAAATTTGGAAACTTTTGAGATTTTAATGAAAGCAGAAAATGCAATATTTGTTACATGAGCACAAATGAAGAGACAAAGAGAATTTAGGCTGGCAAGCTGACCCATCCAAAGGAATTTAACTGTCTGTCAATGGTCAGTTAGACAAATGGTTCCTACACATCAGCAACAGAACATTCTTCTAAAGGACGTGAGAGGAATATACAACCATTTAAAAGTGTATGATTAACACAGTTTTTGACTGACATCAAATCCAGTTTTACAAGAAAAGTAATGTTTAATGATTTGCTTGTTAGGTAAATATTTGTCAAAATCTTGTGCACTTAAGAAAAACCATGATAAGTGAACAGGGGAAATGTCTTCCTGGAAAGAATGACAAGCAGACGATTTTAGAAATAGTGATTTTTAATTACTGCTTTTCTGCAGTTCAACACCTTTGAAAATAGCCAAAGACTTGCTGGGAGCTAGGGAATTGTGACAGCTTTTCCTGCGAACCACCTAACGACCTCCTGATGATAACCTTTTCACTGGAACATACACATCTTGTGCCTGTCAAAACAGGACAGCTACAAAATACCTTCTGGATTCATTTCCTATCCTGTAAAGGAAAAATTAGCAGAAGAACAGAGGAAAATTTACATATGGGGGGGGAGTGAGTCAGGGTTGAGCTTTATTAGCTATGTTTCTTAAAGTCAAACCAAAGATCCTACACAGGATATTCTTGATTAACTGCCCAACTTGACAAATTTGTCTCTCAGGCCTTTCAAAGACATGAAAGATCTCTATGGATTTATCTATATTCAAGTCCGACACACAGTCTCAAGGTACCTGGTGATGAAACAAATAACTATTCCTTACATTCATTATGAGTCAGTTGATACTGAAGAAAGGGAACATATAAATAAAAATATTACAAGAACATAATGTGCAATAAATATAATCTATCCAGTAAGATACAGCCAACCCTGTGAGTGAAGTATATGCCTTCTCACCTCCCAGGTCTCCTTTGTAGCTCATATATTCACTTCATTCCTTCTTTGCAAGGACTTTTCTTTCAGTCACAACACCTCTTGACTCTTCTCATCTTAATGCTTGAGGAGCAGACTTTGCTGAGTGGAGCGTTTAGGTTAGTGGTGAAAATTTCACTAGTTTTTGGGTAGAAGGCACACAAATCTTGAAGTACAGATTATTTCAATGCTCATTTGAAAGCAAATAAACCTTTTTTGGTTTGGTTTGGTTTGGTTTGGTTTTTGCTACCAGGGTTGTTTATATACTTATCCAATGTCTCTTGTAGTACAAAATTCTGAGGACAACGATGGCAACTATGTCCCAAGCATTAGATACATGATTAGATACCTCTCTCTCTTTCCTTTCATTTCACTACTGAGTAGACTTTGAATTTCTACCTGCAGAGAAGCAAAACTTACTGTCATTGCAAAGTAAAGTAAACTGTTATGGAAGAATGCAATGGTCTGTATGCTACCCACACACAACTTTGACCTAGAAGTCTCCTGATTCTGAGACACAAGTAAGGCATTTAAGCACCTAACAGTTCAGGAATCATTCCAGGCACACAACATGGATACCATCAGTCTATTTAAACAGGGTGTACTGAGTACAGTTTCACTGGCATAAGTGTGGGCCATCATATAAAACAAGTTCACTACTCCTCCACTTCCTCCTTCAGAGGGGTTCTGAAAGGGAAAGTCTTGCGCAGTGGAGGGCAGAGCTGTTTACAAATATCTTTCTGAAAGCCATCAGAAGGTCGATAAATTAAGACTCTTCAATGCTTCTGAAATAGGGTACTCACAAATTGGAAGGCCCAGGAGTTTAAATCTTTTCTGTGCATATCTTTTTAGAAGCCTTGTGCTAATCACATTGATTTTGAGTCCAAATTAGTGAGTTCAACGTATTAGAAGCTGGGAATTGTCATCTGAACGAGTCCAAACTTCCATAAAACTCATATAAAGCATTAATTATAGATGTCAGTATCTCATTCTGGAAGAACATGACTTACATATTAAGTCCTGTACTATACAATTACTGGTCCTAAGTGTTAGAGCATCATCATTTAAGGCCCTCATAAATCTATGCTTCCTTGAAAAGAACCAGAAAAATTTCCTTGACAAATGCCTAAGACCAGTACCAATTCCTGTCTCCTGTAAAGTTTGTATTTTCAACACAAATCTTCTTGTATGGAAATGTAATATGTCAGCTAGAGTCCTGTGTAGGTATGTAGACAGAAGAAATTGAAATCTGAAACCAAAATAATACAAACCTCACCTGAGTCAATGACAAAGTTTATGTTGATTACCTATTATGTTAATTTGGTAAGCAATTTAGCATATTGATTAAATTGTAAACTCCATTTGGTCCTTGTAGTGTTTCATCTTCAATTTATTTTTTTCAAGAGACTGTTAATTTTATCACTCATGTTATTAAAATTCAGGAAAAACTAAGTCAACTCAGCGTATGCTGCTTTTGTCAAGTCTCACACTGAATCCTAAAGACCAGAGTAACCTCTGATTAAAAATATCTTGACCACTAGGTTTTGTTTCCAAAAGAAATACATATTCCTGAGAGTTTCTTTCTATGCCTTAAAAATAAGCTACTCTTATTACCACAGATACATGTGTGTAAAATACTTTTCATTAATGCCTCATTTTCATTTTGAAGTGCCTAGTGTCTTTGTGAGCTATGCAGTGTCTCATCAATTCTGGCTGTTTCCAGATGACTATATTTTTTAAACATTTAAATGTGTTACATTTGTAGACAATTATATTTTAAATCTAAGCACATGGTTCTATCGTGTTAAATACTTCAGTAATTCTTTGAATGGTTTTTATCTTGAGTTAGTGTCACAAATATTTTCACTTCTTCCTATATTCCATGAAAAAATTCCTCCCCAAGTGTCATTTTGATTGTATTTAATGTCCTATTCTAACTCACAAAATCTATAAATAATTTTTCCTGTATCTTCTTATTTCAACAAATGTCCGCAGTAACGCATGCAGATTTTTTTTTAGTAACTCCTCTATTTTTAATTTTCATTACACGTCTTCTCGGCAGTAAACCAAAAGCTTATACAATATATGGAGAAGCATTACTGTGATTCATATCATGTGTTTTCAACTTGAACACAGCAATTATAAGAAAAAAAAGAGCAACATTTGTTGGAGCCATTCAATCAGAGGGTACAGGTTCATTTTTCTCTGTGCAGTGAACACCATTTTCCTTATATTTGGTTTGGAATTCACTGAGCTGACCTTAGCCTAGTAGTTTTGAATTTACTCTAAGCACTGAAACACTGAATTCTTCCTATTCTCCTCATCCTTTGTGGTTTTCTTCTGGCTTCTTGCATGCCATTTTCACAGAGTAATGCACCAAACAAGGCATAAACCTTTTTACTCAGCAGCAGGTAATAGGGAGGGAATTTTTCTTCCTTAACAATCACCAGCCAGCTTTAAAGCAAACCTATCATAGCATCAGCATGTCTTGAATATTTCTACATCATCTAGCACTCCTGTGTAATCCAGCAAGTAACTGTTCCACCAACCTGCCAGCTCTCTGCTTGTCAGTAAACCTGTGCTAGGGTATTTTGAAGCATTTCCTAGATACTACTTCATACGTTCTGCCAGACAAAGCAGCTGCACAAGCCACCCCCAAACTGGTGCTGCAGCACCATCTATGGCAGACCCTGAAAGTCGCTCACAGACCCCTCCAGCTCAGCACGGTGGAGTGAGTTTTGTGTGCTGTGTAATGCACTGCAAGCGGCACTGCATGCCTGACTGGTTTCCAGCCACCACATCCTTAAGTAAGAAAAGGAGACATTTGCAATGACTTTTACAAAATCACGTTTACAAGACTCTACCTAATTGGGTCTGACTAGGAGTAAAGATAACGTGACATTCAGCGTGGGTTTGATAGGGCAGGCTGCAGCTTTACTTGCCTGTACCTATGTAAAATTTAAAAACTAAGGCAAACAGACAAAAAAATATCAACTCAAAATTCAGTCTTGGCTATAGGATATCACCACTGGGTTAGGAATTCCCAAATAGTGGTCAGCAGCATCTGTATATCTCCACTGACTTTTCAAGGCTCTGGATACCTCAGTTATTTTGCAAATAATCCCAGTTTACATCCCAGTGGCTCACACTTCTGACTGTGGGCTGGGGTTTGACCATCCACCAGCACATCATCTCTCTGGGCTTCACAATTCAGGGTAGAAAACTGAAGACAAAGCTACAAGCTAGACACTATATTAACCACTTCTGGTTAATTAATCTAATCAAACTAAATTTGAGCACTAGCCTTTAAAAATCTGAGTTAACTGCATCTGTATGCCTGAAATACATATGCTGAATTTGTACTAAGATAAAATACAGCATGTAGACCAGGAATAATCCTAAATTGACAGGACAGTAAATGAAGTTAGCTACTTCAGCATTTGGGGAGTCAGTGTGTTCACTTGTTCCTTTGCCTGATGTTACAAAGGCTTTCTCTAGAATTTTGTAATGTTTTAGCTGAAAACAGTGACTTGGTAATCTGTCATTCTGTGTCTGGTGAGCAGTTCCGGGAGTGTATTCCTGATATCTCAGGGGGAAAAAAGAGTTCATCACATGAAACTCCTTAAAACAATGAGTGAAAATTAAACTTCCTCAGAAATCACTCATATATGTGTCAATTTCAGCAGTTTAATTCTATGTTCCCTTTTACTTAAACCAGTGCTATATTTTGTGTTTCAAACCACTTATAGTATATAAATGCAGCTACTGCTGAATGGAGCAAACACATTTTAAGGGGACGTTGCTCAGGTTATAGTTAAGCATGAAAAAAAGTCACTCTTTCCTGCACATGGAAGAAGTTACTAAAATGGTACACCAAGACACTGAAGACAACATAATGTCATAGCATGCCTCAGGCCAGTCTTGTACGATCTGATCAAGAAAAGTACCTGATGACAGCACTCTGGAATGTCTTTTGCAAGGAGTGCTGACCTGATAGTGCACTCGTTAACTCAGAAAACTCCATTGTGTGAATGGAGTTCGCACAATGTTAAGAAATAGGATTTTAACTACAGATAAAACATATTTTCCTCTGAGGTGTTTCAATTCTCTGGGAAAAAAAACGTAATGAGGCATTGTCTAAAAGTCTGCCTGAGTATTGAAAGTGTTGGAGGGAGTTAAGTCAAACTATTGGGTAGCTGATACAAATTTGAGAAAAAACGTCACCAGTTGCAAAGTAACATTTTTGCTGCTTTCTCTGTAAAACCTCAAACCAGTTCTATTCGTATCACAAGAACACAATAAACAATATTATGTGAGAAAACATAATAAGAAAACAGAGTAAAGGGGAAAAAAAAGACCAAAATTAAGTGTCTCTGGTAACCTTGAAACCCTGCACAAGACAATAACTTTTCCAGCACAAGACAATATCTTGTCCACATCTACATGGTTGTAGGCTATTCAGTCCTGCCTCTAACACAGATCCTTTTCTTATTTGGAGTTCCTTGACAGTAGAGAATGAAGGGAACATCTGTTTTCTGTTTTTAAAAGACTGAAACAGGAATAGAAACAACTACTCCGTTTTGGTTCAGTCACTTTCCTGATGCCAGTTTTCATTAGGCAACAAACAGAATATCATTAGAAACATATAGCTGTTCTTCACAGCCTGATGAGAAACAGCAGTGGCCCCAATCCAGCAACATTCAAACATCACTAGAGGGATGGCAAAATGTTATCTGGCTAGAAGTCAGAAGTTTCCACTTTTATTATTCAATAATCTCATATTGGAGCTTCACTTCCTCAGAAGGATTCTCATGTTTGCTTCATGAATTCAGTATCAAATGCTTGACATTCACAACTGACATCTTACCCTCAGTTTTAGTAAGGGTCTTCCTCAAGACCTGTTTGTATCCTCCTGAGCAGTCTCATATGCTTTTACTTCAGGGGGCACATAACACTTCAATGTCTGCAAACAGTTCATTGCCTGGTGCTCATCAACCATCTCCTGTCTGAGCAACCTACTGCCTTTGCACCAACTTCCTGCATGGGCCTTGCCTTTGCTAGTCTCTCTGGCAGCTGAGCTCAGTTCTGTCACACCCTGTGCCTGGGAACAGTGGCAAAAACAGTCTCTGTTGACACCTTAAGTGATGGACTGGATTCCTGTTCTTCACATTTATGGGGCTCAGTTTTTATATCTGCCCTCTCCAATTCAGAATGTTGCATCATTTCAACCACCTTAAGTCTCTCCTCTGTGCTAGCAGTACACAGGATCCTAAGTAAGTTCTCACCCAACACAAAACTGGGAGGAGCTGTTGACTCCCTCGAAGGCAGGGAGGCCCTGCAGAGGGACCTTGACAATTTAGAGGACAATGGGGCAATCCCTGACCATATGAAGTTCAACAAGGGGAAGTGCTGAATTCTGCACCTGGGATGGTGGAAAGCAGTGCCATGGCGGGTCCTGGTTAATGGCAAGATGAATCTGAGTCAGCAGTGCCCTGGTAGCCAGGAGGGCCAACCGTGTCCTGGGGGACATCAGGCAAAGCATCACCTGCCGGGCGAGGGAGGGGATTGTCCCGCTCTGCTCTGCACTGGGGCAGCCTCACCTGGAATATTGTGTGCAGTTTGGGTGCTGCAATATAAGACAGATATTAAGCTCTTAGAGAGTGTCCAAAGGAAGGCAACAAAGATGCTGAAGGATGCAGAGAGGAAGCTCTCTGAGGAGTGGCTGAAGTCACTTGGTGTGTTCAGCCTGGAGAAGAGGAGATTGAGGGGAGACTTCATTGCAGTTACAACTTCCTCATGAGGGGCAGAGGAGGGGGCAGGCACTGATCTCTTCTCTGTGGTGACCAGTGAGTGACAGGACATGAGGGAATGGCCTGAAGTTGTGTCAGGAGGGGTTTAGGTTGGATAATAGGAAAAGGCTCTTCACTCAGTGGTTGGGCACAGGAACAGGCTCCCCAGGGAAATGGTCACAAGCACCAATCCTGCCAGAGTTCAAGAAGTGTTTGGACAATATTCTCAGGCACATGGTGTCACTCTTCGGGAGGGTAATATGCAGTCCTAAGGTTGTAGGACACAGTTATAGGTGGGAAACCCACATCTGCAGCTTGTTTCTGGGGAAAACATCTGCAGTGCAAAATGGGTATTGATTACAGACTATTTAGGCTTCATTAAGTACCTGGTCTACAATTCCCAGAACAGATATGTGAGTCCACTCCAAAAGAGTGGAAAACATCATTTGATTACAAATACTGTTGATATCGGAATGGCTGGTTAACCTTCAAAAATTGCCCTTAGTATGAATAAACTGATACTGTACAAAAAGATGGTGTTTTACTGCCCTCTAACGGCTGGCGATAACCAGCTCCCTTTTTTTGCATTTATTCCCCAAAAAGCTCTTCCCAATAGACCCTTGAGGCACAAAGACTTTGAGACAGAATGCACCTCACATAATTACCCTCTCACGTCATGACCTGTGGAAAGTGACTATACAGCATTCAGGTCCTCTTGAAGAAATAAAACTGGCATCCTATGGAGTGGGAAGAAGGTTCTTCAAACCAGAGCTGTAACTTCATAATTGATGGTAGTTAGACACACTGTGTCTAAAACATCAGTGACTGAAATTTCAGCATTTGAACAAGTCTTAGCAGTCTGAATTGATAAGACCAGAAGGATCTTCTGATGCAGCTGAGAGAACAGGTATCTTTCCAGACGTTTTGTGTCACCGCCTAGAGATCCTATTAGTGACAAATTTAAGAATAAAATATTTAAATCCAGACTTCTAAGCCTTTTCTTTTTTATGATGAACTACTGTTCATCAGTAGCTATAGGACCTCTTCAGTGAGTAGCTGCTTCTCAGTGTCAGGAAGGGATTTACAGTCCAATCCTTAAAAAGAATACCAATGACAATAGAAAAACCCCACCTACTATAACTGATACAATCAATCCTATTTAAGTGCTGTACAAACTACTGAGTATAAATTACAGTGTGAGTCATTTTTCATCCAGGGAAAGAATGACCTGGTAAAGGATCCATTCATTTGAAAAAGAGAGTTCACAGATGCTGTTTTCCTGTGGATCGCCATGGATGAAAAGTCTGATATTACAGTAAATGCAGAAACCCTAAAGTACATTTTAGATTAATGTCAAAATGTTATGACAGTCACATTTTTTTTTGGGGGGGGATAGATTTTATGAATTTCACTAATGGATAGTATGTAATTTGGCCTCTTGCTTTAATCCTGTTCAACATTCAGTCATAGATGGCTCATATATCCATAGTATGTTCAAAATTTTATGACAACAGTTCTTGTAGTTCATCAAACATCTCTTTGACCTGTAGCTTGAATCTATTCAGTCATTTTCTATGGAAAATCTGATATAAATTCAAGTCTTTATTTTCACAGCTAGAAAAGACACATTGGTGGAAAAGAGTAACTATGAAAACTTAGACCTGTTCACAAATAAATAACTTTGTGGTTTTGTGTGTCTTTATTGAAACAGGATCCAGAAACATAAAGATTTGTTTTTCCATTCTCCAAAAATTTTTACTATTTATAAGTGCTTGTGATTAATTTTACTTGGGTTTTTTTTTAATGTCTTCCTTCTTCTGTAATATGTGAACAACAGCTAGGCTCCCACTGAGTTCCCAGTCAGTAATATTTTAGTGACTTCATGATTTTGAAGCTGAGTAAAGCAAACTGTCTCACAGTGACCTGGGAGCAGCAATAATAGGATCAAAAAAATATATTCTGTTCTCATCTGAAATGTGCCTTAATCACGTGTGTTACAACTGCTTCAAAGCAGTATTGATTCCACTAGAGGCTTTCACTAAACCAATTTTAACCAGTGCTGAAACCTCTGGATCTGTCTTATTGCACAAGCTGGACATTTGCAGAGAGCCTCTCAGTTTTTCTGCTTCAAATAAAACTGTTACAACCACAGTCACTGAAAGAGGCAACATTCTTTGCACTGCCAAGTGTCCAATCAATTTATAGACTTATTTCATTCAAGTGTATTGAATAATAGTGACATGTTTGAGAACTGTGTACATGTTGCATGAACGTAATGCTATGGCTTGGTTGATTTTTTCCCCTCAGAAATTCACTGTGGGAAATCGGGGATATTTAGTAGTAAGTAGAGAAGGAGGAATTTCATCACAGGCAGAAATCTGAAGACTGAATTTTATCACATAGTGAATAAAGGACTGCCTTTACGACATTACTGTTTGAAAGAGAAACTTCTACTTTTGTTTGTATCTATTCATCAGTCAAAGTGCTGTCCATGGGGTGGTAAGTCACAAGTCTTGTGGATCTGCTTCACATAACACTGCAGACATTGATGAGAATGGATGTGGATACCCAGCAGATAACACTGTTATTCATGTGTCAGCCTTACTGGAAAGTGTGTCAGGAACAGGTGCAACCTTCAGAGCAGTAAAAGCATTATGCTTGATAGAAAAGCAAATTAAGACAAGTGAAAATTAATTTAGAAACTCAAAGAGAAAAACTAAGAGAGTAAGCCCTATCTGTTTGGATAATAGCTGGTTTCTTGTCTACCAAGGCAATTAACTGAATGCTGAGAGTGAAGAGAGGCTCAGGGTTCATTTTCAGCTCTACTATGCCACATGCATTCTGTTGCAGCTTTTCTTCTCTTGAGAGGTCATGGGCACACTCAGTCCTTAAAAACAGACTGTCAATCCATACTGAACATATATAAGTACTTTGAAAAAATGCCTTTTCTGTCCTTGAATGAGTACAGAAAGAAAGGTATTTCTAGTCCATCGTTTGTGCAACATCTGATACATGAAAAAATTGAGTTAGAATTAAAAATAGTGGTGCTACCATAAGAAATTTGATGAAAACAGAAAACTACAAGAGTCTAATTGTTGAAATACTGACACACAAAGATCTACAGTTTAACCAGTCCAAACTACCTATTTTTTTCCACATAATGGATCCCTACAAAAACCTTCAAAAAAGCTAGTCTAAACCTCATCATCCATCTTTTCAGTGTTGTCGCAAGATACTGGTAGACGTATCTCACTTACAAGACAAGACATATCTTGATGAGATCTCCAAAATTAATTGAATTTGGAACTCAAGCTTGAGTTTGGAACCAGCTATGTATCTCACATTCAATTCTCTGCCTCGTACAAAAGCAGTACTATTAGGACATAGTTAGATAAAACCAAAACATACTTACTTTTTTATAGATTACCATTTAACTGAATTTTTGTTCTTTTCATTCTTGTTGATACTGTACACTGACCTCACAGGAACTGGATGATTTCACTTTGTTTCTGTCATTCCTTCTCATAAATTTATCCCATGTTTCATTTTAATCTGGTCTATATCCCATAGGAATCTCATGTGTCTTTAGGCAGCACATCTGTCTTTGCAAGCTGAGTTCATAGCCATGTCTACCTATTCAACTAAGAATATAGTCAAACTTGCTTTGTCAAATTTGAATTTCATTTTTGAAAGACATGGCTAATGAGTGAAATTAGAATCAAATCTGTATGATACAAAGAACTTTCCTGTTTTGTTTGGTTTGCTTTTTTTCTTTTCTTTGTTTGTTTGTTTTCAGTTTTAACATTCTTTCTTTAGTTTTTCTTGGCTCCTGTGAACTTTTTGAACGGGTAAAAGTGTTTTTACAAATGGACATATGCTCCATACCTGTAATAAAACAACAGAGCAGATTTCCTACAAATGTTCTGCAAACAGCTAGTAGTTTGTGATGTGCACCAATAGAGGAAATAAAAACTATTCTCTTGCTTTGAGCATCTTATCTAAATGAGTGATTTACAAGACTATAAATGTAATTTCATTATTGCAAAAAATAATTCCAAAAGAAAAGGTATGAATCTGAGAACTCTGCATATATTTGTATCATGATTTGACCTGCCAATTGCTCAAAGATTTTACTGCAATTATGTGCAGTAAGTGCTCTAGGTAGTTGTATCTCTTTGATGTGTAAGTGAACAATTTCTTATTGCCCAGCTGCCTTTAGCATGGGAAGTGTCTGTCCACATGCTTCAGATGGAATTTCTCTCCTCACGTGAGACTTCCATATTTCCCAGGCATGAGTAGCCAAGTACCACTTCCCTGTCCATCCCCAGGCATGCTACAGGATTATACTACTTAATGCTTACACCTTCGAGGAATCAATCTGCCAACAAAGAACATTGATGCTCTGGCCAGCGATGTGTTCTGCAGATGACAGGAAAGAAAGAAAGAAAGAAAGAAAGAAGAAAAATAAAATAAACAGAAACTTTAATCTGTCTCTTCTAAATTTCAGTGGTAGCTATCAATATAGAGTCACCTTTGTGATCACTTTTTTAACAATATAGTACAGCATTTGCCTTTGAAATTCATGTTTTGATCATGTTGGTCAGATGTACCAGACATGCATAGGCACAGGCAGTTTTATATGTAATACTCAAAGATCTAATCTTGTTTCCTGCCACAGAAAATTAAGTCTGTCTAATAGGAAATTAATCATTTTGTCATGAAACTGCACCTTACTCTTTTAAAAGGTTAAATAAAACATATTTTTAAATTTCGCTCATTCTTTCTTTTTTTTTTTTTTTTTTTTTATGCTAGGTACCATGGAAACCAATTACAAAAGTATGCAACTAGCTGTACACATGGCAAGTTTTCCTGCACCATTGATCATCTCACAGACCACTAGAGCTTTTTTGTTTCAAACTGTGTGGTGTCTTCCATGGTCTTTACATAGTAGAATGAATTTTTTTATTGAAGAGCTGTTAATACAGCTTCCTCCAAGTTCCCATAGGAACAGTTCTAACCTTCATCAAATTATGAATAAGGAAGGTGTTCATATACATTACAATGTAAGGTTGAATGACTTGTGTTCCTTGTAATTATGGCTGTTGTTAATAAGGAAAAAAAAGTCAGTCATCAACCCTATACCTCAGACAAATTCTTAGACAGTTATGGAATACATATCATGGCTAGACTTCGCGA
>VXAU01005081.1:0-63374 GCA_013399695.1 Formicarius rufipectus | reverse complement strand
TTTCAAGTTTAGAGGCAATGAAGATTCTTCAGTTGGTTTTTATCAGTTGAAATCTGATAGTAGCTATTAATTTCATTGAGGCTATCTGCACCAAAATTATTGGGCACTTCTCTGCTCATGTAGAACAGAATGGCTCTATGAAGAGAACCTTGGCAAATATTATGTTCTGCATTCTCTTAATTCTGAAGGTCGGTTATTTGCCCTGTTCAGGGAGATCATTCGGTCAATCAGAAGTGACCACTTGCATATTCTTGGACCCAAAGCTTACAAAGACAAGAGGCAAAGAAACAAAAAAGTGAAGCACCTGGCTTTATTTGCTATAGGGCTACAACCTTGTAATGAAGGAGGAAAGCTTTAAGATAGCCAGGAATTTCTCATGTCCTGTGAAGCTTTAGGTGCACTGGATGCCTCGAAATACTTAATGCCTTGTAGAGATAAAGACTTTTTAAAACCAAGTAAATACATTGCAAAATAAATGCCAGGTTTTAGTGCTGAACTTGAACAGATGAATTTTGTTATTTTGCCATATTGTTTTTAGTGATAAAGTTCCTAAATCATGCATGCCATACTAGAACCAAATTTCATCCAATTTGGTAAGATCATGTTGGGGCAGAGAACTGTGTTAGTAGATTCTATTATGTTACTGAAACCACAAGTAGTTCAGCTCTGGTCCTACAGCCTGTTTTATATGGTTAACTCCATCTGGATGAGGCATCTATCTGAATTACGAGCACCTTTCCAGGATTGGGCATGATTTGCTGGATTGCAAATTTGTATGATATATATTCTTCATGTTGGCATCTCTAACAATTATTGTCGGAATATTTGATTTATACTGTTTTGTGGTATTGTACTCTGCAGTGCTCTGGTTGCATTAATGAAGTCATTAATATACAGCATTTTTGGATGGCAACAGTACAGAATGTTTTATAAAATAGTTCATTAAGTACCTTCCCTTTCTATCTCTCTGTCTCTTGTGAACAGCACACTGGTGCATAGGTACTCTTAGGTACCAATCTCCTTGTCAGCAGTAACATTAAACACACTCAGGGAGCAGACATTTTTCTAATCACTGGTGTGGCAGTTATTTAACAAAGCAATGCTATTTGACTCTGTTGAAAGTATGCACTTCAAATTTGGAGGTCCCTTCCCCTTCCCCTTCCCCTTCCCTTCCCTTGGAAAAAGTTTGTTTTTCTCCTGTGGAAAGATACCATTAAAAATAATTTCCAGTTCTTTAATAAAAAGCCATAATTTCCCTTGAAAACATCAGCAAAAAATCTGATGAACCTTTCTGTTCATACATACTGGGAGAGTTAGTGATAGGTGCTGTAGATTAGATAGGAACCTATTTAGCTTTTTTTAAACACCATTGAAGCTGTAAGATTCCCTCCCCTCTCATTTCTTCTGTTTTCCCTGAATCAAGTAATTTGTTCTGTCCCTAAGATGCTTGTCTTTTTCCAGAGGGTTTATAAAAAATGTTTGCTTTAGAAAGCAAAGGATTAGTGCATTTTTTCTTACACAGAACATAGCATAATATTTGGGCTGTGATATTTCATATGTGATTTTACCTATTTAAAGACAGCAGACAGGAGGTTGTTATGGCTTTCTTTTGCTTTGTTTTGTGTATGAAGTGCAATATGCTTTTGGAAGTGTTTCCTCTGTACACAAACTGCAGAACATAGGTGTGGAGCTATAAGCTTGCTGCCTACCATAGAGTTGCCAATGAGACATGATACCTCTCCCTGTAGTTACATGAGATGTTAAATATTTCAACCTCAATTACTGAATTCTCTTTAAAATGGAGGGGGCACAAGTTCTCGGGCAGAATGGTGACGCTCCTGTGCACACAAGCATATGAGAGATTCCTTCCTGACTGGCAGCAGAAGCAAGAGGTTCTCATTGTATTAGCCCAGCCTACTAACTCTGCATGAAAATGTTTTGGGCCTGTTGTAGTTTGCAAGGAGCAAAGGGTCTTATGAGGAAATATCTTTGAGTGCCAGGCTCTCATGTTGCTGGTGAGCACATGGCAGTGGGTGGCTCTGTCCAGGAAGGAAAAATGCATGGTGCATCAGCTTCCTTTGAATTTCTTTCCCAAGACGCTCCAATTTGAAAGGGACTTCAAATGCTCAGGAAGTGAAGCCAGGGATCGAGGCTCTAAAGCGACTAGAAGATCAGCGCCATCGTCGAGGTGAGAATGAGAACGAGGAGCTAGAGAAGTTGAAGGAGAAGCAGCAGGAGGCAGCAGCAGAGCTGGATGAACTGAAGAAAAGGAGGGAGGAGCGCCGGAAAATCCTGGAGGAAGAGGAGCAGAAGAAGAAGCAGGAGGATGCTGAAAGAAAAGTCAGAGAGGAGGTAAATGTAAAGTATGAAGTATTAGACTTTTGTTTTATTCCCTTATCACTACCATATGTCCAATGTCCTTGCGTTACTTGATAACTCTTTATCGCATTGTCTGCAGAGACGCTTTTAGGCAAAAGAAGCTGGTGGGGCTGAAGGATGATGGATCTGTATTTAACAAAAAGGGCAGAGCCACAGGAGGTTGGGTCATAGGTGGGGAAGGAGCACATAACAAGAAAGGCAAGACTAAACCCAAACATGCAGATGCTTCTCATTCTTAGGTCTCTTTTGCTGGATGGAGAGTTGTTGCTGTGGCTTTGCTTTAAATTGCAGCCTTTATTTGGGTCCTCTGGATTGTGCACGTTGCTATTTCTTAGTGCCTGTCAGGAGATGGTCTGTTGCAAGAGACCTTGATTTCAAATACAATTAAAATCACCTGATTTTCTAACCTTCAGGTTTAACTGCAAATATGCTGTATTTGATATCAAGTCACCACATCATATAGGTGTTCCAGTGAAGACTGGAGGGAAAACATACAGTCATCTAACATAGAAAACAATGTTAGTCTTCTAGCTGCAGGAAAGGCAGGGCTCTAATATATGCTTTCATGGGTCAGGATTTCATATGCATATTTGCAAATTTCTTATCTTCTTGAGGATGCAAAATGTTGGGGAGAAGTGTTATAGCCACAGAATTCTTAATTTATTCAGAGTATCTATTTGGCATTATGCAAACTGAATTACCAAATGCAAGTCAAAATTCATCTGCTGCACATGAACTAGAATGCTAATATAAGTTTCAATGGGCTAGATCTCCTTAGGGAGATATTCCTGTCTGTTTACATACTGAGTACCCAACACATCTGTTTTCTTGTACTTCCACTGCCAAGGGACTCTACAAATAGGATTTCCAAGTCTCTGGTGCACCATTTGGGAATCCTAGTTGTTTGGAAAACAAATGGTAAACGAATAGTAATAGTATCTGGTAGCTGAGTGCCAATTCCTTTAATATACTAAGCTCTTTGCAACAGAAGTCAGTAGATGCCAAGACCCTCCCGACCAACACTCAGAATGATGATGTTTAAGGGCTTCTGGTTTGACTTGCAGCTTATAAAGTAAAACTCACTTCTTTGAAGTAATCTACCTGGCCTTCAGCAAAGCCTTTGACACCATCTCCCATAACATACTCTTGGAAAATCTGACAGCCCATGGCTTGGATAGGTGCAATCTCTGCTGGGTTAAGAACTGGCTGATGGCCAGGCCCAGAGAGTGCGGGTGAATGGCGCTGCATCCAGCTGGTGGCCAGTCACCAGTGGTGTACCCAGGTATCAGTGTTGGGCCCAGTCCTGTTTCATATCTTTACTGATGATTTGGATGAGGGTATTGAGTCCACCATTAGCAAATTTGGAGATTGCACAAAGCTGGGGGCAAGTGTTGATCTGCTGGAGGGCAGAAGAGCTCTGCAGAGGAACCTGGACAGGCTGGATAGATGGGCCAAATCCAATGGGATGAGGTTTAGTAAGACCAAGTGCCAAGTCCTGCACTTTGGCCACAACAACCCCCTGCAGCACTACAGGCTGGGGACAGAGTGGCTGGAGAGTGGCCAGGCAGAAAGGGACCTGGGGGTTCTGACTGACAGGAAATAGAGCAGTGTGCCCAGGTGGCCAAGAAGGCCAATGGCATTCTGGCCTGGATCAGGAATAGTGTGACCAGTAGCACCAAGGATGTGATTCTTCTCCTGTACTCCACGCTGGTTAGGTTGCACCTCAAGTGCTGTGTCCAGTTCTGGGCCCCTCAGATGAGGAAGGACATTGAGGTGCTGGAGCATGTCCAGAGAAGGGCAGTGAAGCTGGTGAAGGATCTGGAGCACAAGTCTTTTGAGGAGCGGCTGAGGGAGCTGGAGTTGTTTAGCCTGGAGAAGAGGAAGCTCAGGAGAGACCTTGTCACTCTCTACAACTACCTGAAAGTAGGTTGTAGCCAGGTGGGTGTTGGTCCCTTTTCCCAGATAACAAGCAGTAGGACAAGAGAGCACAGTCTTAAGCTGCAGCAGTGGAGGTTTAGATTGGACATTAGGAAGAAGTTCTTTACAGAAAGAGTGATTGGGCATTGGAATGGGCTGCCCAGGGAGATTGTTGAGTCCCTGTCCCCAGAGCCATTTAAGAAGAGACTGGATGTGGCACTTACTGCCATGGTCTTGTAGGCAGAGTGATGTTAGGTCAATGGCTGGACTCGATGATTTTAGAGGTCTTTTCCAACCTAGATTCTGTGATTCTGTGAAGGGAAAACTGTGAGCATTTAATCTTATATTTTTTGACACCTATTGATTTTTCCTTGTGATGTATTAACCTTGTGCAATAAGTGTCAGTGAAGAAGAACAGTACCAATATGATACATAAGAATACAAAGAAACTGAATTTGAGTATTTTATAAATGTGTTTTTTTCTCTCTTTAAGTAGTACTATATGACAATCAGTTCGGTGACTTTGCTGTGAGAAGACACTAAAGCTTCCTGGCACCCTCAATACTAAGATGAATTAGCATTAATGCATTTTGTAGGTTTCAGATAGGTCACTGAACTTTTCTGACTGGCATAAAAAGTTGTTCTTAGAAAATTCAGTATATGTTTGCAGGAATGAGCAGCCCTATAATGGTGATGTAGTTTCTGAATGAATAAGTAACCATTTATAATTTTTAAGGAGGAAAAGAGGAGGATGAAGGAAGAAATTGAAAGAAGAAGGGCTGAAGCTGCTGAGAAACGTCAAAAGATACCAGAAGATGGTGTATCTGAAGACAAGAAGCCATTTAAATGTTTCAGTCCTAAAGGCTCATCTCTCAAGGTAACCTCCTTCACTAACATCTACATAGTACATAAAAAGTAATGGAGGTTGTAGTCCAAACCAATAGCCAAACATTAGAGAACTATTAAAATACTTGTAATCAGACCTAGGAAAATGCTTTGATAGGCTTTAGCCTGAAACCTTTAGCTGAAAGACTTCATTCATTGGGATGACTGAAAATTTAAGATCCTTTCTAAAAATAGTCTAGACTGTTCTTGTTGATGAAAAATGTCCAAAAAGGATCTTCACCTTCCAGAGAAGACTATTTTGGAGTCTTAGACCTGTATTAATGTATTGCTTTTCAGTGTTAATTTATTATGGAAGTACCTTATGAACTGGAGTAGAATTATAGAATCATGATAAGAATCATCTCAAAACCTCTGAGATCATCCAGTCACCAATGTTCTCTCACTCCTCCCACACCCACAATTATTTTCTTCCTTGTCAGATTACTTTGTCTTTAAGCATATTCAGCCTAATCATCATTCATTGAAACTGACCCATATGGGAGTTCTAGTTTATGTCTAATCCCCCTAAAAGTAACATTTACAAATACTGCTCTGGCTTTCATTGTGCTGGTTTAGAGTTAAACCAGCAGGAGAAACGAATCCAACTCAGAATGGGATTGCAAGTCAGAATAACAATTTAATAAAAGATCACAAAATACACTGAAACAGAAGGAAAATTTGTTTGTGCCACAAAAAACAGATGTACAGCCCAGTACAGAGGGGCATGAGCAGAATGGAGCTCACCAACTCCTGTTCTGAACACCACGTGGCCCCCCCTGAGTTCAAAGCAAGAAGAAAAGAAGAAACCTACTGGTGAAAATGATGGTTGTAGTCTGGTGGCAGTCTCAGTCTGGTCAAGGCTCTAATCCTCCTCTGGATCTGACAAGTGATGCCAGTCCCCAAACCCCAAGCTTATCTCTGCTTCGGCTCAGATGGGAACGCCCAGTCCCTCCCCCAGGGTGGAGAGTTTCACAATGGGTGATTTAGTCTGTGAGGTGAATAATGGCATATTTTTGGCATCCTTGATGGCCCATTAGCAGACATGACCCCTCAGGTGGATGTGAAGGTACTAATGGCTCCCCAGAGGGAAGTTATCACACCTGAGTCATAGGTGTGAAGACAGGAAAACTTCCTTATCCCACAGAAGTTCCTAAACACCCAGCTTGTAGCCTGAGGGGTCAGGTGTGCCCTGGGAAGCTTCTGCAAATGGGCCATTGTGAGCAGTTCACAAGAAAAATTACATAGAGCGTTTAGCATACACACCCACACAGTGACAAACTGATCCTGGCTCCTATAACCAGGACATTCATTTTCTTACATAACAAGAAAAAACCACCATCCTCCTATTGCTGTAGAATTTCTAAATGGTTTTGTGTGGCCTGTATTATATTGTGATAAATCAATTAAATGGCCTTTCAGCATTGAAGAGGAATCCTGGCCCGAATGAAATTATTGAGAGTTTTGCTTTAGTATTCAGTCCAGTTGCTTTCTCAGCTCAAGCTCAAACTGCAGATCTATTTATTATTTTCAAATCTCTTTCCCTTTTCTCATTTTGTGTCATTAGTCATGTAAGAATCCGAAGTGTTTGTCAAAAGGCTGCTTAGTAGAAACTAAGAGAGAAAAGAACCAGGAAGGAGGTTATCAGGTCATTGAATCATGAAGTGGAACTCCATGAGATTAAGAACTGTATTTGTTGAGGGAAAAACTTGCATTTGATCAAAATTACTTTTCTGCTCACAGAGACCTACACTTTGATCTAATTGGGGGTTGAGGTCTACTGTTTTCAGCCCAGCTCTAGCAAATACATTGTCCAAATATTTTTGAAAGGACTTGCCTTTGACTTTTTGAATCATATTGAAGACACATTTGAATCTGAAATACTACATACAGCTGTAAATGAAGAATACATACAGCTGTAAATTAAAATCGCCAAGCTTCACAACTTGCTCCTATTATATAAACCTGGTGTTGCCATTTTAGTTGCTGAAGGTGATGTCAGTAACAGACACTATAAATGTTCATCTTCTTTCCAGCTTCCCTGGGAGGGTTTCCTTTTCTTTTTTCTGTTTATTGAGATACCTTTTATGATCTACTTTTAGAGCTTTAATTCACAGAAGGCTCAGAATAGATGAAATTATACTTGAAAACACAAAATAGAAACATACAGATTGTGAGGAAAGTGGGAAAAAAACACTGGATTTGACAGGAGGTTAAGGGCTTTCAGATAACTTTTGGATTGATGCTACACTATTCTACTAAGTGTATTTTTTTAAAAAAAGTTGTAATTTTCTGAACGTTCAAGTTTGGGATTTTTTAGTGATAATTTGTGCTGGGTTTTATGGCTTGTTAGGTGGAACTTGTTTGTCACAAAACCTGATATATGTGACTTTACACATTTTTTTTCTCTTTCTCTGTTTCTCTGGGAAATCAGTGATACAAATTCCAGTCCAGTGTCTGTGGGTGGCCAGTGTAGATATGTAATGCTGTAGAAGTTCACACTCTAAAGTGTTTCTTGGCCTTCTGTGGTCAATAGCTGAGGAGAGAATAATCTCACTTTAATAACCTGATGTGAAATTTGATGCCAAAATCAGTTATAAGAAGACAGTATGTTTTGTTACCTTTAATTTGGACAGACTTCTCAGCTGGTCTAATCTGGTTGGTACATAGCTTTCTCATGGCCTACTATGCACTGTGCAAGTTGCCTCTTGACTTGTAAAGCATCTGGCATATGTTTTCTCCCTTGATGAATGTATCATCTCATTAGATGTGCTATGAGTCATGTGAGAACCCCAAATGCACCATTGTGGGTGGGTGGTTGGAATTAATAAAAAATGGGCGGCTCAGTATAAAAGTGCATGTGCACATTCTGACTTCTGGATAACAATCCGGCAAAGCACTTTTTTTTTCCTTCCTGTCCCTTGTAATTTTTGGGAAAAAGAAATTCCTGAGAGTGTCTTATATGAGGAAAGTAGGGCATGATGATTACCAAGTAAACTATAAGAATAAAGGAAAGAAAGGAGATAATCTAAGAAGCAGCAGGTCATATTGCCGTTTTATGGATGCTGCATCTACCCATCAGGCAGGGCATAGACTAGCATGTCATGCAGACTCAGAATTGAGAGACAAGATGTGCAACTCATCTTCATCTATTACATGTCTCATGACTGCACATATATAAATGTACATATACAAACATGGACGTAATATGCATACATGCTTATATTTAGAAAGACCTTCTGCAATTATCTAGTCTGGCCTCATAAATCACAGTGTTCATAATTCCTGTTGTTTTCAACTGTTAAATATAGGACTTCCCTTAAACTTGTTATACTACTTCTGCAGAACTACTATAGCATGGAGTCCTCTCAGTGATAGTATGAGGGCTTGTCCTATCCAAGGAGACAGTGAAGAGAAAGCATGTGAAGTATATACAGGCCAGGATCATCACTAGCTTGGGGAGAGAGGCGGTTTGGATTTCTCAGGTCTGTGTGCAGTCCCTGTGGGCAGCAGCAGTACCAAATGTCTGCTCAACCTTTGTCCTCTATCATGTTATTTTTTTAAATAAGGACAAAGACTGGAACAACCTCCACTACTCCCCCATCTGGTTCTAGCTTATGCTTTCCCTAGTTTAGTTCATGCAAAGGATGCTGCAGTCAATAAGATTTCCTGAATAAACTTTGCTCATTTTGCTTTTTGGACAGGTTCATTCCTCATGATTCCTTTGGGAAGGAGGGATACTGACTTCTTATATAACTATTTTGTGGGTTTATCAGGAGAGAACAAGATATTTCAATACTAAGTCTCCTCTTGGGGGTGAACTCCACCATTACAGAAATGCAAAAGCAGTTAGGCATTGAGGGGGGGAAGCAATGACAGGAGACTGGAATATCTCTTTTTTCCTGAGAAACACAAGCTGATGTGGGAGCCGACACGCTCTGTAAGGCAATGCTGACAGATAAGCCAGAAAATAGACTTTTCAGAGACGTTTCTACTTTAAAAACCTGTCTTGTCCTATCTCATTATTTACCTCAATACCTCACAACTGGGGCAGTGACAGGAAAGAATTAGGCTCCACACAATCAGTTCTTCCTAGATAAGCTACTCTTGTAGCAGAGGGAAAATAGAATGGTAAGAATAGCATTTGTGTCATTTGCTTTTTGCCAATCTTTGGTGCAGATGGCAGCATTCTAGTCTGGTAGGTAAACTGGACTAAACTGGTACACTCTGCACAGATAGCTGACAGCAGGGAAAAGCATAACTGTATTTTATGAAGCAAAAGAGCACAAGAGCCACTCAAAGAGGGTAGGGAGAAGCCACTCAACTCTCAGGGACTGCATTCTTCCACATGTTGGATATGAGGCAAAATTATAATACATAGATTTCTGTTTTCTGTGTGTATTTTTTATTCCCATTCCTCCTTGTCCAATTTTTTGAGAAGTCTATATATCATCTACTTACAAATTTCTGTTGCATAATATCCAATACACAGTTTAAAATGCCTAAGAATCATTTAATACATTTGTATGAAAGAAATTTTACTGGGAATACCTGATGGTTTTTGTTTCCCAAGTCATTGTCTCATATGCTGTGTTAACTCACTCTTTGTTCTGTTTCTGTTCTTGGAGCAGGTACATAAGAAAAACAGAGCATTTTGACACCCACACTTCAACTTCACTTTCAGTTGGCAATATATTTCTTGCACGATCAGCAAACAAAATATATGTATATAATATTGACTGTGAATAAATGCATACATGTTTCTCTGTATAACATCTTGCTTAATTTATGCCTTGCCATCTGCATGTGCTGACCCATTTGAGTAAGGCCCTAATCAGGTGTATGAATCCATATGATTTTGATTTATGTCCATTGGTTTCATTTCATCTGGCTTTACCAGAAGAAGGCAGGTGTCCATCTAGGCATTTTGTTATCCAATCTAAGCTTCTTTAGTAGTTAATAGAATGAAAGTCACCCTCAGTGAACAAACAATAACAAGGCGGAGGTGAGCTCCTCTGCCTCTCCACTGACTGTAGAGAGAAAAAACCCGAGTAATTTTTACTAAATGATTAATTTTTAAGCAGCTGAGATTAGGTGGGAGGGATGCAGCCTGTGTTCTTTCTCTCTGATAATGATATAATTAGGGGCCTGCAAGTTGACTGTTTTCAGTACATTGTGTGTTCTGAAAGTATTCCTTGGTGACAAAACAGAGTCCAAGCTATTTAACAAGGTCATTTTAAAATGAATGTAGCAAATCAATGACTCAGTTACTGGTCTCAAGTTGAGAAAATATCCTGCATTTTATGCTAAACCACTTTGCTTTGCCTGTTTCTCTTACAGATCTATTTTGTAATTCTGTTTACTGTATGTGCCAAACATTTTAAATACTTTGCATGGAGTTTGTGTGATGTGCGTGGATAAATGACTTTCAGATGTTACCATGCAGTCTAAATGTATTTGACCTGTAGATTGAATACATGAATGTTTACTGGTTTGTTTGCTCTACATGTATTCAATTCATCTGATTCATGCATACTATGTTTTCAAGAAGATGCTCTAGAACAAATTCTCATATAAAGGTGCAGAAAATGTTTTAATCCTCCACACAAGGCACCTGCTTCCTCAGCAGGAGGAGCTCTGAGGGTTGCTTCTTAGCTGCTTTCCTATTTACTTTCTGTTTTGCTTCCTTGCTCTCCTCTTCTGAATGATCCCTAACTTACTTCTGATACCACAGCAGGTGCTCTGAGAACCACAGTCTCCAGTGGGTAAAGAATGACCCCACTTTTGTGTCTTTTGACTACAACCCCATGAATACTTGTCCCTCTTTCCTTCCACCTATCTCACTCTTCCACCAATGCCTGCTGAAGCCTGGGTTTCGTGCTGTGCAGAAGCATCTCTCCTACCTTCACAGGAAAGACTATGAACATATCATAAATTGATTATTAGGTGGTTACCTTGAGTCCCAGTTCTTTGAGATTGTCCATGTTATTTGTCCTTTCTGCCCACCAGAGTTTCACTGATGCAGTTTGAACAGACCAGGGAGAAACTAGTGTCTCTTCCTGGTATAACTTCTCATTTTGATGCATTGCTGGTTATGATCCGTAAATTAGCATTGGGGAAAACTTCTGCCATACCGAGGTAGAAGAGAGGAGACATGTTTTAAGTTACCATCCTTGGTCTGTTTAGTCACTTTTAATCAAATCATTTACTTGCTCGTTTTGTGGCAGTGATTCTGGATGAAACTAATCTGTAACCTATTCCGGCAGACAGAGATAGTGTCACCACTCCCAGCCCAGGTGGAGTGTGAGGTTTCTGTTCCTGCCTGGTCTCTTGCTGCCACCTTGTGACATCAGCTCATTGAAACACGAGATCTGTTGTAGCAAAGCCCATCTTTCCAGTCAGGACTGCTTTTAGATACCATATCAGCAATTAAAATTGTTAATATAAATCAGTCTGTCTTTTGTGCTGCATGGATACTAGCTGGAGGTCCTTCAGTGAGCTTGTTTTGCAAATTCTGCACTGAAGTGAACGTGCCTGAGTTTTGGCTTGTGTGGGTTTGAGAAATAAAACATTCATGCCCTTTGGTGGGATTGCTGTGGAATTTAGTATTCTGGTACAGCTTGCATGCTAAAGGCACAGAGGAGAACCATTGAAAGAAATGGCTGTCACTGCCTTGTTTTAAAGGCATGAATGCCATACATCCACTGTTAAAGTAAACTGAAAATAGAGAACCTCTTGAGACTGGGGAATCCCCAGGAACCTAGCCAGGCTGATTATTTGTCATTTTGATCCCCCGGAGCTGCTTGCATATATTTTTTTTTTTGAAGTGAAACTGTAGATGCTGGGATGAGAAGTGAAGCTATGCATTGTGGAAGTACTTGAAGAAGTTTGATGAAAATATTTATTCAGAAGGCAAAGACACACACACCCATCCACCCATGCGGAATTAGCAGGAAATTGGACACAGCACCACGACCAATATGATCTCCAGCTAATGCAAATTTATTGCTAACAAAGCTTATAGTTTTATACAATTAGAGCATCAGCATCATACGTATATCAAGCATTTATTGGCTACTACATACTGTTCACGAGATTTCTTTATCATTGGCCAAAGTTATGAATAACTATTGTTCTTATGGTCACAGTCTCTTGTCATGTAGGCATCTTCTTGTTCGTTTATTTTGCAACCTCATACATATTTCTCATCCTCAGTCTTCTCATGTATCTTTTTCAAGGTTCTCACCACACAGCCCTATTGTCTCCGAAACTCAGAATATCTGGATTGCTCACATTTACAATGTGACCTTGTTCTTGTAAATATCCCAGACACCCGTCATGAAATGGATTAAAACTTTATTTAGGGATGTAGTCTTTCTGCTTCCAAAGTATGGAGAGATTTGACAGAAATCTTATGAGACCTTCAAGATTATTCTTCCCTGGAACCATCACAATAATCTCCTGTATACAGAGTATGAAATAAGGATGAAATGTAAGATATCAGTTTGTATAGTAACAGTAGATACTGACTCAGCAGTGATCCTGCTTGAACATGAGCAGAGTTTAGTTTGACTGCTCTTTTGGAGTTCAAATTAAATTGTTAGTGTCCTCCAAAAACATACGTGAGAGAGAGTGTGTGGCTGACATCCAAAACTGGCCTACTCTGATGTCTCAACTAAGTAAAACTTAATTAAATTTGCTGTATTTCTCAAGAGATACATACTTGCTCATATATGGAAAAGATGAGGAAATCTGACATAGATTTGGTGTGCATCAACCCCTTTCTCAAGATAGATTTCTTCCCTTTTTTCCTTTCTGTGTTGGTCATTCATTCTCTTGTTACCAATGAGGCACTGAAGAAAAGTGTAGGATGCAAACATTCATATAAAAATATATCCACATTTAGGAATCTCTAGCATAGTAAACTCCTATCTATAAAATTTTTGTGTGTGTCTGTGAAATTTCTGTTGGAATGTATCTTTTTCAGATTGGCTTTTTTACTTTTAAAATTACATGTTATCCTGGCCTTGCACAGGCTACTTCTTTATTAACTTTAAACTTAAAGCTCTTATCTCTTTCTAGATAGAGGAGCGAACAGAATTTTTGAACAAATCTGCTCAGAAGAGGTAAAGTAATAAAACAGTAAGTTCAGTTCAAATAGCAGCGTTTAGTTGGAGGGAATAATAATTTCTTTCTATCTTTTTTTCTTTTTTTTTTCCTACTTCCTACAGTGGTATGAAGCCCACACAGGCAACAGCAGTTGTCTCTAAGATTGACAGTAGACTTGAGCAGTACACTAGTGCAATTGAGGTAAGTTAATTCCAGGTCACAATAGATGTAGTTACTAATGACTTTGGGGACTTTAATCAGCCTATGTTTTACTGTGTAAGAATTGCAAAGATTTTTTGGTCACAAACTCTTCTTTACAGAATCACAGAATATTCTGAGTTGGAAAGGACCCACAAGGGTTATTGAGTCCAACCCTTTAGTGAATGGCCCACACAGGGATTGAACCCACAATCTTGGCATTAATAGCACCAGCTGTGATTTAAAGAGCAAAGTGCTTCAGGCACACCTATAACCAGCATCTGGATATATAGCTAAACAAAACCGCTTTCCATTTACTCTGTTTTGTAAGCTTGGAGCAACTCTTGAAAGACTCCGTCAGAAACATGAGTGACAGTTGCATCCTCTTCTTGCTTGATGAGAGAATTATGAGCACAGAGCTGATAGCCATCCTGAGCAAAGCCATTTGTGTTATTGGCTGCCACTTCAGAGTGAAATTCTTTGGCCAAGACATACACTGTAGTGAACTATGGAGTTAAGAAGTGACAAAGGAAAAACAGAATCACATTAAAATGCGGAATTTGACCCCAGGTGATTTTGAAAAATAGTGCTTAATACTGTGGATAAGAACCAGAATTGAGGGCTTTTTCTTTTCATAGATCAAAGAAAAATAGGAAATTGATTTTTTTGTTGTTGTTTTGAGTTTTTTTTGTTGTTTTTACAAATAAGTGAGTACAGGCAAAGTGAAAGCTGCTACTTAATATACCAGGCCGACTGGAGAGGGTTGTTAAGTGTTGTGGGAATAGAACAGTATACAAGGATATGATCCTTATAGGTGTGGCACTTCTTCCTTCCCTATTGTTTTTTTTTTTTCTGCTCTCATCTGCATATAGAGTCTAAACATGGTATTCCATTAAGGTGCTAATTGGTTGGGCTTTATTACTGTTTGACATAAAGGAAGATGTATTCATTAAATATCAATTAATAAAGGCACTTTTTTTCTCTGATTGCTGCCTGGTTAACCTTTCTGCTAGAAAGCCTATTAGCTGGAGAGTTTTATACTGCATGTCAGTTCCCAATTCAAAAAAGCACATAGATGACAGGGTGAAGGCATGGGCTTGCCTCCACCACTTAAGTCAAGTTGAAGGTAGCTGAAAGCTCTCCATTAGAGACAAATGCCATCATGGCATCCAGTGGTCCCCATATCATCAAAATAGGGATGTAGAATTTCTGTCATTCCACTTCACTCTGCGCCTTTTCTGAATTGTATTAGGTTCTCCAGTATTTTCAGTAGGACTGTGCTCCATTTAGATATTGAAAAGCATAGCTGTAGTCCAGAGGAAGGCAATGTGGCTTTACTATTATAAACAGCTCCCATCTGACTTGAAATATTTCCTTTGTTGAGTTTTTAATTTTTCCAAAATCTGCCAAATCTTGCTTTGAAACTAGAGGCAAAGCCTCAGCTCGTACAGGTTCTTATTCTCATCAAATCTACGAAATGTACAACATTTTGAAAATAAGAAAGAGGAAGAATTTGGTCTAGTGTTTTTAGTAACCATGCAAAAGGCACATTGCCAAAAAAATAAAAGAAAACAAACAAAAAACCCCAAACCAAACAACAAGAAAACCCCAAGAAAACCCACCAAAAAAAAAAAAAATCCAAAAAGCAACCACACTTCAACGATCCACTTTTTAAAAGAACACCTTATTCCAAATATACTGTAATTGCTGAAATTCACCCTTAAAATCTTCTGTTGTGAGGTTACATTGTCTGGGACAGATGCAGCAGAATCTGATGCCGAATGACAGAGCAGTCTCTTTCCCCTGCTTCTGCATAACGATTTCCAGAGCTGTGTCCCTAAAAGAGCCAGGCTTACAGGATTTAGGTGCTAAGGTTTGAAAGAGTACATATGAAAGCCTTGAAGCAGTTTTGTGCAGAGCTATGGTTTGCCATGAATTTTAGAAATGAATGAAGAAATCTCAGAGACTGCAGTTTTCTCAGTTATGCCAAGGGTATAACTGTAAATAAAAAAGCGAAGAGAGTCTCAGTGGCAATTTTTGAGCTGAGTGCTCCTTTTCATCTTTGCATAACCAGTGCTAGAACCACTTGCAACTGCTGCATTCCTCAGCACTGCCCCAGAGTCAAACCACCTTGTGTCTGCAGTTCTTAATGCCAAACACCAACTGGCCTCAATTCTTCTCCAGGGCACAAAGGCTTCAAGACCTGCTAAGCCAGCAGCTTCTGACCTTCATGTTCCAGCTGAAGGTGTCCGTAATATCAAGAGCATGTGGGAGAAAGGGAATGTGTTTTCATCACCCTCTGGAATAGGAATACCAAATAAGGTTTGTGTTTAATTTAACATAATGATTATAAAGAATTGTGCTATGGACATGACCTTGTATTCATGTTCCTGTGAGTAAGCATGTCTGCTCCTGTTGACATCATTTGTGAAGAAAGTGTCCTGAGGACCTCAGAAATCCACAAAATTTGTGGCTGCAATATTGATTATAATGGAAGTATGTAGTAACTTACTGAGATGAATTATGAGACATTCCAGAGCCACATCACATATCTTAGACAAATATGTCTGGGTAATTCAAGCAGAATACAAAGAAATTCTTTGTGTTAGGAAAAATTCTTTGGGGGAGGGGCAGGGGAGGATTAAATAGGCAAGCTAGTGATATTTTATATATACTGTATAGAAACATTTGTGAGACTTTTATCTTCTCAATGTAAAACCTAAAGGCAAAATTTTCTTTCTATAAATTGAAGCGAGTTGATGAGCATTCATCATAGAAAAAAACCTGAGCCATGGATTGAAGGGAGTTATTACAGATAGTCATTAAATTTTAGTAATTTGTCTAACCTTCTGAAGATTGATTTTAATGTTTTAAATTTTAGCCCACTTAGCTCCTCCATTGTGTGCTTGTTTTTTTGGAAAAAAAATTAGTGGAACAAGAATAAAATGTAGACTTAGACTGGTGTCTCTTTTTCTATTAAGCTAAAGATTCCTTCTCCTTGGAGTTTGGGTTTATGACTGAAAGAGCATGTTTATGTCTAACATTTATTCCTGGATTAGCAGTCGTGGAAATGATTTTGTCAGTCCACATTTGCCATTATTGAAAACTACAGGGCAGTAGTACTGTGTTGTTCTTTGGGACAATGACTTCAGAGAATACAAGATGACTGAGCTAGTCATAGGCTCAGTGAGGACCTCTATATTAAACTCAGGCTTGGCTTTGCTTTTTAATCTCAACTGTGAAAAACAGAACAAAGCTATTATTAAAGTCTTCTGATTAGATTTTATTTTGCAGGAAACTGCTGGACTGAAGGTGGGTGTCTCCAGTCGAATTAATGAGTGGTTAACCAAGACCCCAGAGAGTAACAAATCACCTGCTCCAAAACCTTCTGTAAGTAAACTTGCAACAACTATTTCTTCAGTAGGTCAGTTCTTGCCTTGGGCAGAGGTGGTGAGGATGCTTCCTTGACCAACTGGTAGCCTGTGGAGGAACCTTGCTTCAGGTCCTCTTGGAAGCTCATAGAGGCACTCCGGCTGCTGACTCCTGGGTAGTCAGAAAAGCTGGAGATGAAAGAGGGAAGTTGTCATCTTAAAAGCTCATGGATGCCCTAAAAAGGCAATGCTCAGAAAAGCACTTCTGCACTTCTCTGGTAGAGAAAGACATTAATTTACTACCTGTGAAAGGTTTACCATTAATTTAGAAATTACTAGCCGTGGACTCTGGATGAAGCACTTGGGCTTTAACCCTTGCCCTTTAAAAATCTTCAAATCTATTTTAAAACATAAATGAAATAATTTAATTCTTTGTGAACATAAATGTAATAAAGGCCCTTTAACGTCTATTACTTCAGCAAGAATCAGAGCACAAAATGCTCTACAGGTAATAAGCTGGGATGCTGGGAAGCTACAGTGTGGATGTGGAAAGGAGCAGAAATAGGTAACTGTGGAATGGGGAAGGGTAAGGATTAGGAACTGGAGCTGTAAGTATTCATACTGGAGAATGGCAGGGTATTGCTTATGGTGTTAATGATTAAGAGTTAGGATTCTATTAGAGAACTTGCTTCCTGTCATATTCTTGTGTAGTGTTCTTCTGCCAGTCCACTTGTCCTTTATAAAAGGTGCAGCCTGAAAAACACTTTCTCGATTCATCCTCTTGTTTGTCCAGAAGAGTAGCTGAAATTTGCAGTGTTGTCCCTAATGTCAGTATTTAGTGGTAACTGTACGGAGAATGTGTCCTTATGGACATGAATATAAAACCAAAGAAAGTCATTATGGTCACTATTTAATCAAAACTGCTTAAACTCAGTACAGAATCTGCCTCAAGATTTTTTTCATTCTTTTAAGTTGTATCTTTTAGATAATGTAAAACTAACCTCTTGTTTTTCCCTCAGCGAACTGTTTCTATCTGTGTCTTAATTTCCCTCTTTCTCAATAGACTGTTCTTTCTTCTTTCAATATCTCTGCTTGAAGGAACCCATCCTCCTCCTATTCTTCTTTGGGGGGCCTGTTTGCTAAGTTGGTCAGGTAAACCTTTTTTATAGTTGACTATGAAGAATGATATACATCTCTAACATATGGGGTTTGCCATTTTTTTTTCCAGGATAAATCACAGAGAAACCTAGAATTTCTTAGTTAGCAAATAATTTTTACCTCCATCACTTTCCACCAAAATAAATAAATGTTCAAAGTTTTTGTGATTGTCAAGATTCTTGAGAGTTTTGGAACAATATTAAATTCAAAGTAGAGGGAGCAAAAATCTCAATTAGTTTTATGGTGAACCTAAGTCACAGATCTCAAATGATTTCAGGATAATGGAAATGGTGTGATAATCTCCAATGCAAGCGGTTTTGTGATATGGTCATTTGCAATTTTGTTGTTTTCTTCCTTCCTGTTACTGCTGAATTAGCTTTTTGAAGTACATAATTGGCTTCAAGCCTTAAACATCAGCAACCCTCTGTGGCTGCAGATTATCATCCCTTCTAGAATATCTCTTTTGGGTGCAAATACCTCTTGCAGAAATCACATTTCCATTCATCACTGAGCATTTCAGAGTTAGAAAATCTCATGTGCAGGAAACTACCTACCTATGGATGGCAAGATCAAGGTACTGAAAACCATACAGGACTTGAATACTTTCTGAAAAGGGGGTACTTTTGCCCCAAATTGAGTGTCTTGTTTGCCATCCACAGAGATAGATATCAATCCATCTGTTCTTAAGCAGGTGCATTGCCACTAACCTAGCATATGTCATTTTGATTTGTAGCCCTCCTTTTCTCCAAGAAGCTGCTTGACATTTTTATGGAGTTTTGCTTAATGTCTCCATTTATTCTGTAATGACTTTCCCTTACCTGTTTTTGTTTGGTTGGGTTTTATTTTTGTTGTGTTTTGTTGTTATTGTTGTTATTGTTGTTGGTTTTGTTGTTGTTGTTGGTTGGTTTGGGGGTTTTGTTGGTTTTTTCAGTTGGTTGGTTGTTTTTTTGCCATGCTGGTGATTGGTACATCCTAAGATTACAAAGTATACAATGGAAATTCAAATGAGGGACTACAATGATAAACCCTGAAACCTATATTCAAGAATGCAGAGTAGGATCTGCTTTTCTGTTGTATTAAAAGTCCTACTCTATTTTTTTCACAGATTATTTTAAAATTAAATATTTTTATTTTCATCTAAGATAACTGAAACAAGCTACTTTTAAAATCCTCCATGAGAGAAATACTATCCCTGAAAAAATGTGGGGTTTCTTTGGCAAAAATTGTAACTTTCTTCTGTAAAAACCTGATAGTGCAGCAACTCATTGCTGCACTGCCTTGGTTGAACATAAGTGATGACCTGTCTGTGCTATACAATATAGATATGGCAGGATAGTTTTTTCTCTTACAGCATGTATATGTGTGGAGTCCTTATGTGATGTATCATTCTGAATTGCTTTATAATTGATAGTGTAATATTTACTACTGGTGGATGTTCCTCAGCTTTTCTTATGAGGAAGTTGCATTCTACCTTTTTCTTTAATAAATTAAAATAAATATGAACTAATGTTGGTTTCTACTCTTTGACATTAAAAATACAGGATTTGAAACCAGGAGATGTATCCAGCAAACGTAATCTCTGGGAGAAGCAATCAGTCGAGAAGCCAGCTTCCTCTTCTAAGGTAACACTTCTGTGCATTGTTAAGATGATAATATCTTTGCTGAAGGCTTTCTAGGTGGAAGGTGTCATTCACTTTCATACAGTCAGTCAGTTGGAATGAGGCCTCTACATGTCTTCTGTTACTGACCTGCCTCTTTATCTACAGAAGAAAATATAGTGAGATGCACAATCAGTGTATAACTGTTATATACCCATTTGGTATGTGTTATGTGTGGAATCTGTCCTTTGCATGGAGTTGATTTTTTTCTTCTGTTGTAAATAGTAGCATTCTCCTCTATTGAATTTTAATAATGGATTATTACTTTTTCGAACAGGTATCATCTATGGGCAAAAAATCTGAAGCTAATGGTAAGTAATACCATAATTTATACATTGCACCTGTTTCTATATTGTAATACACATTATTACATACATAACAATATTATACATATAATGTTATCGATATTATACACATTTAATAATACTGTACTCACATAATTTAATAACATTATACATATAATAATGTAATACATATATTGTTATACATTTGACAGTTTAGAAACATTGCCACATTTTTGCCCAGTGTTAAAATTCTACAGCTATTAATGCTGATGCAAATAAAGCCCTTTTCGCCTTTGCTTTTCACAAGCTCCACTGCAATATCTTCAAAACATGAATGTTTGAGAAATAAACCTAGGTCATCTTTCTAGGAGAACTGAGTCCCAGCAGTGTTTCCAATGTACTAGCCGTGTTTCCAAGGCTTGTTCAAGAGACGTTTATAACACGTTTGATGCAGCTGGGGAGTATCACTATTGTGTGTGAGGGCTGAGGAATGGGATTGCCATTTAACTAATTACAGCAAATGCAAAGTGTCTGGGAAAGGCTCTTTTAAAGGCTGCAGTCTGAACAGATATCCTTTCCTGAGCAGAGAGGGGGAGCTCAAACAGTAAGGCTTGCAGTAACATTATTTGGGCAGAAAAGTAAGATTTCAGCACTTCTGAAAAAAAGCCCTGCATCTGATTTTAAACACAGCTACTGTGTAATGGTGCAGCCTGAGGAAAATTCAGCAGTGTTGATTTTTAAAAATAGTTCTGCTGGCTGATTGCAAATCTCATGTACTCCTGCATACCCTGTCTGGCCTAGAGTTCAAATACCTTCAGCAACATGAATGCTTTTACTGGAGCTGTGCATTGGTGTCTTTTCAAGGCAAAAATAGTCTTAATACTTTAATTTTGAAACCACTAGCTAAATCACTCTCCTAGTTTTTTATTTTAACCTAAAACACTCCAAATAAAAACACTTAAACCAATTATGTGCCTAAGGACCAGTTCAGAAGAATGGAAATTCACTGACCAGTTTAATAGCTTTAAAGATGCCTTGACTCTTCTATAAGAATGAAATGGTTGAATATAGAAAAACCTTTGGGTTTTTACACATTTAATACGTGCACACATTTTTCTTCACATTCATATGTGAAGCTAGAGGTACGGTATACCTGTGAACTTTTCTTATTGGTTTAGAGTCATGCAAACGAGAATTGTTTTCCTCCTCTTCTCCTTTCTTAAGCTGTTAGGAGTGGGGTTTTCAGTCTTGCTTAGTGTTACTGCAGCTCTGCTCCCATGGAAGGTGTTAGCAGTTCACCCACGTGTGGCTGGGAAGAGCAATGGGTTCAGGAGCAATCCTGCATTTATGTGTGGGTGCTCCTGAGCTCTCCCTGAACTGCTTCATGGGCTGTTGGAGGTGAGCAAGATGAACTTCTACTTGCCTCTTGGAGACCACTTCTGCGAAATCCCAGTACATGAGCTCAGGACCACCCAGCTTATGTCCTGCCTTCTTACGTATTGTAGGTCCAGAGCTGTCCTTTTCTATTTTAGAGGTGTATTTGGGTTGTTTCAAGCCATCTTTAATCTTTCTCTTTCTCAGCAGGTTTGAGACAATTTGAGAAAGAACCGTAGAAGGCCATTAAAGAAGCTAGACCAATCCGTTTGGGGGAAAAAAAAAGGAAAAAGTGTGAAATTGTTCTTTTTATATTTATGTTTATTTACCAAAATGTCTTTGCCATTATCCCAGTTAAAACCATGTATATTAGCACTGTATTTAATAATCAGTCTAGACATTCATCATAATAGTATTGCCTTTGCACAAGAGCCTTTATTCCTAAAGAAACCCATGCTGTGAAATATATAGATTCTCCTACTGATAGTCATAACTATGCATCTGAACAGTGATTTCAACTGGCATAAGAGGTCAACTCAAAATGTATGTGAAGTAAAGTTGCTTAAGAAAGGTGTGCAGTAAACCTATAAAAACAGTGGTTACTTCTGTAATACAGAAGTCATTGTTTCTGCACTTTAGACTAAGTCATGGAAGAAATATCTTTAGTTGACAATGTAATATTTTCTGGAAGATGCCCATGTCATGAGAAATATTGCATGAATAATGTGTTTTATTTTTTGTTTTATACTTTTTTAAGTATCAATTTTTCCATTCTAGTTTAAGTTAATACCTACATTTGGATGATTGTTAGCTAAGAGCAGTACTGATATTTTGTTTTGTTGTTAGTGACTAGTAATTGAATGCAATTTAGAATATACACACACATAGCTTTACAAATTCTAGCCTAAAGTCACTACTAATAGTAGAATGCTCTTAATGTGTGCTAGAGTATCATATTTAGTAATAAATATACATAATAAGCCAATATCACAGCTTTAAAAAATAAAGACAAGATCACACACTTTTCTATAGTAATATTTCATAATTGCTATTAGAGGTATGGTGCGATAAGTATTAAATGATTTTAAATGTCAGTTGCTCAGTAATGGGTAATTAAAAAGAAAATATAGTTTTTAAAAGAGGAAAAGGTAAGGGTATAGAGGGTTAAAAATAGGTCACTTGTATAAAACGTAGTTTAATTTATATAAAACTACCATAATTAAAGAGGAAAAAATCTAAAGAGTTGGAGCTTGTTTCAAATGACTGTATGCTATATCTTGCCATGCATCAGTGTTGTACACCAAGTCCACCAAAGATGAAGTAAACTTCTATCTATATAGTGCTTCTTTTTACCTCTCTCTGCTGAATATCTTTTTTTACAGATGTTTTCATTTGTATATAGTTAGCACGTGGCTATAGGATGTCAGCTTAGTTTGAATTTACATGGCATACAGTTTAGCATTTACATCCTACAGTGTACAGGTGACATAAACTGAGCAACTCAAGTAGCCCCTGAGCACGTTAACAGCTTTTTTGTGCATCAGAACCCCCAGGGTCTCCCTTTTCACCACTTCCATCTCTTACTTCTGACTTCTTCCTAAAGAAGTTTCATTTTATATTTCAAGCCGAAGATGAGTTGTCCTGCTTTGCTGAAACATCTTGTTTACATATAGAGATTCCTGTAGTTATTCGTAGAGGGTGAAAAAGTGCCTGACATTGTATGGGAGTTGTCATGTTTTGTTTGGGGGTTTTGTAAAAGCTCTTCTGAATCTTTCAAATACATCTGATAACTGCAATAAAAGTGGTTTGTTCATACAATGTATTCCGAAACTGCATCTGCAATAAATGGTGTATTTCCATCAGCAGACCCCTGTTTGTTAATGGGTAGGAATTGATCAGTTGTAACTGGGATAGAAATTGTGCTAAGTCTGTGTAAGATAAGGTATTGTGAAGAACCCCAAAGGATGTCTCTCATGTTGTACAGATAGGAGACAGACAAATCACACACATATTAATAAGGAGGGGAGTGGAGAAAATAATGTTAATTATAATTCCTATCAGTACAGGACAGGACCTGTGCATCGTCTGGGAGGCAATGTGCTCAGAAAAGTATGTTCTGACCTAGCAGTACAGACATCTGCTTCCCTACCATGAAATACATTTTCTGTGTGAGACCCATCATGTTTCTTCTGTGTACTTTGGGGGGATGTGCTTCCATGCGTAGATGATCACAGAAACCAACCCTGTCTACCTGCAGCTCTGTCATCCTCCCACGTACCTTCATTTTTGCTCTAATGGCAGTACAGCATGTACCAGGTCACATCCAAAAGAGCCTTCTGCCCTGGCTGCTGCCAGCTCCATAGGAAGCAACAAGAAGGCCTCAGCAAGCACAGTTTTCTGAACTACTTGGGGGGTGAATAATTGTATGCAGCCAAAGTTAACCTGAAAATAGCCTGTATGCTTGAAAGTGTGTCTGTTCTTCTGCCTCGCACTGCCTGCCTATGTTGCTACAAGTTATCACAAGCTTTTGCTGAAGTGATGCTTTCCCTTGCTGATGGGGGTTTCTTCTGCTCCTCCTTGGTGCATTTTTTGAGAGTGTGGAAGTGTGCTATGCACAGTCAGGTTTATTTTTAAGAAATACTGTAAAATGATGTGGCTGTGATTTGTTCCCACCAGCTGGCACCACCTCCTGGCAGAATTCACTAATGACAAATCCTGGTGACTGACAGCAATGCTGTCAGATATTTTGAGTATTTCAATGCCATTTTTAAGTGATGATTTTTCAAACAGAACCAAATTGGTGTTTGCTTTTCTGCAGCTGAACTGTATTCTAGCCAGAGTTTCTCTTATCAGCATGCAGAATGTCACAAAAAAACTTCACTTTCACCCAACAATAATATCTACCTGAAAATTTTAGAGCAATTAATTGTGAGACGGCGTCAGGGTTTGCTTTAGTGTCCTTCAATAACTTTTTCTGTATTTGCCTTAAGTAAAGCCAGCCTGTGTCTGCATATATTGTTCTGGATGGTCCCAGCAGAGTTGCAAAAATCTAATTTTATATTTGACACTGGCAGTGCAAGTCAGTGTTATTTTGGAGGTAGCTCATGTTCAGCTGGGTGGATTTTAATGTGTGTTATTACTGCATAGGATACTGCCTTCAATGTTCATCACTAATCACACAGGGATTCAATTTCTAGGTATTCAGAGGAAGGGGTGCATGAGACAACAGGTACAACTTTGTTCTTTAAGTCCTAACTAGAGCACAGTCCTTTTTGATGCTTAAGCCACACAGTGGTCTGTATGTACTGTCTTTGTACAGGAATTATAGAAATATATTTCTATCTGTATTCAAACTTTTAAAACCCCAGACACTAGCAATACATTCCTAACTGTATGAAATAATTTAAGCATGACACTGATTAACTTGTTGTTAATAAACTTTATTCATGTAAAATTTTAAAGTATTAGAGATACACTCTATAAAAATCTCAACTATATAAAAAGCAAAGTAATTAGAGCATTCCTTTACAGTGACTCATGAGCCAGTATGACTGACCACACCAGAAATATAAAAAAATTGTGTAAGCAACCAGAGTTTTTTCTTAAACATGTCTCGAATTGAGGAAGACAAGGAAAAAATGAAATTAAGAGAAATTGTCTTTCTGCTAATAATCAAGAACAGATTTCTGCTAACCATCTTTACTAAAACCCCAGCCCTACTGATGCATTCTTACATCAGGTAATGAACTCCTCCTAAAAAAGAAAGGAAAAGTAACTGCTCATAATGATTGTCAAGGTCAGAAAAAGAAATCAAGATTAAGCTACAGAGTACATCTTCTAATCTGGAAGTACTTAAATGGAGGTCTCGCAGAAACCACTTGCATTTAATAGTCTGCTTTGAATGGGTAGTCCTTGTGATTGACAGCTCTGAAAAGAGAAAGAACACATTATTTAAGTACTGTAGAAAGTAGCTCAGCAGCATTGTCCTGCAATCTCCTCATCCCCACCACTTCCAATGTACTCAAGTTTTGCAGCTGTCATTAAACTGAACATATAAAGCACATATAACCCCAACATGCTGATGGAGAATGCTCCAAATGCGTCTCCTACCTCATGTCAGTTCCAGGACATGCTTCATTACCTGAGGTGTAGAGTTTAAAGTACAAACTCTCCCTGGTTTTGGTCATGTATGTTTTCATGACATGTGGAGATGAAAATACAGACAGAAATAGGTCTAATGCATAGTAAGGATAATAACATACTGGAGCACTGGAACTGCCCTCCAGTTCCTGTTAAAGCTGAGGATGACATCCATCTCCTTTTTAGACAGTTCAAAGTCAAACACCTACCAGGAAAAGAAAAAAATTTTACCAATTAAAAAAAAAAACCCATACAGGAAAAAAAAAAAAAAAAAAAAAAAAAAGCCCTTTTTACTTAGGTTCATGAGTAGTTATCTATGGTGCATACTTCATACTTTTATGACTTGAGGTAGGAACACATTAAGCATAGTTAAAAAATACTCCTAGTTCTCAGCCAAATAACAATTTACTCTTGAAGTTATCAAGATAGTCCTTGTCTCTCTGAGATGATGCTTATAGGAATGTCTTACAGTTCTGGCTGGCTGAATGCCAACACCACTGCAGTTTGTATTGCACAGGTAGAAGGCAAGGTGCTCAGGATGGATTATTTGATGGGTCACAAGTACTGGAACCAGAGGTAAATTTTCTGCTACAACACTGAGGACCACCGAGTACCAACTGCAAATAGTTGACTCAAGGTAATCAATCACCTAGGAATTCTTGTTGGTGGTTCATAGGAGAAATAGCTCCAAATCTAGCACCATGAAATAAAGTAATACAGAGGTATCATTAAAGATGTCAGGTGTTATAAGCAAATGTCCAACTGAACTTCTGTGCCAAGAGGAATGACAGCCTCAAAGTGAGACATAAACTGTGACAGGTCTGGTGTTCATAACTCACTCCTTTACACCTCAAGGCAGGGCTTTGTAAGCATTTTCCAGAGGCGAAGGTCCAAAACTGGGATTACCTTTGCAGAACAGCAGAGCTCACACAGCTCTGGAGTAGCCCATTTCTCTCCTGACAGGAGTGAAATGCTTTTCCCCAGAGAAAAAGCACAGATGGGTAGGCGGTGCTGAGCCCCAGTCTTCACACCTCAGCACTCCCCTTCCAATGCCTCTTAGGTGGTGCTTGGAAACATGGGGGAGCAATGGGTGTGGGTGCCTATCCTGCACAAAAAAAAGGTAGCAGCAGTTCCATTGGAAACTTCACCTTCATGTTTTCCTGAACACGCTGCGGTTTGTCAGACTTGGGAATGACAATGATGTCTCTTTGGATAAGAAACCGGATGAGAACCTAGAAAAGAACAAGGAGGAGCATGAAGACAGGGATACCAAGAAATCTATTCAAGTGCATTTTGTGTTCTTACTTTTTTTTAAATGCACAAACCAATTTATTTTCCTACAACCACATGCACTCTTTGGAAGACTACCAGTTTGCACACAGGAATTTGATATGCCAAAATTTGCTTGCGTATTCACCAGTCTACTGGCAAGCTATAAATGTTTCTGGCCTATGCTCTTTTTACATCTTCTTTTTTCCAGGATTTGTTTTGGTTTTATTAAGGATAGGAGCAGGGGAAGAAAAATTATGTTGTTTCTGGCTTGCGTTACATGGTGCTCAGACAAAATAAGCATAATGATACTGCAGATTATTTTGGGCTCACAGGTAAGTACCTCCCCTAGGTTAAGCTTTTTGAAGTCCATCAAAGAAAAAGCATATTCCTAGAATTTAGAAGTGTCTGTGTCATCCATCCCTGTACCAAAAAAGAGAACTGTTGCATACAATCTTTTGTCCTGCTCTGCCTGTCTTCTAAAATATGATTGTCGTTGATTGCTTGTGAACGTGTATGTTTGTTTGAAGGGTAGTTTCTGCACAGCTTGGATAAGAACTCATTCATGTGAAGTAGCAACTAATAGAGAAAGAATTTCATCTTTAATAATCAAGCACCTTTCAATAATTCTTTGTGAACACAAGCAGACAGGGAGCAATTCAATAAGTCTGCAAATTATAGGACTTACGTGAAGAACAACTTAGCTAATTAGCTGGAGAAAGGAATAAAAGGTTTAGGAAGATGAACACCCAAGCATGTACCACTGCTGATCAGTCCACTCCAAAATTCGATACTCAAGACTTCTTAGAAAATAACTGATAATTTGTATGAATGTTGTTAAGAACTTGGGCAGAACAAAGAGTCAAATCCAGTTCAGCCCCATTATACTGTATCTCTAGAGAAGGCAGCATCTACTGACACTGGATACCAGTCGGAAAATGTCTAGAAGGAACAGTTTGCCCTGACAACCCCACTTACCTGGGCAGGGCTTTTGTGATGTCTAACTGCAATCTCTTTAATCCTGGGATCCTCCAGCAGCATAGGTTCCCCTGGCTTAGCCCTATTAAAAATAGGAATATTGATGGTAGAAAGATAATAGCTGCCCTGCAGGAAGCCTTATGCTGTGTGACATAATCTTCAACAAATCAACAGCACTTTTCACATTTTACCTGCATTATATACATAATTTGCCTCAAAGATTCAAGATGCACCTGTACTGTTTTGTGTGCAGAAAGCTGAAATGCTTTCTTACCATGGGCGGTTAGGAGAACCAAGGGGGCTGTATGCAGTCACAGCAATCCCTTTGGATTGACAGTACTTGACCAACTTTTCCTGGGTTAAGTATGGATGGCATTCGACCTGCAAGTCCAGAAACATGGTTGATAAAGAAACAGACTGCACTGAGCTGCAAATCATAACATTTTAATTCTTCTTGAGTCACAGAAAATGCAAAGACTTGACTTTCAGTATCATGATTCAAATCTCTCTTATGAAAAAGTTTATAATGTCACAGCAATATCTAGAGGCCTACTACAGAGAATAGAGCTTTCATATGCTACACATTACACACAGTGAAAAATAAATTAGAAGACTGAATAAAAACACTATGTCAGGAATCCAGGAAATCAGTCTTTCTGGAATACTGCGGAGCAGGATTGCATCTTCAGAGGGACAGCTCAGAATACCAGAAGTTTATTTTCTGCTCAGTCACCCAATCTCTCCTTGCCTCTAGTAGTCTCCTTGATACCTGAAGAAGCCTGGGAGATGATCTGAGCTAGGAAAGCAAACTCATTTTGCAACTAGCCATTTGGGAAAAGTGTCCTCTAACTGCAAAGAATGGGAGCTATACAGGGATGCTGCTCAACTTGCCACAAGCCATAGCATGACCACAGGGATGTGTCTACGTTGTTTTACATGGCACTGTGCACATATCCAGATGTTTCTAAATGCTACAGCTTAGTTACCAGGCATGGCGACATGAAACACATGTACAGTAATTTATTTAAACCTGAGCTAAATTAGGCAACTACTGTAATGACATAGGCCATGGAGAAGCAAACTGGAAGTAAAGCCTGAAGGTTTTTACACTGTTGAAGTTGGTGCAGCTTTTAACAGGGGAGAGGGAAGGGAGAGAGTAGTTGCATCCACCCACCAAACCTTCAGTAAAATCTCTCCAAGCCCTATATCCCCCTTGTACTCAGCCTAGCCAGAGCACACTCTAGACCCAAGCCTAGCATCAGAACACTACATCTACACAGGGTCTAGTGTGGCGATTTCCCTGGATATTCCCCAGCTGGCAGAGATGGGCATTCAGGACCCTCAGCTGAGTGCAAAGAAGTTGCATATGGAAGAAAGTCAGAAGATTCCTATGCTGCTGCTGTCCTGTGATTACATTTATAAGGTATGTGGTCAGAATTTATTATGTAATTGTATACTTCAACTCTCCTTTCTATAATGAAGTTGAGTGAAATGGCTTATTCTGTGTTGAAAAATAACTAAGTCCAGTGCATCCCTGTACACTCCTGCGCTGGTACAGAAGCTCACAGCAGGGATTTTGCTAGATATCTCAGGGCTGGAAAAATGGACCTGTGGCTACTTGGAAATTCAAAAGAGAACATGTAGCAGGAAATCGCAAGTTTCTATGGAAAGTAATGGATATTTTCACCATTTTCCACTGTCTAAAACTGAAATGTTCTCATCTGTTTCATATTACTGTGATATGTAATCCATACTGTTTTACGTGATATTGTTCTAAAATCTCCAAAGCACTATATACATACAAGTCTACAAAAAAAAATAAATTCTGTTGAGATCTCTGTCAACTAAAAACCATCAAGACTGACATTGTACTGAAGCCTTGTATATCACAGGTAGCATTAACTTGAAGGATCTTTCAGACAGCCAGAGATACCTAGTGCTTTGTGAGATGTTTCCATGGCACCAAAACTACTTAAATGTCACAGCAGAAGCCAGTTTTAGAGCTAAAGTGTAGCATGAATATATTTAGGAATACTCTGTGTAGGAGTAATAGGAAATTATAGGAATTTCTTTAATAAATATATATTATGTGAATTCCATATTAGATACGTATAAAAATAAATTTTACAAATGGGAAATGTATATTGTATTTATATATTATAAGAATTCAGGAATACTCTGTCTATCTACCTATAAACACACACACACACACCATAAACATATTTATGAATGCTGCTAAATGGAAGGTTCTCCATCCTTGGCAGGAGGGTTGGAACTCCACTACCTTTAAGGTACCTTTCAATCCTAACCATTCTATGATTCTATACTCCAAGGCTAGCTGACAAATGGAAATAAAAATCTCACCTGGTTCATTACGGGCTTGTATTTCAGTCCTGACTTGGTCAAAATTCTTTCAATCTGCTCATGGTTAAAGTTGGAGACACCAATGGCTTTTACCAAACCACAGTCCACCAGTTCTTCCATGGCCTAATGAGTAAAGACATCCAATGTGTGTGCCTGAGATGGTGGTATTACTGATAAACTACATTATTTTATTTCTCTCAAGATAGCAACAAATGAACAACTCTCACTAGATTACATAATAGTATCTCAATTAATTAAAAAAAAATCCTATCTGTATAAAATACACAGTAAATTAACAGCCACGCCTGGATTAATCTATGAGTTGGTTCTACCACTGTGTATTCAAATATTATTTTAGTAATAGCACCTACAGTGCTGATAGCTTCCTTCTCTTTAGCCTAAATAAAGACATCCTCTTCTTGCTCCCCAAATCAAGAGATAGCAGCAGCTGTCTAGTCAAAATACAATTCTGTGTGACTATCCTCCATACCCAAACATATCTCTTAATTTCATTGTGCACACATATCTCTGATCCATCTTTAATGCTGATACCTATATTAACTTACCTCCCATGTGTCCAGAAAATCTGTATCACTGGGGATACTCATGCCCTTGTCATCCAGAGGATGCAGTTCTTCGCCAGCCTGTTATTTCAAGGCAGTTAATACAAGACTTTTTAAGAGCTGAATTTCCTTGTGCAAAGCTACGGCAAATTAAACACAACACACAGTGAACTAGCACTTTGGACTGCATCTACAGGCAGGTTAGCAGGTTATTGAAACAGATAGCATAACTTAAAATGATCCACATTCATTCGTATTCTCTTTTGGATGAGGACCATATTTTTCCAAATCAGTCCCTGCATGCAAGGAGTGTGGGGATTAGTAGCAATTATGTAGTTTAGGCAGATCTAGAGAGAAAGGGACACCCTACCACCACCTCTATTCCAGCTTTTTATTTATTTTACACAGATGTAGACTGGGTGGAAAAGAAGCACATTCTTCCTGTGCTATGCTTCATTTCCCACTACTGGTTACTCCAGACCAAGCCAACATCTCCAAAACTTGAGATGTTCAAGCTGTTTGAAGCCCACCAGAAGGCCATAGTCCCAAACTGCACCATCCCATGTTAATTACAGCTTCCCTGAAGACCCAATGGGTACATCAGCAGTGCTCATACCTGTGTCTGTCTTGTTTTAACAAGCATGAAAAGGCATGTGCTAAAACATATCACTACTTAGTGACCAAATACTTGCTACCACCAGATACAGGGCAGAGCCAAATGAACCACAGCATATCCCAGTTGCATAATAAAGATAGTGAGAGAATGCACCATAATTCTAAGCAGATAAGGAGAAAAGGGATGTAGAAAAGGACTACCTTGAATCCCATAGGAAAGTGCACCAGGTAGAGGTCAAGGTAGTCCAGTTGCAATGCAGCGAGGCTCTTTCTGCATGCTACTTTAACCAAGGACTTCTCATGAAATGTGTTCCACAACTGTGGGAAGAAACCAAGCCTGACAGTGACTTTACAGCTCCCACAGTACAGACCAAAGGACTGAACCTTCTCTCTTGGCTGTCTAGGAGGACAACTCCCTCCCCAGTGCATGATGAAGACGAGTATGTCAGCATTTTACTCTTAAGGTGGGACAAACATACCACAAAGTCAGCAGTTGTGAAGGTGGAGTCAGTACTCCCACTTATGAAAAAAAATTCTCAGAAACAAATGTAGCACTCTGGCAAGTGTATCTGACACAGCAACGCTGTGTTAGAATTGTTCTTTTCAGCCTAAGTTTTGAGTATTGAGCAACTCATTCCTTCTGTCCCTTTTAACTGTCCACAGTGAGAACAGCTGTCAATTTTACTTAATTTTTCAAATCAAGATTCAAGTTCTTTAAATAGAAGAACTTGCAAATATTATTGAATTAAACCATGTTCTTTAACAAAGACAAAGCTTAATATGGAAAAGCTCAGTTATACTTCATTTTCTGGCTTTGATGATGAAAACTCCAAGTCAATAAGCTTATTAGCTGAAATGTTCTTTTTGGTAAAGAGCATTTCTGAGACAACTGGATGAGATAAAGGAACAAAGAAAATATGTATAAAATGCTTCAGACTGAAGTCCCATTTCTGCTCCATTTTAGGTTTATGATTTGTACATGACACAGTTTTCAAATGTCCTGCATTGCACCAATGAATTCAGACAACTGCCTTGCCTTTTTTTCCTGATATTTCCTGATTGTGTACAAATGAACCTTCAGTACAATAAATGCAAGGAAATTATTAGATCAGCAATAGCCACACTATCTATTCTAAGCTGTCAATGGTTCCTGGTAAAGCTGAATCCAAACAGCAAATAATTATAACACACATCAAGACAATCATGAATTGAATGCTGGAAAAGAGAATAGGTCCCTATGTGACTTTACAGGTAGAACAAGAGTTTCTCTGCAAGAAAATTTAAATGCCCCAATAATCTTGCATCCTTGTACCTTAGTGACAATGAAGAGGTCTTCTCGTTTCACTACCCCCTCCTTGATCTTCTGCTGGACTGCATTACCTATTTCATTTTCATTCTGGTAGAAATAGGCACAGTCAAAGTGGCGGTAACCAGCATCGATAGCAACCTTCACCACCTCTTCCACCTTTCCTGGAGGAGCCTAAAATCAAACAGAAGCCAACCACGAGCTCTTCCATGTCCTCTAGCTAGTGCTCACTGCTGTTACAGCTCCACAAAGTCCCTCTCTCCAGCCGCTCCTGGAGTTTCCTCATCACCTGCATTAAACCGAGTTCCAAGTGAGCTTCCAGCCAAACAGCATTTCTGCAGAGAATGGGTACTGAAAGGAAATTGTTTCTGCAAGACGTTTTGGCTCTGCCATGGCCAGCAGCGCAATAACCACTGTCATTTCCCCTTGTTTGCTCTGTGTTGCCCACAAAGTTTCGCTACTTCACCCTTCACAAATCTTCCCCACGCGGGCAATTCCATGACCAGGGCCCCCCTTGGACCATGGCCCCATTCGGAGGCTGCAAGTAGTTTTGTCGGTTTCCTTTTCTTCCTCTCCATTTTTTTTTTAATTTTTTTTTTTTTAATTTTTTTTTCCTTCTTTCCTGTGCTTTTTACTCCCCGCGCCCTCCCTTCCCGCCCCCCCGCGCCTGGCAGCCTGCCCGGTTACACAAGCTGCCGAGATCGGACGCTTTAAGCAGGCGGCGAGACAGTCCCACGGCCCCCACGACAGCACTTGGATGCCGCGGGAGGCCCTGTCGCAGCACGGGAGCCCCGGTTTTAGTCGCGATTCTTCTTTTTTTATTTCTCATCTTCGCAGCGCCGGCCAGACCACCGTCCTTCCTCCCGCCCGACACAGTACCTGCCAGGTGCCCAGTCCCAGCGCGGGCATCTTCATCTCGTTGCTCAGCTCCACGCAGGGAATCGCCATGGTCACCGCGGGTGTCTATCGGTGCGTGCCCAAGGCTGCCCGAGGGCGCTGTAATAAGGGGAGCTGCCCCGGCCCCGCCTCGACCCACGCTCGTCGGAGCCTCCCCCTTTCGCCCCCCCTCGCCTTCCTCGTATGCGGGAGACACAAAACGACCATCAGTCTGACTTTGTGGTTGACTACAGAAGCCTTATGCCTACTTATCCGTTTGTTTTCAAATGAGCTAAGAGCAAATATCTTTACAATGGACGTGGCATTTCACATGTGTACTCCTTTGCCCAGAACTGTGGTGGAATCACCATCCCTGGAAGTGTTCAAAAGCTTATGTAGATGTGGTACCTGGGGATATGAGTTAGTAGTAAACATGATGGTGCTGGGTACTGGTTGAATTCAAATATCTAAGAGTTATTTCCAACTCTAATCCATTCTGTGGTTCCACAGCAGTAAGAGTCTGAGAGATGCCAGGAGAATTTCTGCATGAGGCAGTGTGTGTCTAGACCTTTGGAGGACTTTCTCACTTTCAGGTGCTGACAAATGGACTGAATTTTTCATATTTCTTCTAGAAAATATTAGGCTCACCTGCAGTTAGAAGAGGAATTCATTAAAAGAGAACATGGTCTTACCTTTTATCTAAATTCCACATGCCTTGGCTTTGCAGAGGAGTGGGCTCCCTGCAGGACTATTGCCTCAGCCCATGTGAGGGCATCTGTTCCCTGAACTCCATTAAAATGTCAGCATCAGTAGAGTGTCAGAGGCTGGAAAAAGGGTTTGTGCTCACAATTTGTCTACAAGGTAGTGTGTTAGTTCAAATAAATCCTCTGATTTTTTACATGCAGGAAAAAGGCATTCAGAGGGCTGATACTCAGAGGCAGCAGGAGATTTTGTATAAATGCAGTGCCTCAGAAATCAAGAGCTGGGTGCCTGGAAGGACTGGGTTGCTTAGCCAGCAGTTGTCTGGAAGAAAAGATGATTCACATTAGGAAGCTGATGTAATTTCAATACCCTGCCTTAGGCATCTCACTTTTTAATTTTGCTTATGTTACTACAAACTCCTTCCTGCTCATTGCTGACTCCTGAGTACCAGTTTACATGTTGCATGAGTTCCACTGGTGTTGACTTGTGACTTGTATGGTGCCAGTGAGAATTACATGTTTTCTGTTTGCACTTATAATGCTTGCCTATCGAAATATAGAGACAACTGTGAATTACTGAGCTGTTAACCATGATGTTTGATGTGGTTTCTTAAAATCTTTGTGCATTTGCATTACTTAAGATGCTTTTGTAGCATAATATTTTCAGTTGGTTGGCAAATTCATGTTCTGAGTTTATATTTGAACAAAATCTCTTCCTGATCTCCTTGGCCTAGTTTCTAAGCCACTGGCTTAATCAAGCTTTATTGTAGTCTTTCTCCTGCCTTGGATAGCATCATACTTTGCAGAGGGGAAAGATACCAAATTTATATGATCCACAGAGAGAGAAGCAGGGAGTCAGAAGAGGGCTCTTCTGTTGAAAACAAATATGAAACAGCACAAGCATCAAACTGCCCTCCCCCAAAAACAAAAAAGACAAGGATACTGCAAGAGATATGAGGGATTTGACAGAAAAGAAAGATCTACCAAAAAAGAAAAGAAAAGAAAACAGAACAAAAAGAAAGCAAACAAAAAAACAAACAAAAAACCCCACAAAAAACCAACCAACCAAACAAAAAAAACCCAACAACAACAAAAACAAACAAACAAAAAACTGTAGCGATTTTACAAATTCAGTAATGGTATGTTGTTTTTAAGGCCACAGAGGATCCCAGTACTCTTCTGCATTGACTTCTGATCAGATAGACAAGCTTTTACACCAAACCTGTATCATATATATATTACTTAATTTATTAAACATGCTTGAGTGCTACAGTGATAGGAGCTGATCAAAATGATGTAGAGAACAGACTAGAAAATGCTGTGATTGAACTATTAAACTTATTTTAAGTCTTGGTCTGAAAGGTATGAAACCCAACCGTAATTGACCTAAGCAGAGTCTTCAAGACTCTTCTCCCTCTAAACCTTTATTCTAAGTCATTATTCTAAGACTTTAAGACATTAACATTTTTGGACTGACCTTCCTATTGGTCAGGGAGAAGCAGGGAGAGGTACTGGCAACTCAGCCACAGGATGGGCTGGAAGGACAGCTTTGTGTATAGGCTTTTCTCTTCAAGCAGTTTTTGTTCTGTTTTACCTGATTGCTTTATCTGCATAGGGAAAGATAACTATCATAATTTAAACCCATATAAACCTGGCTTTATGGTGATTAAAAAGTTGTTGTTGTTGTTGTTGTTGTTGTTGTTGTCGTTGTTGTTGTTGCTATTATTATTATTATTATTATTATTATTATTATTATTATTATTATTATTATTATTATTATTATTATTATTATTATTATTATTATTATTTACTGAATGTAGTGTTGGTGAGGCCCATCCACCGCAACATTTTTGCTGAGTCATAGTGATTTTGCTCTCTGCAAAATCTGGCAACTCCCTGGAGCACCCTGCCAATGCTGCTCCATGAATCAGAGTGTGCTGATATAGGCAATGACCCGCCCATAAGCTTGTTAGTCATGGTCATGGATTTTGCAATTACTGGACTAAATGTTTACTAGTGTCTGATTTTGAGTTGTCCTTCCTTTAGAGTGACTCTTCTAGAGAGTGATGGAACTCCTTCTTGGTCAGCATTTGCTGAAATGCAGGAAGCCAAATCACTTGTGTGGCCAGTTCAATGCCATGGGGAATGGTTTTGTCCAGATAGAGTCATAGAACCTTTAAGGCTGGAAAAGATCATCATGTCCAACCTTCAAAGATAAAAGTACTTAGAAAGCTCCAACATGAGGCAGCCTTGCTGCTAGTGTTCCTTGGGGAAACAATGTGTGTTATTTTCCTCAACTAATACTAAGGAGCCTGTCACAAATATCTCTTCCTGTGGAACTGGCAAATGAGCATCGACATGCAATAAGGGAACGGCATGTGCAATGTGTTCAGGATGTGTGTGGATTTTGTGTTGTTTCTTTTTTGAAGAACGATATGGAGAGTCTTTGTGTCAGAGAGAATGTGGCATATATTGCCATAATGATATTGCCATGTATTGTAAAACTTGTGTGGTGGTTGTTTTTTGTTTGTTTGTTTGTTAGTTTAGGTTTTTTTGTTTGGTTGGTTTTTTTGCTTGTGGTTTTGGGTTTTTTTGTTTGTTTTGTTTTGTTTTTTTATTTTGTTTTGGGTTTTTGTTTTGTTTGGTTTGGTTTTGGTTTTGGTTTTTTTGTGCTTTTTTGTGTGATTGTTTTTGTTTGTTTCTTTGTTTTTCTTTTTCTCCTGTTAGACTAAAAGCACACTGGGCACGTTTTCAGAGTATGCACTGGGTGAAGATTGAGACATAGCACATAATCACAGAATGGTGAGATTGGAAGGGACTTATAGAAGTCATCTTGCCCATGTCCCCTGCTCAAGCACTTAAGTTTGTGCCCACTGCCTTTCCTCCTGTCACTGAGCACCACTGAACAAAGCCTGGCTCTGTCTTCTTTGAACCTTCTCTTCAGGCATTTATATATTTTGACACGATCCCCCTTGAACCTTCTTTTCTCCAGACTAAAGAGCCTCAACTCTCTCATCCTCTGCTCATAGGAGAGATGCTTGAGTTCCTGAATGCTCACCTCCATTCATCCCTGTTCTTTGGCTGAGTCACCTCCCTGCCATGCCCTGGGCAGCCTGGCAGCCATCCTGGGATGCCTGACCCTGTGTACTCCCAAACTTCAGCCTATGGGTGTGGGCCCAGTAAATGTGGCAGTGGGGTTCAAAGTGCAGCTAGGACTGTGCTGGCAGTGACTATTTTGCAGGTGGCCTTTTTATATGTTGCCTATGGCAGTCTGTGCATCCAAATTTTTGCCCTTCAATGCTGCACTCTGACACAATCTTCAGTGTCCTTCTGAATTTTGTATAGACTTTCTTTAAAAACAGAAGTAAACAAACACAAATAACTTAGAGCAGAAAATTTCTGCTCTGACTGAGACCTACTTTCATCAGGTCTTATTTGCACTATGTCATATTCATGGTTCTGGAAAAGTCAGAAGGAAGTGGTACATCATCAGTGAAGAAAGTTGTGTGAGACAGACATATCTAAAATACTTTCATTGATTCTTACCTCCTTGATTGCAATGGGCAGTATACAAATTTTTCAGTAAGTCATGAATTTTCAGTACTTACTGAAACAATTTCCCTGCAGCTGTGGCCATTGGAGTGGTTGCAAGACACCAATTTTCCCAACACTGAAGTGACACTTTTCACCAAAACTCTTAAGACCAGAGTTAGGAATTAACTAGACCAGAATCACCAGAGTCCCACTGAATCCCAAACCAAGTTTGTATCCTTTTTCTCTAGTGTGGTGGTCTGTTTGCTCTCATCTCAGTGGGGCCACTCTTAGGGTTCTTAGTGATCTTAGGGATTCCTGTTAGGTCCTAAATGAGGCCCTTTGAGGTCTCCTGGACCTCAGTGGGCTGCACCAGCACCTCCTGGGTGGAATGCCTCTCAGAGTTTATGAGCACTCAAGTCAGCAATTCTTGGAGGACTGTTGCGAAAAGCTGATGATGGTGCCTGGGCTAATATCCCCTCTCCTCGAGGCACTCATTGAGAGATGGAAAGGAATCTGGCATGAGTATTTCACTGAACGCAAAGAGAATTTTTAACAGGTACCTTTACACAGACAGATACAGATATCTGTGTCTGGATGCATGCATGTTAATTGATTTGAATACCCTCTCAAATAAAGTATGAGTGTTGCTATCTTCAATCTATGATTAGGTCACTATAATAATTGTAATAAATCCTATTGAATCACTTCATAAATATTAAATTAGTCAATGATTAAGTGCTGCTAAGCCCTTTTGTGCTCTTAGCCTTTTGCACCATTACCCTTTGCACCCTTACTCTTTTGCATCCCCAATCTCCATGTAAATCATTCTGAATCAATTCTAATGCAATTTCCCTTTGTATGCTTCATCTGTGTAGAATAGAATAAATCTTGCAATTGAACTCTGTTAAGTTGCATCTTTACAAATTTACATTAACACTTGCTTTTGCTAATACCTTTGATGTTGACTATTTAAGCAGCCTAACCCACTCATTCACCGTGTACTTTAACTGTGTACATGTGTACACTTCAGAAGAGCCTTGAGTTAAGTCCTTTGAAGGCTTTCTCCAGTTCAGCAGTTATGCAGGCTGATTGCTGTATATTCCTTGCTTTTACACCCCTTCCTCTCTTTGCTTCCTCCTTTAAATTTTGGAACCCTTCCATTGCAGTTCATCTTCAAAAAGATCTGAGACATCATCTTTGTTCCAGACCCTTGGCAGCTTTGATTGCCTGGAAATGGTGGTGGCTGGTCGAGAAGAATGTAGGAAACTTGTGATCAGTGAGGAAATGTAGTGGTCTACCAACAATCCAGTTCTTTGCACTCTGAAGTGTTGATAGTGATTGTCAGATACCTGTCAGCTCAATGTCAGGCAGTTATTGCCAAGTATGAACAAATAGATATGCCTGAGTGGCATTCAACAAATGACCCGAGAAGACATTTACATTTAGTATCTGGATTTTAAATGGGTTAGATGATGGCTTATTCCTGAAATTGCTGCTACAAGAGAATTGACAGTCTTTTAGTTACAGGTCTTGTTAAAATAGATGCACTTGTGTCAAGAAGAAGGTATTCTTAATGTTGGGAGGAAGTGGAAGACTGGCAACTCTAAATATGCTCATGTGACCCTGCAACTGGGAATAACTCTTGACAAATCTGTATGAGCAGCAGGCCAGTGATCCTCCAGCATGGACTGAGTTGAACGGTGCGTTTATCTCTGTTTGTGTGCCTCTGTCCAGTTGTTGCTTTGGTGATCCCCTCATTAGCAAGGTAATGGAAATAGATTTACCTTTGTGTTTCAGTTCTGAGTTTATGGTTATTCTGACTGCTTGCCTGTCCTGACTCGTGCACTTTAAAATTGTGATTAAGCACATTTATGTAAACAGAGTTTTTAACTTTTATTGTACTAGTGTAATTAATTTAAATTTTTTTTTTCATGTTCATCTACAGACTATTTTCTTCCAGTAGAATCTTCAACCTAATTGATACATAAGGGTAAAAAGAAAGGGTTCTGTGACTCTCTGCAGATCAATTTCTGAAAGGAATTTAAAACCTTGTTTGGCAAGGGAAGCACTATGTGCTGAAGTCAATTCACAACAGGTATAATGACATGTTTATTTTCTTTTATTCAAAAAATCAAATTATTATCAAAACTGGACTGTATTAACAATCCCATTACACAAAATCCACCTTTTAAATAGCTTTAGGAATAACAACCAATTTAACTATGCTTTAAGTAAAGAGAGAAAAATGTGAATTTTTTTCCTAAGAAAATTATTTTATTTGATCATTTAAAATGGCTTAATGCTTCTTTTCTATGTTAGAAATATTTTAAAAAAAGCTTCAAAATGTCTCTCCTGTTATAAAGGAATGAAAATCACAGGTTCTACCTTTCCCTAGATTGCTTGGAGGAGATGCTGCCATTCTTCCTTCAATTTTGACACGATTTTTTCTTGTTCTTAAAGGTATTTCATTATGTGGAGATATATTCAAACCTTCTTAAAGCATTTATTGGGCCCCTATAGCATATTAGCATTGCATAGAAGTCAACTGTGAATTTTTAAAAAGGAAATATTACACTTCTAGGTCTTTTGGTTGTGAACATTTAATTGCAATGTTTACGTCTAGTCCATATTATCTTCTAACTTTTCTGAATTCTTCCTTAGCCTGGTAACAAGGGTTTAAGATAATTTTATTGCTGATCTTTGGTAAATTGGAAGGAAAGTGGTGTTGCAAGTGGTGAGAAAACCAGGAGAAATCTTAGGAATGGCTTCTGTGTGGCAGGTGCATGCTTAGACATGTGAAATGAAAGATGCAGAGAGAAAGAAGAGAGTCAGGGAAAGTAGGGAAGTCATACTTTAAATGCAAATGTGTTTTGAATCTGAGGCCCACTGAAAGCAACAAAGTACTTTAAAAATAAATAACTGAAAGCACAGTAGCTCCTAAAACTCATCTTGTTTTATTGTGGATCTTTTGCTAGCTTTGTTTTCTTATTGATGTCAATGGAGGTTTCAAAATCAATTGAAAGCAGCTGTCTGTTTTAAGTACACATTGAAGTCAATAGAAAAAGTAATATCCAATCTTTCCCTGGAATTTGATACTAGTCCAATATGTCTTTTCATCACAAATTTTAATCATCAATAAGTGGTTTTGCTTATATTTGCTGCAGTGTAACATGTAGTAGAGCAACTGTATCAGATAATATATACACAGCATTTGGTTTCACCAAATCCACTGAACTCACTTTCATCTTAAATACAACATTACTTTCTTTTTTTCAATCACTTTCAAGATTTTGATCTTTAAATATTTTTGAGGATTAGTTTCTTTTAAGCAAATGAAGTTCAAAGTCCATGATTTAATTTTTGTATCTATTTATATTGATTTTTATACAGTGAACTTTCATTGCATGTTTAAATTGATTTGTATTAACTTTAAAGGGTGAATTACTTTTTTAATACAGAATACCTTTTTGTTGAATATTTCCTGAATGACTCTGGGAAAAGGTGTGCTTTACTTTAAATCATCTTATCTCTACAAGAATATTGTATAATTTCTTCTAGTCTTACTGTGTATGGTCAAAAGTGTCTCATGCAGAGAAGTACAAAGAATATGCACTAGCATATGAAGAAGAAAGACTATCTAATTTAATATATAGTGGAACACAGGGGATTTTTTTGGGGTGAGGCTATATATCCTGTAGGCTTTGGTCATTCAAAATCCCTTTCTTCTAATATTTGCCAGTAGTGAGGAAAAAACCCATTGTTTAAAGGGGACTTGAGGTCACTGCAAATGCCCTGAACCCAGCTAGCAGTCCAGATGTCTGTACTAAGTCAAAACTTAAACAGAAAAATAAATATCATATATGACTTGGTTCACAAAGGAGGAGACTCAGGAACATCTGAAAGGGGGAAAACAACCATTGCCACATTATGGAAGCACCTCTAAGTGAAAGACAAAATGTATTTTATTATACCTTGGGTATATTTGTAGTTTTTCTATATCTTCCTGGACCTGAAGTGGGTGCAAAATCCTCACATAGCTTAGAAGATGCTGAATTATTTCATTCTCCTTGTATATTTTCCTTCTCTGGTAACTTGTAAGAGCACTTTACCAGCAGCAAGATCCTCACTAGAACCTTAATGGTAACACAAATTGAGATAAAAGCATTTATTGTTCCGAGTAGGGCTGTTGCCATTTCATTTGCAGAAGTTTTTTATTCTTTGATGTCTAAGCCTAGTGTCTCAGACATTCTCTTTGGTTTAGTTCTATTTCGTCCCTTGTCATCTTATCTCTTTCCCTAATAATATTTCCTCTTCATCGTCTTTATTTTATACTTTCTCTTCATCCTTTGATTTTAATATCTGTATTTCTTCTGGCTATTTGTTTCTCTTGGAATTCTTGCTTCCAGCTCTGTGTTCCATTCACATAATGAACACAGTGGAGGTAAATGACAAATTACATGGCTTTGGTTAAAATTTTTATGATTACAACAGTATATAGAATAGAAGAATAAAATATCTGAGACATTCTTATGGTTTCAATTAATTCACTTTTAAGTGATGTAACAGAAGTATTAAATGTAAGAAAGTGAAGCCAATGATTAAGGGAAAGTCTGCTTTTAAAGTGTAGGTGTTTCTGGATGGTAGCTTTTCTACTTTCAAAAAAACCCACTGTGTTTTGCAAATCGAAACACATTGCTTAGCTATCACCCAATTAGAGCAGTATTATTAGGAAAAAAAACACCTCAAAATTAAAGTTCCTGGCAAGGGAAGGGCAAGAAAGTTTTTAGGTCATGGTAATAAAATTTGTCTGACTTGTCTAACTGTCCATTTTCATAACAAGGTGGGTTTTGTTTGATTTTGTAGGTTTTGTTTATTTGTTTGGGGTTGTCTCTTTGTTTATTTTTGTTGGTTTGTTGTTGTTTTTCTTGCTTTATAGTTGGCTCCATTCAGGCTATGGAGGGCTGAATTACAATATTGTTGGATGCATAGCAGCCTTTCAGATTCATAGGATTTATGTGTTGAGCCTTTGTGTAGGAATGAATGGGCACTTAAATTTGGGCCTGTGTATTTGGTCAAGGAGAGACTTATTTGGCATTCTTTCTATGAAAGCACATTAGTTTTCTGGATGTAACAAAGACTTGTTTTGCAATGATCTGCTTATATGTCATCCTTAGGTTGATGGAAAAAAATCAACCTGGATATCAAGAGACAAATGGTTCTTATGCTAAAGCCCAGTACAGATCTTCATGTTCAGTGTGTCTGTGGATGGTGGTGATACTGGAGAGAATAGAAAGAGCTCCTTGAGGCTCATCCTGATCCCCTACGAAAACAATAGAAGCTGAGCCATTGCAGTTCAGGGATGGAACTGCACAAACTGATTTTAGTAGCAACATACTGGGAGGGGGGGTTAGATATTTTTGAGTCATTATAAAATATATTCAGTTGATGGTCGTCTGATGTCTCCATCTTGTGTCTTGGAGAGTAGTTAAGTTTTAGAGCTTCAATGAATAAGGGCGAATGTGTACTTGATGGTGTGTTTCAGCTCCTGTTTTAAGGATTGAAAAATAATTTGGTAAACACAAAGGAGACCTCTCTGAGATCTAACAAAATTGTTACTTATGAGATCAAGAGATGAGGTGAGAATAGCAAATTAGCAGGAAAATACCATCTTGGCTTTGATACTTATCCGGTGCAAGTCTTTTAGTCAAAAGTTTCAAAAGCAGTTGCTTATTTAGTATAATTTGTATTTAAAGTTTTTTATATAGCTTTGATTAAGTGTGAACATGCAGTTTTCTAAGATGAAAATGAATAATTGCAAACAAGTTGTTTGATTTAAAGATATTATTAAGATAACATTGTAATAGCTGTATTGACATCATAATGACAATATTGTGTTCTTTGATTCCAAGAACACACAGATTCATGATATAATTTGGTAGGGAAGAGAAGTTCTACTCTTCATAAATGAAAGATTAAGGGTTTGTGGCCCAATATGTAGCAACCTGCAGCTTTCTTATAAACCAGTGATATTTATATTTTAATAATTTAGACAGAGATGTGTGAATTGCTGCCTACCCTTTGTGCAGCACAGAAAGCTGGGTGCTTCCATTTGTAATAATGTGCAGTTCCAGGAGCATGCAATGCAAAGTGATGCCATGGAGGAAACACTAATGACACAGCTTATTACAATCTATGGCACATTAGGTAATAGAGGCCTTAGATTCAAAATTATTTTTCAGGTTTCGTTAATCATAGATATAGGGAAGTACATAAGAGAGGCTATATACAGACTACAACACATCTACACATGATGAAGAATGAAATAATGCCTTTATTTACATGCTAAAATGAGGCTGTAAGAGAATCACCTCCCTGAGCAGCAAAGTATTTCTTTTGTTTGTACTCCAAATGTGAGTGGCAGGGATGGCTGGTGGGAAAGGAGTGGTGGCACACAGAAGTCTGGCATGAATCCACTAACTGGAACGTGTGAGGTGATGGAATGCTAATACATGAGCTGGATACAGCCCCAGAGCATTATTTTAAGCACAGCCTGGCCTGAGAGGAAAAGTTGAATGTGTAATTATTTCAACAGTGTAGTAACTAACATTTTATTAAGCTCAGAGTGATAAGACTGAAGTCACAGGGATTATCTTCACCCAATATACCTATTGGGTAGGAGAATTAATTGTTTCCAAATAGTATTATATTTCTCATACTTCAAGTGGTGTTCCTGCAATGAATTTACCATTTGAAAATACAGACCATGTTTCATGTGTACTTTTGATTATGAAGAAGAATAGTTGGGGAAGGGTCCTGCAAAGACAACCTATGGGAAGGCAGGTGCTGCAGCCACTGTAGCCCTAAATGCAGCTATAAGGACACACCTGTGACTGTATATATTGTTAAATTAATTTTTAAAAAACCCATTAACTAAAATGGGAGTATTATGGAGCTCCTTAGGTACAAGATATTTAGTGGAAATCTTGCCTGCACAGTTTATAATGGTGCAGAGAAGCACCTAAGCTGTGAAGCACCAGAACTGGATTTGGGCACAAACTCTTTTGGATGCACTGGAGTACCTCTGGGACTCAGTTTGGTAGGTGTGAAGCACAAGACATGGACAGAGTTTTAAACACCACATCTATCTGATAACTGGCATTGTTAAGAATGTTTTAGCTTTTGTGTCTTCCTTCCTCCATAAGCTACTCAGCACTACATATGGCTGTTTTATAAATAGAGATAATGTCAATTCTTAAAAGGCAGTAAGAATTTAACTTTCTTCTTTTAAGTTCCATTGGATTCTCACTTAATTTCTATTAGCAAATAGTACACTGGTAGTCTTAAAGAGTAGGGCACAGTTGTCTTCCATTTGGTTATTGGTTTTGGCCACTCTTTATTTTCCTGTAGAGATTTATTACCTATTAGGACAAAGGTCATTATATAAGAAATTTAACTTTTTATCAAAGAAGTTGTGATGTGTTTTGAAGTTTTGTTGGTGCATATACAATTTCTACATTAGAGAACTTAAGAGGATCATTGTTCCCACACTTTGTCTGAAGGGCAGGCCCGCACAGTGAGCTTTGGCTTGTGAGGCAGAAAAAGTCAGAAATAGGTCTTCTTCTCCTCATTTTAACTCAGAGTTTTGATGCAGCCCAAGTCTAAATGAAAATAGTAAATGCAAAGGTGTACTTAGGAATCTCCAGTTTCCCACTGTGGATCTGCAGCTTCCTTCTGCCTCTCTTGTTTCGTCACATTAGTATCTACTCATGATTTCACAATGAAAACGGAGACCACTTGATGGATTTTAAAGGTGAAGGAGTCTAATTAACAGCAGGATTGTTTGTTCTCTTTGGTGAAACTGTTGTGATTAACTTCTAGCTTAAAAATTGTACTAATAAGTCACCATGTTTCTAGGAGCCTTCAGTTTCATTACCTTTTAATATTAAAGAAACAGAAGTCTGCTACATCGCTCACTTTTTTTTTGTTTGTTTGGTTTTGTTTTTGTTAACAGCTTCTACTGGTTGTGAAAGAAATTACATTGAAAGCTCTACGGATCTGAAGTCTGTTCATCGGCTTCAGATTAGTGACATAAAGTTGTCCTCAATGTGAACTTCCATTTAAATCTAGGATAAGATTACTACAATGACCTGACTAAGCAGAGGTAAGTGTATTCCCCGGTGTGGTTTAGTTTGGAATTCAATATGCATGGCATAAAATAAAAGCTTTTTGGGGAACATTTTATGCTGTTTTTGTGACAATCATTCAGGCATTGTCTTTTGCAGTCCTTTGCAAATACAGATGAGAGCTGTAGTCAAATTCTCATTCATGAAGGCATCATCTTAATTTGAAATATATTGGCTCTTTCTGCAGAAAATAACTGAGTACAGAAAAGAACAAAATTCCTGACTTATCTCTGGAGACAGGCAGGGAAAGAGAGAAAGAAAAAGTGCTGGGTTTTTTTTTTCTAAATGCAGAACTCTGCTATGTTTTTGAGAGATTTAGTAACTTCTTATGAAGAGAAGCAGAAATTCTTATAAGGTGTTACACACAAAAAGACTATGAATTTTCATATCAGATTATTCAAATCTTCCCCAAATAAAAGAAGGACTTAAAGGGGTTTCTTGTCAGAACTACAATAATATTTTTCAAAACTTTAATTTTTGTTTAACTTTAAAATCCAGATGTCCCCTGAAATACTTATTGAAAAACAGATTCACAGGTATCTGAAGCTGAAATGCAACAGCTCCTAAACACCTGCATTGCGTTTGTTATAAGGCTTGTCTGAGGATGAGTTTTAGTGTGCCCTGGGCCTGATTGAAATCCTGTGAAAATGAGGGGAAATGTTTCCACTCTTTGGATCAAGCCCAGAAATTTCACTCACTTGTTGACTGAAGCATCAAAGATGGCTCAAACCCGCACAGTCCTGTGGCAATCTGGTCCTTTAAGATTCTCTCTCCACTTACACTTTTTAATGCACAAAAATATGTTGTTGCTGAGTTACATCACAATGCCTGTATTGATGTCCGTAATGTGCCAACTCCCTAGTTCAATTTGATCTTCCTCTGGGGAAACTCTGTTGGGAATGAATACTCTGAAAAATTAAAATTAGATTAGGCTTCACTACCTGTTCCCTAAATGTAAAAGTGCTTCAAAGAAGAATTTTAAGCATCATTGTCTCAAGTCTCAGCTAATTGGGAAACCTCATGCTAGACTTTTGCTGCATGGTCTATGCTTGCTGATACATTTTGGCTTTAAATAGAAGTTGTCATGTGTTGGATGACATCTTTTCATTAAGGTTTGAGGGACTAAAAAGTGCAGGAAGTCCTTATTTGAAACATGACATACGCAGTTAGTCAACCACATTTAGAAAGGTGGAGCCCAAGTGGAATCAAGCTGGAGTAGTGTCTAAGTTTAGAGAACTTAGAAAAATTTATAACTAAAACAGAGACAAGTCTCCTTTAATTTCAAAACAAAATTTAATTAAGGTATGATAAATGGAAGGATAACAGTTCCTAGCTATGATATATATATGTATATTCAAGAGACAACAGAACAACCAAGGCAGAATGAATAAAAACTCCTGGATCAAAACCCCCCACAAACACACACACAGTCTGTCCCCGGTATTTACGGGCAGCAAGCGAGGAGATGAGTGGCTGGTGTTGGGATGCCCCCGGGGGGGGNGGGAAAGGGAAACAGCAGGAAAAGCAAGAAAGAAACCCAAGACTCCGGGGTTTCTCCCTCCGCCGTCTCTCCCTGCCGACTCCCGCTGCCCACTCTCCAAAACCCGTGAGCCACTCTCCCCCACTCTTAAGCACGGTACTCTTGGTTCTTTTGTTAGAGACAAATGGCCCGGGCTGGGACAATTCACTCCTCATTGTGAGGGTGGGGGAAGAAAAATTCCTTTAGAACCTGAACCTATAACAAGTAGGTATGAGGAAGCATGGCTTGTATTACCAAAGGAGATTACAAAAGTCTGTCTTTTTGAAAAAATCCAAAGAGAGACAATTAAAATTGAGTAACATGCCAGGGAGGGAGTAAGAGCTACTAATTTAAATTTGATATGAAGACATCTTTCAAGGTAAATTTATGGGATATTTTTCAACAGCTAGTTCAAAAAGGGAGGGGCCCAAAAGTAGATAGGCATCAGTTCAGTTGTCATGATTAGTTAGCTGAAACTAAAACATGCAGTGAAATGAATCAACCATTCACTGTCTGACAGATTGCTTGGTCACTTCATGTGCAGGTCAAGGGAAAAAACCCAAAACATAAGGAATAAGCAGAGTGTATCTACTGCAAATGATCTGAATATTTAGATTGGCTCAGTGTCTTACTGATCTCCATGACATTCAGGAGATCCACCTGAATGGGAGATCTCAGGTGCATGTTCTGGCAGGGCTGTGAAGAATCTCTCTCTATTGAGAAGACAGAAACTTCATAAACAGTAGCATCCTTGTCGAATTTCCCTTTTGCTATTAAGATTTTATACCAATTGAAAAAAAATCAAAATCAGAAGTCTCCTCACTATCAACTCACTATCAGCTATCAACAAATGACTTTTTACTGCTCTTTTACACTGGCAGGCTCAAAAAAGTTTATACTATCCTTCACATTTTATCACAGTGACAAATGCTATTTTTCTGACTTCTTGTGAAGAAGCTTGTCGGTCTTTCCATCAATAATTAGTGTTCCCAAACACTGGATGCAATTTTATTAAAGCTTTATTTTGCAGTGATTGGGTTTATATGTGGAATTAATTTTTTACATGCTGCTGATTTGCAAACAAAACAAATTGCTAATTTGACACATAAGAGATGATAGGAAATTGAACTGAGATAAAGTACTTGACTGCTTCCAAATGTTTTGTTGTACATGCAGGAAAACATCTGTACAGTAAAGGATATCATAACGGCATGTCATTTTGGAAATGAAGTGATGTGATTCTAATGTGATTCTGAAGTACTGACACATCATCACAACTGTGCTTGTTATTCTGCTGTTGTGCTTACCTGTAAATTATTACATTTGCAATTTCACTGACTTTCACAGCCCAGTTAGCTAACTCCTACTCATAATCACACGGAAATATATACAAAGAAAGATTTTTGATTTTTAATTTATGGAAACTTTTTGAAATTGCTGTTTCTTCTCTTCCTTTCCTATCATTTTGGTAGACCTAGTATTTTTAAATCCTTGTCATATCACTACAAATCACAAATCTTCTCTCTTGGCTAGCTCATATTCTTTGACCCAATAGCATCAAATAGTTTTGTAATATTTATTTAGTCTTCCTTACAATGGTCAGCTTCACAGTAGTTTCTCTAATGCTAACATCTCACCCTTGAAAATCATGTCAGGTTTCTGCAGCACTTCCTGAAACAGCTTACAGGATATGCCAGCATGTGATAATATTTTTTTTTAACTCTTGTCCAAATCTTTACAGGTTGTAGTCAGACCCACAGAGAGTTGGGGGAAAAAAAAAAAGTGCATTTTCATTTCTGATGATAGCAACCTTGATTGTGCTAGCCCACACAGCTATCAGCTATTTGCAGAGGTTGTGACTATTGGTGTGGCAGCTATATAAGGAAGATGAAGGAGAAAATGATTCTTGATTAGCTGAAGTCAGTAAGTGTAGCGGTCAGACACAGTCCCCATTTAGGGGGAGCAAACAGAGACATTTATTGAAGTTACAACATACAATATATAGGTTCAGCAAGTAAATATTCATCTCAGGGGCTGGTTTTATGCTAAATATGGGAGAAGATATTACAACTAGGAGATTACCTTATGGTTGCTATGGAGGGCAGTCAGGAATGCAAGGTCAGATTATATTTAATGAACACGAGACAGAAGAAACAAAGACACTGATAAGGTGAAAGTCCACCTGGCCTAAGGAGTACACAAAAGCTCACAAATCTTGTCAAATGCAGGCAGCTTGGAGATACTGAGGCAGCAAATGTCTGCAGATTTCATTGTGTTTAATCAGTCCTGGGATACTCCCAATACGCTTTCCCAAGGCCTCTTTGACTTTCCAGACAGCTTTCTTGAAGGCAAGCTGTTTTCAACCCTCACAAGTAAGAGTCATTCTTGACCTCTTGATCCATGGTACTACAGCTCAGCCTACAGTTACCATTCAAAGCATTTTCTTTTTACACAGGAGAGTCCCCATCAAACCTATTCAAATTTAGTTTCAGAGAAGGATTAACTCTAAATGATCTTTGGGATCAGGGTCTTTCCAAGATATTCTGCTAGGAACAAAAACCTTTGGCTTGCCACTTCAAGTAGGCGGCATTCACTCTGGTTTTTAACGTATTTTCCAGTTGATTCTTGCGTTTGCTTAATGCTCTTAATTACATACCGTTGGAAAGATTACACAGTGAAGTAAACAGAATGATCTGTTATCAGCGTTTTCTATTAAGTAACAGCACTCTGCAATGTGCAGCCTGTAATTGTTCTGAGAAAACTCTACAAAGCACTTAGTCTAGTTTGCTAATGACTAGGTGCAGAACGCTTCCTTTGTCATGTTCTCTTCATGGTTCCATATTAATACCAGGCTACAATCTGTCAGCTCTCGTGAAGGATACTATCTGTAAGCTATGGTCGACCCTACAGCTTTGTGTAGCTCTTTCTGTTGCTTTATGTCCCATGAGATGCTAGGCTTCAGTGCTGGGAAAAGCTTTTCGAAAGCTACCACATCTACAACTGAAAAAGAAGGTCTTCCAGTGCAAGGACCTTCCTGTGTAGAGGATTTCACAACAAGGCATGTCCAAACCAGACATGATGTCAGCTGGATGAGATACCTTTAGACTAGACTTTCTCTTGCTTGTCCTTGCAATCTGTTCCCATCCTACCAGAGCAACCCTTTGCTATAGACCCACTGGGTTTCTGTCCACCTCCTCGCACTTTCCTTCACCTGCTAGTTGCACTATTTTCCTTTATAGTCCTAGTTGTTTCACCTTTGCTACTCTGGACTCACTGCTTCTTTTAGTTCCATCTGGAAACACAATTAAAAGAAAGTATATGTTGCATTCCATCAAACAGATGCTTAGACCATGGAGTCAGTCTTCTGTTTCTACCTACAATGGAAATTTGTATAACACTTTCCCCCTGATTTTATTAAAAGCAGCAATGCCAGAACTGCATACCCTAGTTTGGGATTTTTTTGTTTCTGTGTTGGGTTTTGGTCCCCGCTTTTTTCTGTTACTATTGTTTTGCTTTCCCCATTTTAAATGCTTAACAGCAGGGACTCTGGCAACATAAATTTGAAAAAAATAACTGCAGTGAGATAGTCATGTTATGAGTCTGGCTGTGAGAGGTTCATGCTTGGACGACTCAAGTCTTGAGGGGTCTAAGCCCTATCTTGTCTTCCTGCTCAAAACAGCCAGGGACTTCACCTCTTATCTGGCACATTCTTATTCTCCGTCTGTCCCCGTACTTCTGCCAACACCCAAGAAATTAGTCACTTTCCAGATCAAATTTACTTGAAATGATTAATGTTTCTTAATCACTGGCCTGAGTCTCTAGTGGGCATCATTCTCCTTTCATTTGGTCGCTGTGGCTCTGAACATCCTAAATACCTCAACATATGCATAGTTTGCAGTCACTGTTGCTGTGAGTCACCAGAGCTGTAAAAGTGACTTAACTTGTATCATGGGAGTTTTTTTCATGCAGCGTAAGTGAAAATGTTCTTTTAAAACTGTGACACTAAAGTAAACTCCTGCATCGGGAGAACACAGGGACTTCACTGCTGAACATAGTGTAGATTTTGCATTTCAGAAATAGAAGGCAATACAGTACTTTTTCCTTTACAATTATCTTAAGATAAATGAAATGGTAGGAGAAACCCCAGTCATTTGAGATATTTAGTTCAGGAGCTTGTGGACACAGATAAACTTTAAAGTCCTCACCTGTGGCCATTTTTACACTCACTCTCCCCCTTCCCCATCTCCCCTGCCCATGTAAGACTGTGGCTCACAGAGGCATGGGTTGATGAAAGATAGTAAGATTTGCTGATGCCATGAAGATCTTGACAATTCAGTTAAGTAGTTTGGGGTTTTTTCCTTATTTTTTTGCCTTCAATGACTGTTTCTAAAGTAGCTGTAACTTTACTCTGTGCTGACTACTGTGTTTTACAAAAGAGCCCCACACAACACAAACATCTTTCAGTGCATGCACTGTGTATTGTGAATGTCTTAGGTGGCGAGCTTTAGCTGTAGAAATCCCATAATCATAAAGTAGACAAGCCTTTTCTGCTTATAATAGCTGATATAAGACTTTTAATTGATGCATAGCTCAAATTAAATGTAATATTTCTAGGTAATGAGGTTTTTTCCTCCTATTCCTAAATCCTTTGGTTAATTGCATCTGAGTTTGTTATGTATAATCTGTTGCACTAAGCCTATGAACATATGGATTAGCATTAAGGGAACATTTGACATTAATACTTAGACTTATCAGCAGTGAATGTAAAGCTCTGAATTTTTTGTATCTAATCTGGATTTTAAGAAGGTAAGTTATAGTTTCATATCCACAAATAATTTTTTCTATACTTTTTGGGGACTATGATTAGTGTGGCTGCTTATTATGTCATTTATATAATGATGGCATAGTATCTTCTGTCTACAGCTTTTGTTTTTCATTTTCTTGCTAGTGATTTTACCTGTTGGACCTAGTGACTCTAAGGAGTTGGAGAATAAAAAGACTGTGGTTTTTGTGTCTTCCATCCTGTTGCCTAGTATTCTGAAGTGCACGTATTTAGTTCAGTTTCTATGTTAAATGATGCAAAGTGATAAAAGAGAGGATTAAATCCAGGTTTGAAGAACAGGGAAGGTTGGAGGAGAACATAATAAAATCTCAGTTTCTTCTGCAGCTTTGGCTATTTTGGTTATCTGGTAGTAATGGTAACACTGAGGCACAAGGGAGAAAGTGAGGAAGATGTATTGTTATGTGCCTGAGTCTCATAAATCAAATTTTGTTTAACTTTTCCAGGGCATTAATCAGTCTGCAACAGTGATACCTGGTCATTAGCTCCTATTTAGCTACAGAGTTGCAGGTTTCTGGTTATACCTGAATCAAAGTGTACCTGTTTTGTGGTGACTGTTTTAATGAGTGACACAGCAGTGCTTGACTAGGCTGGCTTGCTACTGAAATCTATTTTAATTATTGTCTCAGTTTCATGTGCCCTGGTTCTCCAAGTGCTCCCTGGTCCTACAAGAAAATGGCAGGCACTAAAACAGTCTTGTCGGAGTGTCTCCATTCAGTTGCTGTTTCTGTTGCGTACCTCTGGCCTGCCCTCCTAGATTTGTAAGTCTATGTGTCATACTACTTCCGCTGGTGTTAAGTATGGTTAGCCTTAAAACAGAATCACTCCTCCTGGTAAATAACTGGTCTGGCTGTTCCTTAATTAGAGATGTCTCCTAGCACCCAACTTTTACTTTTTTTGTTTTGTTTTGTTTGTTTGTTTTTAAAATAATAGGCACCTGAAAACCTCTGCAATTAAATTCAAAGCGCTAATTTCCATAAAGTTAGAACTGCATACAGTTTTTGTTGCAAATACTTGTTGGGTAAAACTATTTCCCCCAGTTAATGAAGATGGATAGAAGGTAAAACAGTTGTCACAGGCAGGGAAAATTGTTTTTCTTACAGTTACTGCTTTAATTAAAGTAGCACTCTCACTGAAATATCTAAGTAGTTGTAATACTTTTCAAAGGAATATTCAAAGGACTCAAATATTTCAAAGGAAAATTACTTTATTGCAGTGTAAATCAACTCAAAGCATAGTTTTGAATACAAACACAAATAAGATGCTTCAAAACAACCCTCATGTAAGTTGAATATTCCAGTGTTACATTTTGAGAAGAGCACGTGGAAGTCACAAATAAGAGACAATTTTTTATTCCAGCTTTGCCCCTGGCCTTAAGCTAAAATCTCTCCTCGAGCTAAGGATACCTGTGCCCAGGCTGCTTGATCTGGTGGATGGACACCACTGAGTTCTGAGAATACACTTCAAGAGGCTAGATCATGATGGATGGTTTGGGTAAAAGGAGGAAGGAAAGTTTGCTGGGATAGTACAGCAGTTAGCTTTCTTGCTCTCACAAGCACCGTGTTTTATTATCTTGCTGTGAATTATGAGTTTATCTGTCTTTTATGAACTTGCAGAAATTGTGAACAGGCATTCAGATCTCCAGGTTACTCTGCCTAGTTGACTAGCCTAGTTCATTTTATTAACTGCTACTTCCAATGTATCAAATCTCCCCTTTCAAAACTGAAAACTCTTGTTACCAGCATTACCTAATTTACTTTGGAAGAATTTTAATTACTGGCTCTCAAATTATTTTGACGATACTTCTCCTAAAATTTCTTCATTTCTTACTGCAAGTAAAGGTGTTAACATGGTCTTTTTCTGCACTCTGTGATTTTTCATGAAAAAAACTTTCCAGGTGCTCTAGTGTTGGACTTGGTGATGACTGGAGAAAAGAAGGCTCATCTGAGACCTTCTCACTCTCTGTATCTACATTATAGTGAAGTTGCTGTCTTCCAAGTAACAAGAAGCAGGACAAGAGGAAATGACTTCAAGTAGCACCAGTGGAGGTTTAGGTTGGATATTAAGAAAAATTTCTTTATGGAAAGGATTGTTAAGCAATAGAGCAGGCTGCCCAGTGAACTGGTTGAGTCATCATCCCTGGATGTATTTAAAGGCATGTATATGTGACACTTGGGGACATGGTAGGCTTTGCAGTGCTGGAGTTAACAGTTGGATTCATTGATCTTGGAGGTCTTTTCCAGCCTAAATGATTTGATGATTCTATGACTTCGCAGTCACAGTATTATTGGTAACAGTCAGACCGGTTGGCCATCAAGGGCTTGTCTGCCATATTCTTATAAGAGAGCTAGCAATTAAAGCATTACTGCAGGGCATGGACTCAGGTTGGCTCCAGGACTGTGGCAGGGAAGAGTGGCCTGGGAATCCTGAGATTTTTCTCTCCAGCATTCACTTTGAAAGGCTAGAATGGAATGTGCACCCCCTCTTGCACCAGGAGAGCAAGTATATGGGAACTGCATATCTACTCTCCTGTGTTCGTAGTATTTTCCAACTGATACAATTAAACACATAATCATGGAGGTTCAAGATGGAAAAGATGTATTAGATAATATTGTTCATTGCCTTGGGGTGAGCACAAGGTTGTTTCCTGTAAAATAGTTCACTGATTTCAGGGGAAGTTGTGGTCTATAAGCATCATGCAGGGTCAGACTCCAATTGAAGAGCTGCAAGGCTTAAATATATATATATCTTTATTAAAACCTTCATAAAAAAAAAAGAAAAAAAAAAGGCATTTCCATGCCTACTTGGTCTTGCAGATTTCAGCAGTGCTACCTTATTTCTCTGTGATAAAAACACATGTATTAGTTTTGTGTACTCAAAGGGAAGGAGAAAAAATAATAAAGGAAGAAATTGGAAATGAGAAAATATCTGGCCTTATTAAGTCAGTGGAAGCCCTTAGGCATCTCAAGGTTTCAACCACAATTTCATCCTTTTTCCAGCTTATTTCACTTAGACATAATAGCTGTAAAAAAGACTTATTTTGTCCATCTTATTTACAGTTTTAATAAGGTAGTATATAATTCATAAATATCTTAGTCTTCAGGTGAAATGAGTCTTTTTAGTCATGACCAGATTGGAGTCTAAAGCTGTTTTAGTGGTTGTAACCATGGCAAGTAACAGTAGACAATGTTTGCTCTCTGAAAATCTTTCAGCTAAGGTTGTTAAATATTTATACTTTTTATCATTTCCTCTCTATCCTTATGTTACAAATCTTCATAAAATATACTTTGACTTCCTTTCTTTCAACCACAATATAAACTGTGATTTGATATTGCACTGTTTCTACAGTAAATATTCTTGTGCCATCTATCCTGGGTCTTGTTGATATGGACTTGTGTTGAGGCTACTGTCTTGTGTTATACCCAGCTGATAAATATATTCAAATCCCTGTCAAGTCCTGACAGTCTCAGGTGTTCTTCCCATATCTTGCTTCCACATCTGCCAATTCTTAGGTTGCCAACTCAAAGGAGAGCTGTGGCTCCTTGAGGTAGTACAACTTGGACTAGATTTCTTTTCATGTTGAGGTAGAGTGCTTGACTGCTGGTAGAGAGAGTCGGTGTGGATCACAAGCCTATAGCTCCATATACTAAGAAACTTCCTCCCATAATCATCAGAGTCTGTTTGTTACACAAGTTGAAATAAGTCCCTCTGCTCTGAGTAGCAGCAAAGCACATCACCACAGCAACTTGTCACTTGCTAACATTTAGTCTCCTGTGTCAAGAGTGAGTTAAGGCTTAGAAACTAAGTTTATTAACTGAGTAAACTTATTAACTGGATCATTTCTGGCAACCTAACAGACCAATAATATCACAGTGGATTAAGGATTCATGGCCTTTATGATTTGTTGCCATTACATTAAATTATTAGACCTAGTATATATACAGCACTGGATTTATTTTTGCTCCCTATTCTTGTCAATATATCAGATCTCTAAACTAACTAGAGTAACTTGATGATTCAAACTCATTTTCAGGTCATGTACAAAATTGGGTGTTAGATGCTACTGTTATTTAGAGTTACTTTAGCCTAAGAGAAGTTCTGGATGCCCCAGCCCTGGAGATATTCAAGGCCAGGCTGGGTAGAGCTCTGAGCAACCTGGTTTAGTGAAAGATGTCCCTGCCCACAGTAGGCAGATTGAATCTAAATAATCTTTAAGGTCCTTCCAACCCAAACCATTCTATAGCTCTAAGTAAAGCATCTTTATGGGAGTCAAAACAATAATGACCAAGTAAGTGTGTTCAAAGTCACTCACAAACCCGAAAATGCTGCCTGTATCAGTTAGAATTTTTCAGTTTGCTTCAGAATTTTTCAGTTTGCTTTTAAAAAATATCCAGAAAAAGTTACTTATTCTTAGTTGGACACGAGTTGAATAGTTAATGCTGACCTGTGCTTGTAAGGTTTTTGTTTGAAAACCTCTGCACATCTAGTTCAGACAACTCTGACAAGCATTCTGTAAAGCCTGATTTCCAATAGCGAGTGTCTTGGGAATAGGCTGTCTCAAAGCTGTTAAACAAAGATAGTGCAGTGGCTAAAATGAGCACTGCCATTGCTTCTGCGTATTCATGCCAGCTGGTTTTAGAGCCTCACACTACTGCAGTCTTGTCTTTGCGTCTGAAGAGAGGAGGAAGAGGGGAGAAGGAAGAAGTAACAGGGAAACCATTAAAAGATTTTTGCGTGGTGTAGCAGAGACCCAGTTTTGGATGATTAAGTCTTTCTCTGAGAATGATTTCAAGGTAAGTAAGAGAGAAATATTAAATGACATCTGGCAAAGAAGCCATTAAGGCCTGACAGTACATACAGAATTGTGTCTGCATGAAAGGAAAAATGTATATACTTCTCTCACCAGAGAGTAGTGCTATGCTTTTGAAATGAAACTGAGGAATATTTAGAAGGTAAAGGAATGAAGCTAAAGGAATGAAGTTCAAAAACATTTATTATGTGAGAAAATCAGACCCTAAAACTGCCTTTATAATTGCTCATTATTGCAGCGTCATCAGACTGAGTTCCAAGAATTTTGCAAGTTTGCCTGTGTCTCCATTAGGAAAGACCATTCTCAGATTTACCACTGGATCAAGAGTGAAATCAGGCACATGTTAATTAGTATAGACCCTGAAGACTTTGAGGGAAACTTTAGCAAAAATGAACTAATTTGGGGCTAATTTGATCAGGATAAGACTTAGAAATATTAAGTAAGGAGTTAATTATCTTGTTGCAAAGAAATAGAGAACAAATTAAGTTATTTCTTCACATTGAAAGAGTTTACATTTGTCATCGCGAAGTATAAGCAATATGTTTGGTGATTAGCTTTTTCCTACCTTTCGTCTGTGAAAGAATGGGAGCAGAACATGCAGTTTTTTGATTCAAGGACATCATTTAGTTATTCTGGCAGCCGGGAGAGGGAAATGTCTTTTTCACACAGACACCACTAGAGGCCACCGCAAACATTGACAAGAGTTAAAAGGCCTCTAATTTTTAGTAGAGAACAAATTGTCTAAGAGAAACAAGACCACAATGTGGTCCTGTATCCAATATGAGCATATGTTCCATGTCTTCTGTAATGAAACAAAATGTGGCTGATTTTACATCAAGCTCATTTATCCATCAGGTTTTTGATTTTTTTTTTTTTTTTTTAACGGAAATTGTTTCTCCTGGAAAAAGGAATTAGATAGAAGAAATATTTTTCATCATCATAGTGATTTTTTAGTGAGAGTAATGACTGTTGTATCTGTTTCATGAAGGGGAAATATTAAGTACAGAGAGTTTGAGACTTGCAGAGATTATTAGATACTGTTACAAATTCTTGCTATAAAAGCATAAGTTGCTTGGGACCACAGATTCTTCAAAGCATTTTCATTCACTAGTCCCAGTTATCACATGTTATAATTAAGAAAATGGACCACAACTTTCTTTAAATTCAGTCTTTATTTAATACAGTGAACGTCCTGGCACCAAAATGTTGTCTTTTCTAGAATTAACTACTGTCACCAGTTTCCATTACCTCCTCTTCTATAAACCACATTCACCTGTGGCTGTGGGATCAGGAAACCTTTTATAGCTTTTCTGATGACTGAATTTGGCTCAGCCAGAATAATAAACATAATTAAATAAAATTTAAACTGGAAGGAGATAACCATTCCACCTTTCACTCTATTCAGGACTGTGCCTAATGCAACGTATTTTGCAGTGTCCTAGAAAAATTAAATGAATTATATTACACTTTGTAACAAATTATTTGATACAAAGTTGGCTTTTCTCCATAGAAAGCCACTATCACTTTCACCATTGGCAGTACCTATCCAAGGTTGTCAAGTCAGCCATTCACATTACCTTGCATATTGCTTTGCAGTTTATCCTAGTACACATTAGGCAGTAGAGTCCCATATTGGTACCACATGCAGGAGAGATATTTGGCTGAGGCATGATTAACACCCTGTTATATGGGCACAGATTTTATTTGAAATGAATAATAGTGCTGATCTGGGTTGATAATGCATGCTTAAGGTGTTACCAGTGATCGTTTCCTTTACTCTTCCTCACCCACTCTCCTTCTCCACGACTTATGACATTTCTTACTGGAAATTTTGAATGACCAAACCCCCAGCCTGCAACTAAGATGACAAAGTCAGGTAGAAGAGTTAATTTAGGAGTTATCTGTGCAGTCACACAGGGCACAATGTGGTAGGAATTACTGAAAAGAGGCAATGACAGGAATACCAATGGTAAGTTAATTTTCCCTGATAGTAAAATGGGTAAACTAGTGGATTGAGAAGGAAACTTATTAACTTTAGTGTATTCGGATTAAGTTGTTCATTCCTACTGCTAGTGTTGTTGTCTATCAACTCCACTGAGGTGAGAGGTCCTTCTTAAAGCAGAACTATGCTGGTTTACTACTGGAAAGAGGAGCTACTTTAACTTTGCCATACCACTAGCCACATAAAAATCCACCAAGCATAGAGAAGGCATGTGGTTTGCATCAGGTAATATTATGTATAAGAGGACTGTACTAAAGCAAAATTTTCAATTCTCTCAGCTGTGTCTCAAGTTGTAATGGTTTGACTTTAGGCCTTCCTGGGAGACAGGGTCACATAATTTACAGTACCCAAGGAAGTATTCCATCTTATTTTACCTCAGCTTAGATATAAGACGGGACAAATGGAAGTTTTAAGTTAGCCTCTTTCTGACAGTGTGAGGCATCAGTTTTAGACCCTGCTATTGCTCTGGGTGGGAGGAGATGGCCTTCAGGAGTCAGCCTGCTTGGCCTGTTTTCTCTTTGGGGGAGAGAGGGATCCTGTTTGTGGGAAGTAGATCTTATTTATTTGTTCTTTATTGTGTATGTGTGCTTATAGTAACATTAAGTTACCTATTCTTCTCTCTATAAATGTGTATATAAATTCATACAGCTTCAGCATTGCTAAACTTGCCTTTTTTTTTTTTTTTTTTCCCTTTGCCCCTTCTGTGTTCTGTCTGGGGTGGAGGGGGGAGGCTGTCCGTGCAGCCAAGGTCACTGTCCACACAACTGAAGAGTATGGCATTAGGAAAAGTGGGTATTTTAGAGCTAAGGGTCAGATTATGTGAAGATGTATTTGAAATTCAAATCAAAGTGTTTTGGTTTTGGTTTTTTTGGGGGTTTTTGTTTGTTTGTTTGTTTTTCCTTAGTAATAAGAAAGGAATGAGGGTTGGTACAGCAGACATCTTTTCATGATAGAAGATGAGGGAAGTGTGGAACTGGATGTTCCTTCCTTATTTTGTCTGCCTATTCTTCTCAGGTTTTTGTATTATGCTTCTTATTATTGTGAAAATGCATGTTAAAACTCAAGTAATGTATTTTGGTATTATTTGGTTTAAATAATCCATCTCAACAAAGAAAAAGGAATTGTACTCTTTCCCATAGCATAGAGCAATGGAGATATGCTAGATTCATTATGATGTATTTGTTTTCTTTTTCTAGTTTTCTAATAAGATATTAATTTTCTAATATTCTTTTTTCTATTTTTTTCTCAATATGAGATATTATCAGATCTGCTCTAGTAAATCCTGAACTCTCTTCAGACTCTTTGCATGCTTAAATAAACCAGGCCAATTTCATGTGTATGTTCTCTCTTCTGAGCCTCTGTTTATTTACATTTAACAAAAATTTTATTTAAACTGTAACATATTCTTTTTGCCAAAAGGATATTTTTACCTTGAAAATAAATACACAAGCCCTTACTTAGCGTGCTTTTATAAAGATTTAAAGTGATGCATGTCATGGAAAGAGACTCTGCATGGTGTCACTTCCTTGTGCCCCTCTGTGTTCCCACTGAGGAGGAACACTGTGAGCTATTTGGATCTGTGTAGGCCTCCTGCTCGTGGCCTCTTGCCCTTCATAAATCGCACCAATCACAAAGCCAGCAGGATTCTCCAATAGCTTCTGAAGTGCTGGAATTACCAATAAGGTAATGCAATTTCCTCTCTTCTCCAACTGTACCTCCTCCCATAACCTACTGACTGTTCTCCTTAGATGTTCAGTTGCTCTGTTGCTGTGCAAACTCCCAAAAGAGGTGAAAACAGAGGTAATATTTTCAAATGCGCTTTGGAGAAAGGTCTTTCTTAAGTAGTCATTAACCTACTCCCAGTAGATTCAGTGGGAATTAGGTACCCAAAAGCATAACAGGGACTTTAAAAGGCTTTAAAAAGAATGACCTGTTCACAGAGGTACCTTAGGTGCACTGATTCTCTGTAAATATTAGGCTTCATAGGTCTGCATTCAGCTTGCCTAACTTTAGGTACATAATTAATGCACTTCAGTTAAAAAAAAACTGTACTAAGACTCTGTAGTCAGAAGGAGAAATGAACTGCTTGTACCACTGTGATCTCAATGGCTGTCAGTACGTACCTTGTTATTTCCTAGGGTACTCAGAGTTATTCTAGTTAAGTGCCTAAAATTAGTTAATAGAGGGCTGGGAACTACTTGTCTCTCAATCACTTTTAGGATTGTAATGTAGATGTTCTTAAAATGTAGCTTGTAACTTGAAATATGTTTCTCTCTGGCAGAGGTAAGAACAAATTTTATTTTTTTTAACTAAGAGTAATGCAGTTAAGATTTCTTAGAGAAGGTACTAAACCCAACAATTATAAAAAGGGATGGTTTTGGTTGTAAGCACTCACTTATGTGGAATTATGACTGGTGCTTTAGAAAGGATGGGCTCTACACCAAGGCACTGAGGCACTATGAAACATTCTTTCTGTGGTTCATGCTGTCTGCTTTTGCTTCCATGGATAGGTGTTGCACACCTGCGCAAAGTATACTCACTGTTGCTGCGAGTATACAACTTTAACCATTTATTTCTGGTAAATAAATACAAAAGGATACAGAATTTGTACCTTTAAATGGGATGTTTCTGTACAGCAGTCAGTGAAACGCTGGGATGTGCCATAAACAGAGTCCCAAGTGGGTTGCTGAGTGCATTTGACTATTTTCTGTAAAGAGCTATTAGATGGGATCTTTCATGAGCTGCGTAAACATACTTTCCTATGGAATCCAAAGGGTACAGAGTAAGATGGTTCTTTGAGTCAGAGTTTTCTTTTATTTCCCTTTCTGGTTCTCAGTGTGTACCATACTGTGCTATTATTACACCCCTTTGCAGACATAAGCACAGAAGCTCATTGTAAATCATTATTGGATTAAAGGATTTATCTCAAGAAACAGTGTGGCTGATGCTGCAGAATGCATGGTAGATGGCAGAAATAAAAGCAGCTAGATATGAAAAATGTGGTTTTATTCTTCATTTCCGTTTTCTGATTATGATCTGGTTTCACACCAAGTCAGTAATGTAGACTCAGGAAGAGGTTGTATAATAAATTACATAATAAATCCTGCCATCGATCTGCAGTACCAACGAATGTATATTCTAGTGGGCTGAGACTCATTAGACTCATTGGGTGCTTTGACCTCTCACTGTTTGAGGGAATAGACTTGTTTTTGTGGGCCTTATTTGCTCATCTGAAGTTGGGTTTCTCTGGACAAGATCTGCCAACTACTCTTAGGATTTTTAAAGTAGGAACTGCTGAGGGTTATCTCCTTGGTGTCCTTTATATCATCCACCTAGCCTTTGTCTGCTTTCAGTGGTTGACTCATGTCTTTGTGGATAATAAACTTCTGGTAACTACATTGACTCACAAGGCTTTATGGCTGTCTTCTACAGGATGCCCATTTCGCTTGTAATGTTACTTTCTTCAAAACAATTAAAACAGCAGAACTTTAAAAAATAAGAATTGATCTCCTATCTAAAACAAATATAAGAAGTTAATTAAACTAAAATTAACGTGGTTGTTTTCTAAGTAATTATTCTTCATTTTAGTTCTTTAGTTTGGCTCTTTTGTCATTTTCTTTCTTCCTTCCTCAAGAAGTGGGGCAAAAGTTTCTTAAAAATGTTGAAGGTTGCCAACATGTTCAGATTTTCAAAACTTTTATCATCTATGCTAATGAAAATATTGCAATGTTATGGAAATGTGAATTAGTTGGCAGAACATCTTGTTGCAGACAGGGTAAAAAGCCCTGCATACTGAGTGGCATATTTCTATTTTTAAGGGCATACTTACTGGTTAAAGTGGAACATGTGTTGCTGTATTTTGTAAAAATAATAAAGTCAAGAATAAAAACCAGCTAAGCTTTTCCAGTTTGAAACCCTCATTGCGATCAACATGTTGAAAAGCTTTTTCCAGGATTCTCTTGTAGCTTTGTGCATAAAAGATGAAATCATTGAAAAAACAGGACATAAATATACCATCTGATATGTGGATCACAATAATGCACTCTATGCTAAGAAAAGAAGATCAGGACAGAACAGTCTTGAATAAGGTTAAGCATAATTGATTGACAACTCTTTTCCAACTGCATGACTTTTAAACTTCTCCATGGACACCCCCTTGTCATGGGGAAGAAGATTGTCTGTCCTTATGAGGTTGCGAGCTATACTGGTGGTGGTTTATGCCTCCAGTAGGGTTTCCCATGGTAGTCAGGTCTCAACTGAGGGTCAGACAAAGTGTGTCCACGGGTAGGATGGGCTTGTCAGCGTCCTGGCAATCATCCTGGGAAAAGGACAACTCTAACTCCA
>VXAU01005080.1:0-25614 GCA_013399695.1 Formicarius rufipectus | reverse complement strand
TTTTTTTTTCCCTCCTCCTTTTCGACTAGTGAAATTAAATGTTTTCTGGTTCAGTTAAGAAGTGTATTTTGTTGGAGCAAGCAGTTTTCAATTTCAGAGTATGACTCTTAAGCCGAAGAACCAGTCAGGAGTGAAATGTCCGATTGCTCACTCTAATGGCAGAGGAACAAGTTAACATTGTATTTGACTGGTAGATGCATCCACAGCATTTCTGCAGTGAAATTAATGACTCATTTGATCTGAAGATCCATATGTTTACTAGTGACTGCATCACAAATACTAACAAGTGAAAGACTTTTCTAGATTTAAACCTTGAATATCCCCTGATTGTCTTTTTTTTTTTTTAAATAGTCCTACTTAATTTCAAAGCATCTCTTAAGGGACTGTAATGTCCTTTAAAACAGTTTAGTTGCAAGCAATACATCTACTGTTCTAACTGAAAATTTTGCAGTACACTATTACTAGGTCAGGAAGAAGCCTGAGTAGATGAAAATGCCTGTTTTTAAAAGCTAAAAAAAATTTGAATATGTAAACTGAAAAATGGTCCCCTGCCTTGAATAGGCAAGCTAATTCTAGATGTTCTTGTGTTAAGATAGATTTTTAGTTTCCAGTGGGAGGACAGATGTGCATAGTGAGCCTAAATAAGACAATTGAAGGGATGAGTTGATGAGTTCAGATATTGTTATTTAGACACTATAGCTTATTGACAGTTTGGAATACACTTTGGAGGTGTGAAGAGGGCATAAAACTTAACACATTTAGTTAATAACAATTACACATCCATGTAACAACCTTTAATAGTAACAACACATAATAGTGTTGTAAAGCATACAGAACTGTTGTCCTAAAACCTTGAGAGCTTTTGTTGGAGCTGTAAAGGGACACAATCATGTTTTTCTTAATCTTGTAAAGTGAAATTAATCCAGTATTTGCAAGGATTGCAGTTAATACTAGCATGCAGTATTGCACAGCATGCAGATCCAAGAAGACATCTGGGAAGTGCCTCTTCGATTTATAACTCAGAAGCAAGCAGGAATATTTTAGTCAATGAGAAAAGTAGATGGTACATTGCATGACATGGGCAGAAATGACAGCAAATGCAAAATTTTGAGAGTCTGTTGTTATGGGCTTTCGAGGGGAATTGGAAGACTGATGAAGGAACTGGAAAAGTGTATGTAAATAACAATTTCCTGATAGTATTGTGTGAAAAATGCAAAAGTAATGCTTCTAATGGTATTAGAAGTAGTATTTTTCAAGTGAATATTGTAGCCTGTGTTGCAGGGAAGTATAGATTGGTTATGGGTTTTCTTGTTTGCCATTCTAGCTAGTATTCCTGGTTGGCATAGAGTTATTCACTGAAACCCATATGCTGGGGAAGCACTTACCTTGTGTTGACCATTGTTAGATCTCTAGGACTGAATCTGTAAGTCTGCAAACAGTGAAACAAACAGAAGCCCTTCTTTTCTAGAGCTGTAATTCTGCCCAGATTTAAGCAAAACAATGTATTCAAGTAATTTTCATGACATACACTGAAATTTGAAAATATATAAATAAACATTTCTAGCTTCATCACCATGGTAATTGAGATTACGTAGTTTCTTCCTGGGTTTCTGAATGCTTGGAATTGTATGTGTTGTCATTTTAACTTGTTCTGCTTTGATAAATATGACATGAGAGTGCTAACATGATTGACATATTGCTGCTGTTTGTGTCAGTGTACAATAGAATTTAATTTTCTCTGTAATGAGATGTTAAAGATTTTTGTAGCATACTTGCCATCTGTTTTGGTGTAGTCACTCTTTTATAGTGAATTGGTATGTCCTTCCAGGGTTATTTTTGCTCTCCAGTGTCAGTAGTAATAATGTCAATGTTTTTTGGTATCTAGTACTCCTGCAATATCTTTCTGTCCCCTTTCAAAATATGAAAAACGAGGTGTCAATTTTAAATAAAGACAAGGCAGTCTCTAACCTTCCCTGCATAGTAGGATGCATTCAGATATGTTTATGCAGAAAAGCTTACATTATTTTACAGGAAAGAAAAATGAGCAGAGAGAACCCAAAAGAAGGCAAATCAGTATGCCTTATTTTCTGTTAAAATGAGAAGATACATGACTAATTTGATCATAATCTGTAAATTCGTTGTGGAGGTAGTGGGGGAGGAGTGGCTGATCTCTTTCTGGTAATCAGTGACAGGACATGAGGAAATGGAATCACAAGGACATGTAGTGATGGTTCAAGGGGTAATGGCTTTAAACTGAAAGAGGGTAGATTTAGGTTAAATAGTAGACAGAAATTCTTCACTATGAGAATGGTGAGGCACTGGAATGGGTTGCCCAGAGATGCTGTGGATGTCCTGTCTGTGGAAGTGTTCAAGGCCTAGTTGGATGGAGCTCTGAGCAACCTGGTCTAGTGAACACTGTTCCTTCCCATGGTTTGGAACTAGGTAATTTTTAAGGTCCCTTCCAATCCAAACCAATCTGTGATTCTATGAATGTGACTGTCAGGGAAAATTCTGGGGAAAAGGCTCTTCACTGAATGGCTGGTTGGTCACTGGAAGAGGCTTCCCAGAAAAGTGGTCATGGCACCAAACCTGTCTAAGTTCAAGGAGTGTCTGGATGATGGTTTTAGTCAAATGGTTTAGTCTTAGGTAGTCCCCGAAGAAGCAGTGATCCTCATGGGTCCCTTCCAGCTTGAGATAGTCTGTGATTCTGCCCAGTTTTGTCAGCCATAAAGTACTTGAATCTTAAATAGTGTGTACCAGGTGAATGTTTCATTTACTGAATGAGAAACATGCATCCTCTATGGAAGCTGGTATTGACTGTAGTAACCCGGTACCTCATTTGTATTATTAGAATTTCTATTTAATTCAATATTAGATCATTTGGCTGTTATTTTTGCAAAATTTTTGAACGTTGGTAAAGTGTTTTATCTTGTTTGCAAGTAACTGGAAGTTTGTAGACATGAAGTCAGTAACCTGAAACTTGTGTAATGGATTTATGTCAGAGCTGGCAGGGAAGCTGCAAAAATGTATAGCTAATCTATAGAAAGACTGGATATCTGTTTAATTGTTATTGTCATTTAAGGACAGAATTATTTAATTTTCAAGTTGCCTTTTCCTTTTTCTCTTGTTTCATCTAATAGGTGTATAATAATATACTTTAATGTTTTTACCACAGTTTTTCCAAATCTGAATGAGATATTCCCAGTTGAATTTGGGCTCATGGTAGATAATAAATTTCACCACATGTATAATTATCATCTGTTATGAGGCAAGATTCAAAAAAATGCTGTACCAGTTGCAGATGAGCAGCCTCTTCAAGATGAGCACTGCTGGCATACAGAAAAGCACATGAATTTTATTTGTAAAAGCACAAAGAGTTAAAATGGGAATTCCTGCCAGTCAGGAAGTATTCGTGCATGGAAATGCATAATTTTAAGGTGTGCAGAGCGTTTTTTGCCAACTACATAGGATTTTTAGGTAAGTTAGAATATGCATCTATTTTCTAGTGTTTCCAAAATTGCTTGTTTTCCAAGCATCATTTTTCCTTGTGATAGTACCATCTCTGTAGACCTTTGTGACCCCTCCATACTGAACTACCCATAACAAATACAATTGCAATTGTTTCCAGTCCCATTTCTCTACTGGTGTTCTAGAGAGTATGTGACAGGGAGAGGTAAGAGGTACCTGCCTTCCAGAGATTAGGGAGTTTACATCATCTTATTTTCAAAACTAAGCCCATCTAACACTTAGTCTGGCAGTTGACTCTAGCAGATCTATTCAGATCACTATTCCAGATGGCACTGTTGTGGCTGCATGCTAATCTTGGGAAGGTTTCTTTGGAGTAATGAAAAACTTCTCTCATAGTAGCCAGGTTGGTTTTTCATTAGAAGTAATATTGCTATGTGACTGAGACAAATGTTGGAGGTCAGCATTATATATGGGGAAAAGCATCAGCTTCAGTAGTGTTGTCTGGTTTAAATACATGTTTATTTGCCATTGTGAGTGAGACTGAATTGTTTCGCTCTCTGAATTGATTTTTATGTATAGTCAGGCATAGTATTTTGAAGGTGTCATACAAAGCAGTCCTTCTTTAACTTGATGTATGTATTTTGAGCTATGTTATTGGAGGGAACCAGGGGTGTATTTATTTCAAATATTTTTTTTTTGGCTTTGAGTGATGGAGGGAAAGTGCTGCCTTCAATTAAAGTTAAAGGTGGATTTTTAAAAATAAAAAAATACATATCTGTTTTTGAATGAGACCAGTCTGGGAATTCTGGGTTTCTTTCTGTTTATAGCAGTGTTGTGTCCTTAATTGTTGGGATAGAGGACTGGCTTGATTCAAATGAACAAGAAATATCCCTCTATGTTTCTGTTGGTTTTTCTGTGAGGTTTTTTGAATATTTGCTAATGCTGTGGTTTGGCCTGTTGCTGGGTTAAATGTGTTCAGAGCTGCTCTATGCTGAATGCACTTGTATTTCATGTAAATGTAATTTTGAGCCCATGTTTTTCTTTGACAGTTGTGTCTTTGTAATAACCCAAAGAATTCATGCTTTCCACTTTGATGCAGTGAATCAAGGTATTGTGACTAGGATTACCCTTACAAAATTTACAGGTGGGACTGAGTATTCAGTATGTGAGAGGATCCATTGCTTAATGCCTTAACTTCATTTTTGTTGCTTTTTATTCTGTATAAAAGAATTCACCAGTTTTCTACACCTGGTAGTTTATACTTACAATAGAGCCACAGTTTCTGCTGTATCAGTTTTTTGGTGTGATTATACTTGAAATGTGAAATAATTGTGTTGTTTTGAAATGCTCATATACTGAATTGAGCCTCTTAATTTGTTATGTTGAGTAAATTTGGTCAGTTTTTTAAGGCTGAATTCTGGGGTTCATGTATGCCATGGAGTCAGCTTTGTCACTATATGTGTTTTCTGCTCAATCAGATGGTAGAGCTCTTAAAAATTAAAAGTTGATGATCCGTAGGTATGGAGTGGCTGTCAAGGCAGTATCAACCAAGTATAATGGGGAAACCTGAAATTTTTTCTCAAATGAAGATACTGTCTATATGAAAAATGCTTGTTTGCTCTATTGTCTTAATGATTGGTCAGAAACAAATATACTACGAATTATTTGTGAGCATGAAACTTGTTGATTAGCTGTTAATTAGCAGTTGATTAGCCCTTGCTGCTAATCAACCGACATTTTTTTTATTGGTTAAAGGTAATTGGTAAGTGAAATGCATATTAATATCTGTGTGTGACTTCAGTATCAAATTGTATAGCATGTGACATACTGGACATAAGTTGTGATGGAAGATAGTGGAATTCAGTATGGTATCCTCTCTTATTACTCTCTCCACTCTTCTTTCTGGTCTCTGACAACTTTGTGTGATGCTTTTTTCCTTTCCAGTCCTGTTATCTCTCTTCAGTTTTGGCATGTTGGTTATTTTTACTTTTTCCAGTTTTTCATTCTTAAACCTTTGGTTGGCAATGTGTAGCCAGTGTACAGGTGGGGGGAGATCTCAGGATTTGGGTAGCCACGTAGCAGTGTGTGTGCGCGGGGGAGGGTGGTACTACTCATTTTGTTTAACCTTTGAAAGTTTAGACTGGCCTGCCCGTGGTCAACAAATAATTGAAAATGTGATTTGATACAGATCATGGTGTGCTGGAAAGGGAAATGGTGGAACAGGTGTGCAGATGCACTAACTACACATGTGGCTCTATACCTTAGATAGTGAGGAAGAAATTCTGTTCATTTTAGATGTGTGAATTAGGAAACTGCTGTTCCACAATTTGCTGTATCCCCTGTGTATGTTTGTGTGTTGGGGGAGAGGAGAATACTTGGTTATACATAATGTTCACCACTTGAGTCCCAAGACAGATATTTTAAATTTCACTTTTTTCCCCCCTATTTATATATGCTAACTGAATATTAAAGTTTTGCCTAGTGAAGTTAAGATTTTTCAATTAGATATTTATATTCTTGAAGTACTGCTTTCAGTCAAGAAAATGTTAATCTGTTCTTCAGGTATTTATGATTCACTTATAAAGAGCATCTGAAAGGATTAACTGTTGTTTGCTTATTGTATAATTTTTTTGAAAATATTGATTTCTGAATTGCAAATGCTGAATGTAAAGTATTGTGAGAAATCCTGTTTTAATTGAGTTTCAATCCAAGTGTGACCTTTTGGTGATGCATCTTACTGGACGTTTGATTGGAATTCACTTTTTTTTCCTACTTACAAAAAATACACTTTTTTTTTTCTCCAATCAGAATCAACGAATCCCATCTGACATGGTGTTTCTTAGAACATCAGAAAAAACAGGTATGTTCTGGCAATTCACATTGGTTACATAAGTTGGTGGTCATGGTAAAATTTTAAATTGTGCATTGTGGCCAATTTGAAACAGTCAAATAGATTGATGTAGCTCTGCCTTCATCTGATTAATGGGAGAGAGTCCATACATGGGAAATACAGTATGCTTGGACTGTAAACCAGGAGTGATCTTACTGTGAACATGAGACATCTGTAGATATGTTTCTCTAAATATATAATTTTTCTGATTTTTAACAAAGCATTTGAATATTAAACTTATTTAGCAAATCCATTTAAAAGGCTGTACTTGCTCAGCATCATTTGACAGTGTTTTAAATTATGTACAATTAATTATTGTCCAGAAACATAGATTTAAATGCCATCTGATTGCATTTCAGTTATTAAATTAAAAAGAACTGATATCTGAACCCTGAATTTAATCACCAATTCATGATTAAAATCATTACTTTTGACAAAGTATTTTGGAATGATCTAAAACCCTGAAGTATAACTGATTTTTACTTTTTTTTTTTCCCTTAAAAATAATACTGTCTTTTTGACCAGTCAAAAAAAACCCTCCAGGCATTTTCCTCAGTGAGAGAAAGAAAAGTACTTCTTGTTAGCTCTATTTTCCTTCACCTGGTGATAGGAGAGTACTCTTAATCTCCAAGAAACAAATACGTCCTGTATAGGAACCCTATAAATTAGAGCTGTTTTGTAAAGTTTAGACATTACTATTGGATGCCCCTCTGTATAACTCAAATGGGTTTTCCTCCTTTATATTACCATCTCTCTTCTGATCCTGAGGAACTGCCTGGTATTTGTCAGACGACACTAAATTTCACAAATCTAATAGCTGCGATACTGGTAAGCCTGTGTTAGTGTCGTTCAGTATTTCATTGCGGCAGTCAAGGTCTATCATATATATCAGATAAAAGACTAAATTTGCAGAGATCATGTACAAGAGAAGACAAAAATGTTTCTGATAGCATGTGAAACACTACTAGAGCTACATATTTTCTAAAAGCAGATATTGCTGTATCGTTACTGTGTTTTGATAATTATTTTCAAATGCTGATTAGAGGCAGTTGATTGTCTATAACAGGCCTGGACTGAAAAAGTGTCCTAGTAATCTTTGTATCAGCTCTATCTTCATTACATGGGCTTTTCTTTTTATAAAATTATTGCTACTGTCCTTACTGCCCCAAAACATGTTTTGGCTCAAGTCACAGCTCCTAGAAAAAATAGAAAATAGGAGGACTTCTGCCGCTTCAGAAGAATTACCTTGTTAGGCTACTTGCATTCAGCTTGTGAGTGGTAGAAAGTCATTCATTATGTGTTGATCCAAAATTTTCCTAGCCTTTACTAGCCTATGTTGGATTAGATCTTACGTATCAACATGTTTGGAAAAAAAAAAAAAATCTACTCCAGCAGGAGTATGTACCAGTTGTAATTTAAGTCATGTGCCCACAGTAGAAATGTGTAGGAAACTCAGTGTGTAACACTTTGCAGTATTTGCTGTTATAGGAGCATCAAGAACTGTTCATCTCGTGATATGTCTCACTCTCCTTAAGGTCCTTTCAGGTGTTTACATGAGATATGTCATCACTGCAGGAATAAATGAACAAGAACATGATGAGACAGTTGCTTAGCTTGCAACAAAGCAAGTCCTAAAATTATGTGTTTTGCATACCTGCACTATAACTTGTTTTTCTCCTTGTTAATTTTTAATTTCTGGATTCTGCTTGTGAAGTTGTAAGACACTGCACAGTCTCCCTTCCCTGTAAGTTGAAAGATGCTTGTCAACGAACAATAAAGACCAGAAATGCATCTGCACAGCGTACCCATGTCTTGACTAGAATATATATATGAACAGTAAATCTTGAAGTGCCACAGTTAATAGAATTTAGACTGTCTTTTTGTCAAGATATAGATAGGGGAAGGGAACAGGATGAATCCTCGTGTCAGAAACGTGTGAAGAAAGTATTTTTAAATGTAAAATCCATCAAGTCTGTTTCCACATTTAAGTGAACTTCAGTCAGCTTTCTTTGAATGTCATAATTGAACTTTTTTACTGCAAGAAGCTGCATTAATTTGCTATCTAGAAAATAAAGCTACTTGATAATTTTTTCATGTTGTAACAATAGACTGATATTAACCAAATGCTTGTGAGCAGTTTGAATGAGTTGTGTACCTGCTATGTCAATGTTCATGATTATGTGAAGTGAGTAAAGAGCAAATCAAGTGAAATCTTCCTAGAATTTTGGTATAAGTTGTTTATAGAAACGTCTGCTACGCGTGGAATATGAATTTTAACATTGAAAATGCACTTTCTATAAACAAGCAACAGGTTAACTAGTTTTATTGGTGCACTTCTTTAAAAGCAAAACAAGAAAACAAAACATGCAAAAATAATCTCTGGAACTTCAATCATATGGCAGTAATTGTTTTTTGACTTGAGTGAACACTTATATCTGTAATTGTTTCTACCTCATGTTCCAGTTTTGACTGATTTATAGTTTAATTTACAGTTGACACTTTTAAGTACTTTGTGAAACAGTTTTTGCATAGTTTTGTGTTCTGTATGAAATTTTCTGTGCAGTAAAGCAGTGTAACTATAGCTTGTTACTATAAATCTATTAAGAGTTAAGTGGAGAGTTGAACTAATCTTAAAATCCAGTCCACCCTGTAATCTTCTTTTGGGGTAAAGTACTATTTTCCAACTTCAGTATTTGCATTATATATTAATATAGTCTGGGTACCACAATATCCTATATCTTCAGTCAAAAAAAGAAAGTGTTTGAGTTATGAGTAGTTTAAAAAGTTCAGCCTAAACCCCACCCCCTTAATGCACTTTTAGGATTGTTGAGTTTTCTGGGGTACTTTTAACTCTATGTAGCAGAGCTGTATTTTGGGGTATCAATGTTATTTTGATAACACTGGCTTCTTCTTAGATGGATTATTTCCCTTTCTTTGTTAGATGCATTGTCTTTTAGCTTCTTCAAATAATCTAATAACTTATGATAATCGTGTGCCTGTGTCTGATTTCTAAGGTTCCTGTTTTTTTAATCAGACTTTTGCAAAAGTCATAGTCTGAAGAATAATATAGATGGGACTTCATTTTGTATTCATGTAACAGTCCATAACATTGGTATTCCTCTTTCATGAATGGAGGCAGCTACATGGCTGTTTGTATTTAGAATTACTTCCCTGGGGAATGGAGCAAGTGGAAATCACTCTTCAGATGTGAATTCTTTGCTGCTATCAGGTTCCCATATAGCAGAGGTTTCCAAAATATCTCAAATGACTTTCAAAATAAATAAAAATCAAAAAAAAAGAGTGAAAAATTGATGAAATAATATACTGGGGCTTTATATATATAAAAAGGTAAGAGGGGATTAGTTATGGCCAAGTCTTGGGTTTGCTCATTTATATATATGACAGAGGTGACAAGCAATTTGGAAGATTTGTCTCATTTATCAGCCTTTCACCAAATGAAAGGAAATGTTCATGCTGAGCTGGCTGCAAAAGATGGTTTAAAGGTTATTTTCATTTTATGTATAAGCAGGCATACCAAAAACAACTGACTACCTTAGTGTAAAGCTGTTACGCAAATGGAGGCAAGATCTCTGTTACACGAGATCTCGGTTGCTGAAATTAAGCTAGATCCTAAGTGGCCCTTAACATAACTTTCAGGTCCATTTTTAAATCACTCATCATACTCTGCATTTCATTTGTGTAAATGCCACCTCAGACATAAATCAAAAGCTAGACATACCATTCCAGAGATCATCAAATAACTTCAAAATTGTCTATAGGAACTGCCAACTGGAGCATGTGTTAATAACTTCAGCATTATGAGAATATTATCAAAGATATTGTCTGTGTAAAACACAAAGTTTCAAATATGACCTCTTTCCTTCTTTAAGCTAAAATCCTTGTATTCCACAGTGGCTTGGTACCTTCGTTGTGCTTTGGTTCAGTGACAGGCTTTCATGGTCTGACACAAACTGGATCTTGGTCGTGCATGAAAATCTGGTGCATGTGTTCATAAGACGTAGTATCTGTGGAATATTTGTGCTCTGATAGCTTGTGGTGGTTTTTGCCTGGTGTCCACCCAAACCTTCTCTGAGGTCCTTCCCCTGCTTCCATGAGGTCGCTCCCACGAGAGACAGTCCTTGATAGGCTTCTCCAACGTGAGTCCACTCTCTGGGCAACACTTCTACCGAGGGGAAAAAAACCTGCTTCCAGCATGGGTCTCCTTCTCCACCAGTCGTGGCCGCAAGTCTCTTCCAGGATCTTGCACCGTCCTGGGCCTCCCACAGGGCAACAGCTCCTTCAGGCATCCACCTGCTCCTCCATGGGCTGCAAGGGGTCTCTGTACCCCAGTGGATCTCCATGGGCTGCAGGGAGGGGGCGGGGAAAATAGCTTTCAGTCCTTCCCTCTCCCCTGCGCCAGCATGGGGTCCCTCCTTCTCCTCCTCCTGCTCCAGCCTTGGTCTCTCTCACTCTGTGTTGTTGTCTCATGGCTGGAATTTTCAACTGGGCGACACTCCTAATTCTTAAATATGTTATCACAGAGGCATGACTGTGATTCTTAATTGGCTCAACTTTGGCCATCAGCAGGAAGTCCCTCCTGGACCTGGCTGTCATTGGCTTCACAGGACAGGAGAAGCTTCTAGCAGGTTCTGACAGAAACCATCCTGGAGGCCCCCCCACCTTCTACGAAAATTCAGCTACAGAAACCCATGATACAACTTTCAAATGTGAAATTCTGAAAAGAACACAAATTTTGTAGGGTGGCTACAAAGTGTCAGTAGCAACTCATTTCCTTTTATTTTTTTTTCCCCTCCAAGCTTTTTGCTTACACACCTCCAATAACCTCAGATTCTTATTATTCATGGAGAAAAGCTGGCATAAGCAGTGGCTGATTCTGAGCTATGCAAATGTTGAGTTTAGCTTCTAGTTTTTGCTAGTTGCAACAGATAACTGTTGGAGCTAACAGCATGGCTTTTTTCTTATTCATGTGGCTCTTTCACTCTCTTTTTTCACAAAAATTCAAGGCACTTCATAACCTTGAAGTCATTAATCTTCCAAACTTGGTTGAAATTGGACAAAAGTCAAAAGTTACTGGGATAAAGATGGCATGGCATTGTACGTGGAATTAGGGCTAAACAGGCTATTTGGCTCCTGTCTGGAAGAGCCAAGGGGTACTGAGCTTTATGGATTGAGATGTGCTCCACAGACACTAGGATGGCAAAAAATTGTTTCTCTTCTGTACTAACTACTTAGGCCTATGACAGACTAACCACAGCACTGTTAGGATACTGGCTTTTGTTTGTAGCTTTTTAGAGGAGTAAGAATTGATTCATCTCAGTTAAACACTTCTTATTGTTACTAAGGTCCTCCTTGTCCTCTTTGTGATGGTATGAAAAATAGAGATGGATTTTCTCTTTCGCCTTTTCTGGTGACACTGAACTTCCAAAAGGTGAAGTGGAAGTGCTTTTACTGGTCGTCTTCAGCTTTTCTGTCAATTGTATTTGAACCTTTTGCATGTCTTCTGTATGGAGATAAATATTTTGGTAGACACTCAATTCCATATGGAGTAACAGCCACTGCTTCTGGAAAAGTTGTATTTTTTTTCCAAGAAGTAGAGTACTGCATTACGATATTTCTCTTCTAACAAACTTGCACATTTTGTAAAAAAAGGTGAAGGTAGAAGTCTGGTAAAATAAGGTTTCAAATTTATTTTAATAAATCTACTGTATACTTCTCAGTAGCCACTAAATTGACAAAAGGCTGGAGGTTTTTATTTTTTATTGTTAGAGGTGGTACTCTGGAGAGAGCAATTCTCACTGACTTGATCGGTTCCGCTGCTGTCAAGCATGCTGTCATGCAATAATCTTTTTCATAAACCAATTTTGTTATTGTAAGTCTTTTAATCCAGTATATAGTAATTTACTTGTATGGGCATTAAAAAATACTGTATGTCTGCCTCTACAGCTATGCAAGTAGGGAAATGGAAAATAATTCGACAATTCTCACAATCCATTGTGAAGAACCTTTAATTCTTTGCAAGGTGTAATGCCAGTTGCTGCATCTGGTATTTTTCAGGCCAGAGTTGCATTGATTTGATCTTACTTATGTGAGTACTTAGGATAGGATTGAAGAGTGGTTGAGGCTGGAAGGAATCAGGTATCATCAGGTCCAACACCTCTGCTTAAGCAGGGTGTCTAAGTTTAGAGAGCTTAGAAAAATTTATAGTTAAAACAGAGGGACAAATCTCCTTCAATTTCAAAACAAATTTTAATTAAGATATGATAAATGGAAGGATAACAGTTCCTAGCTATAATTTATATATATCTATATCTATATATTTAAGATAAACAAAACCAACCAGAACTAAACGAGTAAAATAGAAGAAAAACCTGAGCAAAACCCCTTCCCTCCCCCAGTCTCTGTCCCTGGCAGGCACGGAGGTATTTTACAGACCACAGGTGATGAGATGAGTAGCCGGTGCTAGGTCGCCCCCGGGGGTGGGAGGGGGGTTGGTGGATGGGAAGAAAAAAAAGCTTTGGCGTGTCCCTCCGAAGAGCAGTTGAAATCCTCTGCTGGTGAGAGTGATGGTTGCAGTCTGGTGGCAGTCGCAGTCTGCTCGTGGCTCGGGTCCTCTTCTGGATCTGAAGAGAGTTCCCTAGGCCCAAAAATCCTCTGCTTATATTCACCTAGGCTCCGCCCAGTCCTTCCCCCAGGGCGGAGACTTAAACAATGGGTGATTTACTCTGTGAGATAAACAATGACCTATTTTTGATACCCCTGATGGGCCATTAGCAGACATGACCCCTCAGGTGGGTGTGGAGGCAGAAGAATTTCCTTATCTCACAGAAGTTCCAAAACACCCAGCCTGCAGCCTGAGGGGTGTGCTGTCCCTTAGACAATAGCTGCTAATGTGCCATTGTGAGCAGTTCATGGGAAAAAAATGGCATAGAGGCTTTAGAATACACACCCACACAGTGACAAACTGACCCTGGATACTAAAAACCAAGACACAGGGCAACCTAAAACTGGTTGCCCAGGACCATATTCAAACAGCTTTTGAGCATTGCCAAGGAGGGAAATTTCACAGGCTCTCAGGGCAAGTTGTTCCAGTGCTCTCCACCTGCTCGAGTTAAAAAAATCAGTAATTCTTGTCACCTTATGTTCAGAGATGTTTCTGTAACTGAAAAGAGCCTGGTTCAGTCTTTGCACCCTCCCTCCAGGTATTCATAGACATTACTGGGATCATTCCGGAGCCTTGTCTTCTCTGGTCTGAGCAGTCCCAACTCTCTGAGCTTTCCTTGTATGGGAGAGGCTTCAGATCCATCATTTTTGTGGCATGCTGTTGGACCTTTTCCAGCAAGCTTATACCACTCGTATGGGAGAGCCCTGCACTGGATGCAATAATATTCCAGGTGTGGCACCTCTAATGCTGAGCAGAGAGGGACACCTCTCTTGACCTCTGGTGATACTTTACCTTGTTCAGCCCAGGATACCAGTACCCTCCTCTGCTGCAAGGGCATGTTACTGGCTTATGTTCAACCTGGTGTCCCCCAGAACCCCCCGGTCCGTTTCTACCAAGCTCCTTTTTAGCGGGATGGGCACCAGCATATAGTGGTTATTCTTCTACCGAGTGTGAGATTTTTTTTGTACCATTTCTTGTTGGACTTCAAGGTTCATATCAGCCCATTTCTGCAGCCTGTTGAGGTCCGTCTGGACATCCTGCATTGTATAGAGCAGTGTCTTGAATTCCACTAATGAAACTATTTAATCAAATATTTACTCAGGTTTAAAATTCTAGTTGCAAATATATTTATACTTTTCAGAATTGTAGCAAAATTAGTAATCTCACTTGCATTAAAATTTGTAGTTAAGAGTTTTCAGGATTCTTTACTTGTAATTACTTTAGCAACAATGGTATGATTAAAATGGAATAAAACAGGAAAAGAATTTTTATTTTAAGACTTTGTAGCAGTTCACTTCTGTAGCAATATAACTGTCTCAGATGAGATTTTTGTTTTAAATGTTAACTATTTTACTGGCATAAACTCCATCATGCAAGTACAGACTTGAGTAGTCATTCATAAAACTTGATTTGCTGTTGGAAGGAGCTGTAAGTTAACCAGTAAAGGCTTATTCACGAGTCTAGCATCTCAAACAAAGTCTGCTAATTAAAGGAAGGAGTTCTGAAGCATTTCTCTACAAAAAGAGAGCATTATGCCAGCAAGTGTGGTTTACTTGTTAAAAAGATCCAGTTTTGTAATCTTAAAAATCAAGTATTAGTAGAACATTTATGTCAAAGAATGAAACTCCAAACTCACTGCAAGGAAAAATGCAATCAAGGTGATGCCAATACTGTGTATTTATTCTGGAGAGTTAGGAGTAAGTGTTCTACAAATAACATAATTGCCTGAGCCCCAACCTGTTCTGAAAAAAAATCAAACCAGAGGAAAAAGATGTCAGTTTGTTATTCAGTTGTGCAACTGATGTCTTTTTATCTCTTCATAAAACCAGCGACCGCAGAATAATGTGGCTGAAGGAGTTGCATTTGTCACACATTCTGAAATTTTCTATTATGTTTAGAAAACAAGCGTACTAAAACCTACCTGTCTGGAAACTAAAATGCTTTCAAAATCTATTGCTATAGAGAATGATAAATGACTAGAGTTAAGTTTTGCACATATGGCCAGATAAAAGTTTATCTTCAGGGCAGGAATAGCTGCCAACAATCTGTCCAAACTACTTTAATCTGTTCCTATGCTTCAGTTCCTATTCTGTTTTTAGCATTTGATTTAAGTGGGGTGTGAAATGTTTTGGTATCTACTTTAAGCCACTGAGTAATAGTAATTTGATGTGATCATCTACTTCTTTAAGGTATTGTCAGATAGTATGAATGTGATGTGGAAGAAGGAGGTTGTCTCAGCAGGCATTAAGCCCCCAGTAATATTACTCTCTCTATATTAATGATGTAAAATTGCACAGTAAAATGTTATTAGTATACATGTATTTCGTTCAATAATTATTTTCATTTTCTGTATATATGTGGTTGACTAGCACAAACCATGTGTTTCATTAGATTTGTAGCAAACTAAGCAGTAACAAATATTTTACTATTTATTTTTTGTATTTAAAAAACCCAAACTACTAAAGACTTGACAAAAATTATCTGTAAGCAGGCCGTGTATTGTGTTAGGCATAAACTCACCTGTTTCTGCTTCCCAGTGGTAATGCATTTCCCTAGAAATTTAAGGGCATTTGATGGCCTGGCTGTATTAGCAGTCTGAATATCCCAAAATCCCAAACAATTCTTGCATTTTTGGGAAACAACTTTGAGAAGCTGAAGGTGAGAATCATCAAAGTGAATGTTAGAGATAGGGCAAGTCGGGCAAACAAACTATATGTATATTAAGGACTGATAGACTGTGGGTATGTTGTGAAGGGCTTTGAAAATAAAAGACAAATTACTCTTGGAGAAGTAAGGTTCTAAAATTCCTTTTATAGAAGCAGGTTATAATACAGTGTTTGCAAAGTATTGGTTCATAAGATTGGTATGACGCATTGTGGGGTGTTTTAAGCTACTGACACCTTTTTCTTTTTTTTTCACTTTTACCTCAAGGCTATATGGGGCAAGTTATTAATGTTACCTCAGTTCTTTGAAATGATTGGAAAATGTCTCTTGGGAGAACTTATCTTTATTGTGAAAAAGGAATTTCTGCAAAACCTACAAAGATCTGATTATTAAGTCAAATGAGGAGCAATCCTGCAGTAGTTTTAAATTTGTCTCACTAAAACCTTAGAAATGATCCTCAAATCTGTCTTAATGTATTCAAAAGGAAAGGATGGCTTGTACCATACTGATCTGATTCTGACTTTCATATATGGGGCTTGAGGTGTGTGGCTGGCTGGAGTTGGAATGGAAGCTTGTATGGGCTTGGGCTACTTTAGTCTAGCAGCTTTTTTTCCAGTGGTAGAAAACATAACTTGGAGCAACCTGTCCTGTAAGGAATACTCAGCTGAGAAGAGCACTGGGCTTTCTGCGCAAGTGTTATGGCCTGTGTTACGACCATGTCATTGCACTTGGTACGTTTGAAGGCTAAAATACTTCACTTCTTCAGGTACAGTTCTCATGGCAGGTGTCCACGTAGCTTTGAACAGGCTCCCTCTGTCTGTCAAGTAAAAAGAAAATGGAAACAATGGAAATACTCTTCTTTTTGCATGCTGAAATCTTCACAGCTCAGTCTGTTTCTTCTTCCTAGTTACCAAACAGTAACAAAGAAAGTGCTTTTCCCTGCTAAATTTTGACCAAACATTTATCCTCTTGTTTTTCACATGCCTATTGTAACCGGATGGTTTTGTCAATGGCTTTGACTTTTACTTTTTTGTGTTTAAGCTTTATGAGATACCAAGGCTTTTATACCTGCTTCTCCTAATTTATTTAATGGAATGTCCTTCTTATTTATTACTATTACTGCTCCTAAAATCTTCAAGGCAAAATGTGCTCTCAGTGTATTCTGGTTTTGGCCATATGCTTTTCTCGACTTGTCTGTTTATGAGTTCTGCTTTCATGAAGACAGAAAATGTTCTTTAAATCCACTATAAGCGCTCTTCTTTGAGATGTATGTGTATTTTTTATATTACCGGTCTTTATACATATATAAGTACATTAGGAAGGTTGATTGGGACAGTGAACTCTGCTGCGCTGTTAGAGCTTTCAAATCGAGGAGCTGTTGAGTCAGTATTCTGATTTTGATCTGAAAAGTGAGAACTTTTTGTTCTAAGTATTCTGTATGGCAGATTTTTTGATTTAGTAATTACTCTGAAGACATAATGCACACTTTTTTCTGTATCACTGGATTTCTGCAAAAAAGTCTACATCAGAATAATGAAGGAAAGTGTTGCATCAAATCCTATTAAATGAAAACTAATACTTTTGAGTATCCTTCTGTATATATCAAAATAATATAAATCAGTTAAAATTTGAGAATGTGAATGAATGTGAATTTTTTTCTTTTAACTTGGAACATTATTTGCTATATATGAGAGAATTCCACAATGTTTTAATAGAGATAAAAATTCCTAAAGCGTACTGAATCAATACAGCAATTCAAAAAAGATCCAGTGTGATCAAGCTTGGATTAAAAAACATCTGAGTTCATGTCAATAAGGAACTGTGATGAGTTTAGGGGTATCATATTGACTGTGTATTAATACATGGTATCCTATAAGACCATCAGCTGATTGTTTAGAATGTAAATGAAACTGTTGATGGATCCAGTGACTGATGGCTTAAATTCCAATTAATCAATTGCTTCATCGGTTTCTTAATTCAGATCAAATATCTCAAGTGCACACAGTTCCTCCCTGGTCTTAAGAGAAATTAATGCTTTTAAACTAATTTAATCAGTCTTCTATAATTGCTGCTACGTTTTTAGATTGCATTTTATGGGATGGCATTGTAGCTTGAATGTTTGTTTCAGGCATCTTGGGGTTTTTTTCCTCCCTAGAAGCTATTATAATTGAAAGCTTCTTTTTATAGTAGTAAATGAAACTCTGTACTCAGTGTGTCATCTTGGCGCTACTATTCAGCTTGTCATCAGTTTAAAACTTTCATGCACATAGTCACTTAAGTAATATAAATGATTTAAAAATTAAGTTGTTTGTAAATGATCTGGTGTTAGGTGTGCAAAGTCAAAGTCCATTTTTTTTTTGTTGGATATATCCTAGTAACCCATCTCTTTCAGTGCTTTTCACTTACAGCAGGAAGACTGGTAATACTACCAGACAGTATGTAGCTGTTTATGACACTACGGTTCCAAGTGCCCTGTTTCCCAATGACCCATCAATTAATTCATCAACACTTGACACAAGCTCTTCACAGTGACACTTATACCAGTTGATCTTAATTTGATTGCCCTTAAAACCTTCCTTTCCTGACAACTGTTGTCAATTATACAAAATAAAATCAAGTATTCATAAGTAGGCTGTAATAGGATATAGGCAGACAGATTTAATAATTCAGTTTTGCTGAGGCTTGAAAGGCATGAGTTGTAGCTGTTGTTCTCATTTGTAAAAAATTCATTGGATACTGCTCTAGAGAGAGAAGGCAGACATAATTTTATTTATTTAAATTTGACAGAGAAGAACCCAGGTGTGTAGTGATGGTCTAGCATTATCTCTGGTTAAGAATAACTGATGTGAATTCTTACAAGTTATATGTAAAGTAGATGTAATTTACTTTTAGGACTTTTTTTTAGATGAAGTGCACACATCCTGCAATTACTTTTCAAGACTGTGGTTCTGGGTCTTTCATATGCTTGTAAAATATGCATCCTCCTGTACATCTGCTATATACAACTAAATTATAGTTTCTTCCTTCTGATGCATTTTCATCGCATAGATTGTATGCTATGGGATATTTGAATTATACCTGTAAGATCTCTTCAGTGCTTATTGGGAAGCTTGGAAAAGAGTTTTGACAGTATTTGGCAAAAAAAATGTTAGCAGAAATCTATTAAATTCAGTATCCTCCAAGAAAAAGTTAAATACAGTTTTCAACTCTTCTGAGTTGATTGACTTCTTATATGCTATTCTCTCTCTACTGTGTTTACTGACATTTTTAACAAGTACTGTGGGTGGCTTGATTGTTAATGTTCTGTAGAAGGGATTTATTTGAATATACTTGTGAAATCCAAAAATAGAAATATTTTTTAGAATAATTTCACTTGTAAAATGCTGATTTAATGGGTATAGCTGAAGACAAGATTTGCTATAAGTGATTACTCAAAGCAAGAGCAAAATAAATGAAGAACAGAAGCGTGGAACTTCTTTTATAATATGTAATTCACTTTGTCATTTTTTAATGACAGTGAGAATAAATTATTCCTTGGAGTTTTTTTCTTCTGAATTGAGAATCCTCTCTCTTCCCTCTTAGAACTTCTTTCTCAGATCCTTCTTCCAGGCCAAGAGCTGGGAAATGAAAATTAAGTTCCAGATATGAGACAAGTGGGATAGTTTAATTTGTTATGGCAAGAAAATAATCTTAATTTCTCATGTTTTCATGCAAATATTCAATCTCAGTGTAATTCAGATGGCTTTGATGATTTGGGTTTTTTTTTCATTGTAGCTTTTCATTAAAATCAGGTGATGCAATTTTATATAGAATAAATTATTTCCCTTTTGCAAAGTAGTTGCTCTTACTCTGTCAATACTGCTATTTCAGGTTTCTTGTGCTGACTTTGTTTAGAAAATTCTTGTTAAACAGGCTGAATATTAATCTAATTGTTTTAAGGAGAAATTATCCATATTTCTGCCTAACTGAAACATTTCCAAATAAAATCGGAATAAATAATTTAATTAATACACAGCAGTTCTTCTTTGCAGAGTGACTTGCTTAAGAAATATCGGAAGCTAGAATATGTATAAGAAAATAAGTAACATTCCAAGTAATAGCTTGTTTTCAGAAGCCTATATTCAAATCTGTAATTAATACTCAGGAGTACGTATATAAAAATAAAACTTAAGTGCTTGGTGTAAGCACGAGTTTATGTATACATAACTGTAATTTCAGGATTTAAAGATATCCACATATAAAGAAATTAACACATAAAATATGATGAACAAGTTGGGTAGTATACAAAAATACTAGATTTGGCTGTCTGATGATGATGCATAATGTTAAGAGAAATCTTATGATATAATTTGATTTTACTTGATTAAGAAGCTTAGTTTTCTGGTTTTGGGGGGGGAATTTTTTTCTCTTTTCTTTTTTGAGGTTTAAACATAACCAGCATTTTCCAAGACCAACTTGTATTTAGTCTGAGAATTTTTGTTCAGGGACCTTTCCTTCAGGATTTCTAGGGTGGGTAGGTGCACATTTACACCATTCCCGAGCAGCATTTAATGTGTATGTGTCCTTCAGGTGTGTTCTGATTGAAGTCTTAAGCCCAGCACACACTGAGTAAGTAAAAATTTTCCTATGTTGGGCACGGCACCTTTGAATGACAAATCTAGGACAGGTGTATGATGACCCTAAATTAATGGTTTCATAGATGAGCTTTTGTACTTCTGTCAAAACACCATAAAAGCTACTGAAATATTATTTTTCTCAAGTAGTCTATTAACACAAAATAGCTTAAAAAAATTTTTTTTTTATCCATAGTATCCGAAATAAGCATAAGTAAGGAATCTGTTAATAATTAGCGATATAGCCTTATTATGTGGTTACTTCTGGCTCTTAAAGTTATTTTTGTTCTTTGTATTCGAGTGCGGTTTTTACAAGAAGAGCAATGTAAGAGTAAATTCTGGACAGGTTTCAAGTAATTGAGCTTTTCCTAAATCACTGAAAAAGAATTGTAGTAGCAGGACTTTCCTAAGCATTCAGGTTTCACAATTTCATCTGAAATGGTTTTAAAAATCAGTTTAGTTGCACTTGGGCAGCACCTTGCATGGACTTGATCTACATTGATTTATGCCTGTCTTTAACTGATTAGGCTAAATGAATATTACATACTTGTAAATTAGGTTAAATGTGCTCATGTTTGCACCACTTTTGATAAATGATTAAACTGTTCAAGATCAGTGTAATTTCCTTAAATCATCCCTTAAGTTCTAATTCACATACTTTCAAAATTTTCACTATGACAGAAATGTCAGACATTCACAATGTTCAACTGTGTCCACTAATTTTGAATGACTGTGTGTTGTTATACAAAATGAGCATCTGTGTGCCTTCACTGCATAAAGTAAAAAGTTTAAATCTATGCATTCTCCTTTATGGCCTTATGAAAATGTATGTTCAGTGTGGAATTTTTGTTCTCTTTATTTTTAGATTTTTTTTTTGTAGATTAATAAAGCATAATTTTCATTATTTGTGCGCTATAAAATAAATCTCAGGTTCAAGTGTTATCACTAAGGGAACAGCAATTCCTGACATGTATAGATGGGTTTTTTTTCACCTGGCAAATCATATTCAAGTTGTAAATGTAAGAGACTTTTAACAGTGACGTAAAGGATTCTGCTTAAGTATGTAATGCAATTCTTTACCGCTCTCTTGTGTGTTTTTTTGTTTTTAATTTTCTGATTGGGGAAGGGGGGTGCAGTGCTACCAAGAATTTTAAAATGGAGCAACTAAAATAGCTGTTTTTTAAAAATACTTTGGGTTTTAGAAGTTTTATGTACTGTTGACTGAAATACCTCTCAAAGATAAAGTATGTGCAACTTCCATGTAATACATAATGTTTTAGTTTTACACAATTCCAAGGGTTTGGTAGCGATGAAAAGTGAGGGATTTTTTTCCTTTCTGATTACATATTTAATCTTCCATGTCTATAGCTTAGTAAAGCCAAGTTTAAAATCAGTACTTTACAAAATAACTAAAGTTACTTAGTGAAATCTGCTGCAGGGTTTGAGGTAGAGAAGAGCATTGTATTGTTTTGGCTTTCCTTTTGTGATCGCTATAGGAAGCTGACTTGACAGAAAGCAATCCATTTTTCTGGATAAAAGGGAAGCAGGCTATGAGATAAGTTATTGATGAAATTAACTGCTGAAGTGGAGAGGAAATGCAGCTGGCCAATACATGTCATAGTGTGAGCTCTATTAAATGAATATATGTGCAGTCAACCATTCACAGGAGCCACACTGGTCTTGAACTGCATTGATCTATAGTATAATTCTAAATGAAATTGATGGAAGAGAGCAACCATTGACAGGAAGGGTAAAGAGAACCATGAAATGTCTTGTACAGGAAAAGTATGATGGAGTGTAGGCTCATCTATGCCATGACTAGAAAGTGCATGAAACCATGGTGTTTCTAGGTGTTCTAGTTACTTCAGGATTCATTATAATGGAGTGTTTTTCACTGGACTCTCCCAAAACTGATTTATAGTATTTCATTTTTAGAAGAAAATCCATAAAGAATCCTGTCAAGGACTTAAAACCAACTTTTCTGGAACTTAAAGCACATCTTTGCAGCTTGCATCTCTGAGTTTTGGGTAAAATGTCGCTGTGATAATGTGTTCTGAGAGCTGTGTACATTAACATTTAAGGATTTGTTTACTTATTGTGCACTTAATGTAAGTATAGCTGTTACATGAAAGCTTGTAAGTTTCTTTCAAGTCTTGTGCCAAAATGCTACCTTCTAGTCAGATAAAAATCAGGTGTCTTCTCTCTCAAGCATGTCCTTTCAGACCGCTAGTTCATTGAACTGCTTAATTTGCAGGCCTTGATGAGTAAAACGTTGGGTTCTCTTAGATTTTACTTACAGCAGGGTCCACATGTCTGATAAAAGAATCTCTCAATTTGTTTTCACTGGTAGGTACCCTTTCCTGATGTATCACATTGTCACATTCTAGCAGACTTCTTCTTGTCTGTAATGACTCAAACCTCAATAAACTCTTCTTCAGTGTTTCTTTCCGTTTAATTGCTGCCACATCACTTGTAAGGGTGAAACTACTTTGTTAGTTTTTATTGGATTGGTTGAAGCAGAGAAGGAATTATGGGTACATATGCATGTATATCTATACACACTTATTAAAATTTACAAATAACTTTTAAAATCTATTCTTTTCACACCTATTGCACTCAGTAACCATACAGTTGTTAGGCTGTTGGAAATGGTAATTACTATTTCAGAAATACTTAAATCTTCTCCAGTGTAGCAATTGTGAGGAGTGCTGCTAAAATTTTACCACCTTTTTTTTTTAAAGGTTTCAAGCTTGATGGCATTTTAGCTAATTGTGTATTTTTAATAGATTTGCAATGTTTGTGTGCTGTCATTTTTGAATCTTACATTAGTAACCTCTTTAATGTTCCAGACGTGATGATACTGATCAAACTAGTTATTGGGGTAGAGGGAGGCTCTGCACTGGTCTCAGTTTTCTGTTTCTTGAATACCAGTCTTCTGTCTGTACAGAACACTTGATTCTCTTCAGAGTGTATCAGTCTATCTTAAGCTTCCCTTGTTTCCAAAGTACTTTGAATGTGTTGACAGGTTTCTTTAGTCTTGGATCCCTGATAGATGCAGATGATTTAAAATTACTTTAAGTATGGTACATTGGAATTCACATGGTTTTGAATGCTGTTCGTGTTAAGGATTTATTTTTTAAAAAATTTTTAAAAGAATGTTTTTTTCCAGAGAAGCTAGGAAACTATAAGCAGTTGAACTTTGTGATGACTTACCGGGAGAAAAAAAATCACAGGCATGAGTTTATTACTCTGTTTTGTTGGAATTGTATGAGTGACAGGATTCCATAAGGAAATAAAACTAAACCTTTTTCAACGTAAATTGAAGTTGTATCTCTTGCTGATAACATTTGGAAGGGTGTTTAGAAGCTATTAAGAAACCTGTAAATTAGGATTTCCCTCTGTTCGCAAACAGGCATATTGTTAGTTTTATCATAAAAATGGTGGAGTTGTGTGATATCTGGAGCATTCCTTGAAGAAGGTGCACAGACACTCCAAAATAGAAATCCTTTTATATGTAGCCAATTTATCTTAAAATGGTTGTAAATTGTGTTATTTGCACTCTTTTAAATATTTTAACCCAAACTGAATTTTTGAAATCAAAATAGTAATTTGATGCCTCTTTATGACGTCAAGGTTCATGTTTCATTCGAACCGACCAACTGGATGGAGAAACAGACTGGAAACTGAAGGTTGCTGTCAGTTGCACACAAAGATTGCCGGCTTTGGGGGTAAGCATTTTGTGTTTTGCTTTTAAGGTGTCTTCTATGTGTGAATGTGTAGCTGTTATCTAAGATTGTTACAGTTCCTGTAAGTATTGGGAAATGCCTGTTACTACAGTCTTAATTTTTGCAATAAATAAGACACAGATATTTCACTGGATGCTGAATGAGGAGTTGGTTGTGCAAATATGCTTGGCTTTACATTGAAAAGAAACTGAGTTGGAATTGGATGAGTACCTTTCAACTTGGTGGGTCTTGTTTTAGTCTCCACTGAAATCCACACTCCGAAGAATCATAGCACAGTTACAATGTTTTCAAGCAAGTGTCAGCCTGCCAGTGCAAGTCATTGGCTCAGGAACCATTGCTTTATTCAGAAACTTGTGAGCTTGGGAAGCCAGCAGTCTGCTCCTGCAAGGTAAAGTGCTTTTTGTTGTGAAGATACTTTCGGATCTGACTAGGAGCATCATGCAAGTTCTTGCAAGGAGGGCTCTCTAAGACTTACCGGAATTTGTGTGGTTTTTGAGTGCATGTATGTGTCATGTCACACCTAAATTTAAAACTACGAAAGAGCACACAGTCGTGTGTGCATGTGTATATACACATTCAAAGTAGACAAGTACCTACCCAAGCATGTGTAAAATTTTATCAGTGTGTCCTAACAAGAAGCTGAATTGTATCTCTTGCAATGGGGAAGCTTGCTGTTTTACAGGAAAGTTGGTTTGGTATTAATAGACTTCCTCTGAAAACACACCTGTGGAAATCTATAGAACTGGTGTTTTAACACTAAATCTTTTAGTGTTTTTATTAATGGCAAATGTATACTAGAAGGGCTGTTTATATGCCATCTCAATAGAAAAAGTATTAGATTATCTGCCAGATCTTAGCAGGACTTCTACAGTTACACTTCCAACTTCCAGAATTAGAGTTGTTGCCACACTCAAATTACCAAAAGGGAGGGCTTTTTTCGCTGTGTTTATATTCTCTGGCTACTGGCTTCACTGTAGTATTTTAGAGTGGAAAATAAATCAGAAGTGGTTCTAGTTGGGAAGTGTCTGCATTTGAATGGTGGGAACTTCCTCTTCTGCAGAAAATAAGGTTTGCTACCGGTAACAGTTGCTTTGGGCATGTTAGGGGAAGGAATGGCAAAATATCACCAAGAAATTATTCATGCATCTTGGAAGCAGTATGCAAGGGTCAGCTGTACAGTGTAGTAACCATTCCTTTCTTAGTTGTTTCCACTTAAGGCTACTAACCTACCTTTAACTTACCTGTGCTTCTTGCAAGATCTTTATACTGTCCTCTTGAGCTGTAGGTGACAGCCTGAGCTGCATCATCGGATGCAGTTCATCAGGAGCTGCTTATGTGTCACAGACCGTTCCTGGCCACCAGCAGTGAATCGAAGCCACCAAGCTGTTGATATGCCTCTGATTTTTCTCACCACACCAGGCAAGACTTTGAGTGCATTAAGCTGGTGTGGTAGTTTATCCTTGACAGAAGGCAAATATCCAAATATCCAAAACAGCAGCTCCNAACAGCAGGGGGAAAAGGGGAAATTAAAAAAACCACACTAGGTGAAAA
>VXAU01005077.1:0-11521 GCA_013399695.1 Formicarius rufipectus | reverse complement strand
TTTCTTAATGTAACCTGATGAATAGAATCTGTCTATTGATTATTATTATGATTGATGTCATCATAAAACCCTAGAATATCACTGAAAGTTGTCACTATTGCTCAATACTAAAAGCAACAAAACATACTAAATCATGTGTTGAAAATGGGAGACATCAAGATGAAAGAATAGTGGATGGCAAAAAGCCATTTTGAGTTAAGGAAGATTTTTATTAACACATAACCATGCTAAGAAATTCTGGAACAAAAATTCTTACTTCATCCTTTTCAGACAGAAACATTTCTTTGATTATATGATACTATGTGACTAAAGATACTAATCTCTTTGCTCTTGGAGGAAGAAGGACTTTAAAAAAACCCTGTAAAATACATATTAACTGTATTAAATATATCTGAAATAAACTCATTCAGTAAAGACCAGTGTTTTAGAGGATTTTTCTGTTAGGTATATTTCTGTTTTGATGCACACATCAAGGAGGACAGAAGCTTTGAAACCATCACTGTTTTGTTTATAAGATTTACACAATATCCATAACTAAAATGTTCAGCTTTGTGCATGTGTTCAAGCTTCTCTCTGGTCATCAGTGACAGCACATGAGGGAATGCATGAAACTGTGTCAGGCAAGGTTTATGTTGGATATTAGCAAGAAGTTCTTCAACCAGAGGTTGGTAAGGCACTGAAACATACTTCCCAGGGTGGGGTCACAGCACCAAGTGGCCAGAATTCAAGAAGCATTTGGACAACACTTCCAGACACATGGTGTGATTTTTGGACTGGTCCTATGCAGGGCCAGGAGTTTGACTTTGATGATCCTTGTAGGTCCATTCAAACTCAGGAATATTATATTATACTATATTATACTCAGGAACAAACTCTGGAATTCTATAATAGTTTACTATCCTCATACACCATAAAAGGATGGGAAATTACTATTTTATGCCTGCTGAAACATTTTTAGTTTTCTTCCCAGATCCTGAAATGTTTTTTCTATTGTGTATGTTGTGATATAGGGATTTTGATTGAAAAATAATATTCTGGGTGACACCTATACATGATTATTCTATAAACTATAAGCCAGAATAGAGACACAAGTGGGAGATAACTGGCTGGCTATGAGGTATGGCATGTGCTCCTGTCTGCTGTCCTCCCCTGCAAGGGTGCGATAGTGGCTGGGGGCTTGGGGCAGCTGCAGAGTGGGACAGACATTGCCATCCAGAGTGTCAGGCACCTCCCTGAGGACACAGTCAGTAAGGTCTATTGGCACTCTCAAAAGCCTGAGAGTTGTCACTTACATCACTTTAGGTGTTTTCACGAGTAAGCATTAGTTGGAGGAAGCACGCTTGCAGATGTCAGTGATCTGAGGTATTCTGTTGCTGAGTGATCTACAGTTTCAGTTTCTGACACTGATGTTTGTCCAGGTGCTGGGATTCAGAAAATTCTGCATAAACTCACCAGAATGATATGTTTATGCATTGTGAAACTCTGCTTTGCACTTCCATTTGTTATGTTACTTCTGAAATTTTGGAGTTTGTTCCTAATCTTATTGGAGCGGAGCAGGGAAAGTCCTTTTGCTCTTTCCTAAGAGACAGTTTTGTTTATTTAAAGTTTGTTTGCTTGTTTGATTTTTCTGTTTTCTTATTCCCCTATTTCTGAGGTATAAACGTAGTGATATCCTCCTCTGTAGATTCATCACACCCTTGTGCAGCAGCAATTCTTGTAGGGCAAATTATTGGAAGAAGGTGCCTGCAATATTTCTCAAACATGGAAGACATTCTGTGCCTGTCTGCCCACAAAGAGCACTCTTTTAATTTTATTTCAGTGGCACATCTCCGAGGTGATTCATTAGATTTATTCTGGTTTCTTTTAGGCTTAAGCTTGTGCTGTTTTTGAGATAGTGCTCTTGAAACCTGAGAAGCTCTGACAGATCTCATGCATTACTACTAGAAGCATGAAAATCCTCGAGGGTTAAAATTTCATGGTTATGGTTTTCAAAGAACTGTCTAAAAGTCAAGACCTTTATTAAGAGACAACTTTTCAAGTTACATTGGAAAGTCAGTTTGACTGGTTGGTTTTCATCATTTGTCCCATGAAAGGTAAGTGCAAGTTTGTGCCAATCTAAGGTTTGTAAATAGAACCAGTTAATTTTATTTTTTTTTCCTTCAAAATAAAACTTGGTTGTACTTTCGGGTGTTCTGAGTAAATTTCTTACTGGAACAATTGTCAAATGTACTAAGTTAAATACTTTCCATCAAATGAAAAGTAATTAAAGAGCTACATAAATTGTCTAAAAATAATTGAGAGTTTTGGTGTGTTGAATTACTGTCTTGTTTAAACACTTCTCGTTGTAGACAACTATAAAAGGCATTCCTCTTTCTGTAAGCACCTGCTCCTGGTAGAAACAAGTGTTATATTGATTTATTGCAATTTATTTTCTCCCTGAATTCTTGCTACTGTGAGAAGATTAATTGAATTAATGGCATTTTCACTGCTAATTAAAGTCACTCTTCTTCCAACCAAATTAATTCCTTTTATTAGAGACATAACAAAGTCTTGCTCAGATCCTGCAGTCTGCATGTAAATGTTCTTTGCTTGAACAAGCATCTCTGCAGTCATTAGTGGTTGAATACAGACACTACTAAAGATATGTGACAATTTCTTCAGCACTTGAAAAGGACAAATGATCTGCCTATTCATTCTTATAGCTAGTGCAACAGAATAAGAATTTTAACAAATTAGAGTTAATTAAAGACAGGGTGTATTCTTACTCCAGAGAAGGATTCTGGAGATGATCATGGTAGTATCAGAAAACAAACTCTCAGTTTTTCATAAACTGCCCTAACAGAAATAAATGGTACAGCCCAAGGAAAATAATTCCTCTGTATAATCTAATAATGCAGCCTACGCTTCTAAGCATTGTGCCAAATAGTTTATTAACAAATTACTATGTAAAAAGATTTTGCATGGAAAACAAAAACAGGATGGAAAGCAGAACTAAATCAACATGCTGTTAATCTGTGTGTTTCTACTTAAAATGCAGGAGGTATAACCTTTACTGTGGATTAAGTCTTTAGAGGCGTATTATCCTTAAACCAATCCATTCTGCTACCTTCATGTTTGAGCTGCAGTAAACTCTGTCGGCAAACATGCAATGGACCTCTGAGTTGGCGCTGCAGTCCAAGTAAGTAAGGTCCAAAAGTGTTTTTGTTCTATATAACAGTGGATGTAAGTGTCGTGGTCCGTTAGGGAAGAAGGAACAGTCCACACAGCGTGGGGTAGGAACAGGTGTGAACAGGTGTGAATGGTTTATTAGAGGCGCACGGGACTCTTATAGGGTTAGGTCAGAGGATTCTAGAACTTGGGTGGAGTTAGGGGCGGATCACAACACAAAAGCAAAAGGGAAGGAGGGTTTATAACTTATAAGGGAAAATTGGGGGTGGCTAACCTTGTATGGTGGTGCTGCAGTGCACCACCAGCCAACCTATGGGGTTTTAAGGGTACAAGAACCAATCAGGGGGCTGTAACCAGAGTTACCAGAACCAATCAGAACAGTTGAACATACAGAAGTAATAGAATGGTAAAGATTACCTATCTAATACATCTTCTATCCTACCTATAACATTTGAACAGTATAAAAATGTTTAAAGTCAGCTCCATGGCAATAGGTAGCTGGTGGTTGTGACAGTCTCTAGTTAGCAGCAGACAGATTCATCCACTCATAAAAATTATCCTCTCAGTAGTCCCCAACAGGTGCCCCTTACAGGTGCACCCCCCCACCCCCCCACATTTAAGTTCTACTTTGATTTCTGCTTATAGGTGACATATGACAATGATGTGAATCCAAGGGCATATTGAAGATATTGTTGGACTATGGATTTATTACAATAAATCCCTGTTTGCTGAAATGTTTAATATGAATTGTCTTCTAATGTATATAAAGTCTTAATTCATATTATAAAAAGACAAAATCTCTGGCAGTTCTGCAGGTAATAGTTAAGCTCACAACTGTGATTACAAATTCTCTTTCCTAGATACAGATCTAATTTTCATACTCAGAATATATTAATTATCTTTACTTTTATATTATCTACTCTGAAAAAAGGTATTGACTAAAATAATTTAAAAAATCAAAATAATCTCTCAGAGCAAAAGGTATGATTAATATTATTCACACTGTCTCTTGTTAAATGTACAGTGGGTGCGAAAAGGCCATATTCTCACATCTCTGCAAGATTATATTGATTCTTTGATGTCAGCTGGGATTGTTCATCTCGGAGAAGAGATGTCTATGGAGATCTCAGAGCAGCCTTCCAGTACCTAAGTGGGCCTACAGGAAAGGTGGAGAGGGACTGTTTCTGAGAGCATGTAGTGACAAGACAAGAGGCAATGGCTTTAAACTGGAAGAGGGTAGGTTTAGATTAGTTATTGAGAAGAAATTCTTTACTGTGAGAGTGGTAAAACACTGGAACAGGTTGCCCAGAGAAGTAGTGGATGTCCTATCCCTGAAAGTGATGGAAGTGTCCTATCCCTGATCTAGTGAAAGAAGTCCCTGCCCCTGATGGGAAGGGGTTGGAACTAGATGATCCTTAAGGTCCCTTCCAACTCAAACCGTTCTATGAGTCTACAAGTCTATCAATTTATACATTCAAAGAAAAAAATACAGGAAAGGCTGAACCCAAAGTCTCCAAGTCTGAGAAAAACCAGTCTATTAACCATCATCTAATACTCTAAGAACCAAAAGAAACCATGGGCTTGAAAAGCCTGCGATCTGTTTCTGAACAAGGATATTCTCAGCAAAGAAGTACTCTTGAAACTCTACTTCCAATACCTACCTACATTATATATGAGTAGGTAGGTAATTCAGCCTCAAGTAGGAGTGCAAATAAATTTTACTGCTGCTGCATTCCAAAACTGTAAGATACTGTTTAGAGTAATATATTTAGTCTGTTCAGGGTTTCACCATATTCCTAAGGGATAAAAAAAATTTTTACACTTTTCTTTTTTTTTACAGATTTTGATGCCTAAGTGTTTCCAAATTTATAATTTAAAAGCCAAATTATGAACCATGTGAATGACAGACTTACATTACACAGATAAGCTGGCATGCTTTGGAATGAATGACTTAATGACAGCTTCACAACAACAATTTGGTAGCTGTGTGCCAAGAAGGTATTTCTTGCTCTTCAGTTCATGATTGAAAACCTTCTGAACTGAGACAGCTAAAATAGCAAATATTTTTCAGATGCCATCATCTTAACTCAGAAAATCCCCACAGATTTTTGTACAGTCCTTTGAAAATGTCACTTTTGAGTTATCTGAATTTGCAGTGAAAAGATTCTCAACTGCAACACTATTTTGTCATGATTTAACCTCAGCTGATAACTAAGACCCACACAGTCACTTGCTCATTCTTCTGTCACAGAGAAAAGAATTGAAAGGGTAAAAGTGAGCTACTCATGGCTTAAGACAAAAACAGTCTAATAATTGAAATAAAATAAATTAAAAATAATATTTGTAAATTTTAATGAAAAAGGAATTAACAAAGACAAGAAATACAATCTGAGAAAGATAAATGTTGCAAAGGAAAACAGTTTTTCACCACCAACAAATAGATACCCAGCCAGTCCCTGAGTCCCAGTACTCCTTCAAAATCACCTTGTTCTTTTGCTGAGCATGTAGACTATACTTTTCATGATTATTTTGCCTTTATATACATATATTTTTCAGTCACGATTTCTTTACTGTTCCAATGCTCATAGAAACAGGACTGAGATGCATATGTAGTCCCTCTAGTTTCTGAAACCGGTCTAATTATTAAACTAAACAAATTTATGCTGTGTTTGCATATACTTTCTTGAGATGTTTTTGCCTCATGTGGTCAAAAATCACCAAGACCAGGCTAAACCAAATTAGGAAAATGTAATTTCACAATGAATAATTATGGCTTAACTAACTCATTGAAGCTGAAACAATGAAGAAAAGGAGCTGTATCCTGTGGCCAGTCAGAACTGTTCAAACGTTATCATTTAATACTCTGATCAAATGGCCCACAAATGAGTAATAGTTAAAGAATTCTCTCTGTAATTGTTTGATAAAAACTTTTGAATTGCAGATATATTCAGAGATAACTGCAATAAAAATGTAGACCTGCCTGACCAAGCAAATTTTTCCTTAAAATTTATTTCTTCACCTTTAATTAAAAACAATAAAACTTGTTTAATGAATATTTAATCTCAACAAGAATCCTACCAGTTCCATTACAGTTCTCCAGAAAGGTTTATGTCAAGAAACCATATGATCTACTATTTCACTTTAGTTATTTTTTCCCCCTTTAACAGCATGGATATGTTAGAGCAAATGAAACTACTCTTGCCACCTAGTCTTGACAAAAAATTTAGCCTATGTGGAAATTTTTTTGTTGCAAGAGGATACAAAAAACATGAATACAGATGTTTGTATTCCTAATATGAAAGGGAACACAGTACAAATTTTCTAAAGGAAGCTGAGGGACACTGGTCTTAGGATACCTTTATAAGTGTATCTTAGATGTCAGCAAACTAGAATAAAACCTTACATATAATTAAAACTGATAATTTGTTGACTAAGAAATTATTGTGTACAATCTTGCACATTCTCAAGGAAGAGGAAATTATAGAATCCTAAAATAGTTTGGGTTGGAAGGGCCCTTAAAGATCATATAGTTCCCATCCCCCTGCTGCAGGCAGCAACATCATTTGTTTGACTAGCTTTCTCTGAGTCCCATCCATCCCAGCCTTGAACATTTCCAGTGATGAGGTATCCTCCACTTCTCTGGCCAACCTGGTCCAGTTTCTTACCACTCTCATAGTAAAGAATTTTTTCCAACATCTAAAATAAACCTCCCTTTAAGTTTAAATCAATTTCCTCTTGTCCTGTCACTATCTGCCTATTTAAGAGGTTGCTCTCCCTGCTTTTTTAAAGCTCCATTAAGGTACTGTAAGGCTTCAAAGAGTTCTCTCCAAAACCTTTTCTTCTCCAGTCTGAACAACCCCAACCATCTCAACCTGTTTTCACAGAAGAGTTAACTTCCTCCTGAACATCTTCATGGCCTCCCTTTGGACCTGCTTTAACAGGTCTATATCTTTCTTGTGTTGAGGATAGCACAAGAAAGGATAAACATCTTGATGTTGGGCTTTGCTGCTTCTGAAGAATTTTTATTTTTCTGTGCTTCTTGAATTGCTGTCTTAACATAATTCAGTCTTTTACTTGAAAATAAATGTTTCTACACCATTTCCTGTTACAGGATTTAAAAAGATGCTGGGAACACAACTATCCAGTCTATTATTTCTAGATGAACATATTGCAAATTGTAGCAAGGCTCAATTTAGTATAATAACTTGACAGAAAAAGTGATTTTCACTTAATTTTGACTGTGCTTTTCAGCAATGAAATGAAATATTGACCAGAATAAGAATGTTTATTAAAAAAAATCAGAAGAAAGTTGGCAAAATTTAGAAAGTTATAATTGGAATCTTTTCCTTTTTGTACAGAAAGACTCTTTTGTCTTTTCTTCCTTATGAGATGGACTAAAAGAAAAGAACTTCAGGCTCATTGCATTATGGATTTACTACATACATTACTGTACTGTAGACCAGATTGCATCAAAAGAGAAAGTTCTCGAATCTTGTGGTATTGAATACATTCCATATTACTTATACTCAAATATATTTGAAATTATATCAAGAGCATAAACAGTGGTGGTTTTGTTTGTTTATTTGTTTGTGTGAAACAACATTATGCACTTGCAATCCGAAGACCCAGATGTAGCCTGGGCTGCATCAAAAGAAGTGTAGCCCGCTGAGTGAGGGAAGGGATTCTGCTTCTCTCCTCTGCTCTTGTAAAATCCCTACCTGGAACACTGTATCCAGCTCTGGGGTCCACAGAGCAGAATGATCACTGACCTGTTGGACCAAGTCCGGAGAAACACTCTGAAAAAGGCCTGACAGCTGGAGTACCTCTTTTATGAAGATCAGCTGAGAGAGATAGGGTTATTCACCCTGGGAGAAGAGAAAACTCTAGGAAGACCTTATTGTAGCCTTTCAAAGCATAATATATATTTTTTTGCTTATAAGAAAACAAAGAGAAATGTTTTACTGGGACTTGCCATGACTGGACAAAGTGCAATAGCTTTAAAATGTAAACAGGATAGCTTTAGACTGGGCATAAGAAAGAAGATCTTTTTATGAGGTTGGGGTGGATGCTTCAAACCTGGAGGTGTTCAAGGTCATGGTGGATGTGGCTTTGAGCAGCCTGATCCACTTAAGGAGGTTGAACTAGGTGAACTTTAAGGTATCTTCCAACACAAAACAGTGTATGAGTCTCTATTTCAAAGTAATCTCCCAGTACTCATTAAACATTCTGTTTATTGTTAGTTTCCATATTCCTCTTTCAGTTTCATACTTCTATTTGGTTTATGCCATGAGCATATGAATTACACACAAAACCTTTAAATTTTTTCTGGATTTTATTTCTACTTTTGTATGTGTTTTGTCATTTTTGTTTCTCTAACAACAAGCATTGTATTTATATCGATACCTACAACAAACATAAAAAGAAATTATAATTTTTCATGAATTCCTGGAAAATATATTCAAGTAATATATCTTATCTATGGAGGTAGACTATTTTATATTCTATATATGGGCCAAACGTACAGTCTCCAAGTTGTCAGGATCCAATCCTCAATTATTCTCATTCTTTTGCTGCTCTTTATCTCTAACATAACAAAATATATGCATTTAGATACTCTTGAAAACAGGATCATTTGCAGTTTTTCAATACAGAAAAAATGCTTTCCAGGTCATGGCAGCATGAAAAATCTAAAACTAGTAGATTTTCAAACATAGCTTGTATTAGGTGACAACTACTGAGCTTCAGCCTAAGACCTAATTACTAGTCCCAATTTAATAACCATGTCCAAACTTTGAGTCAAGTTATGAATGTATTTAAGATTCTAATCCAATATATCTTATTTTGGGCTCTGTCTTCTGAACTCCTTTATCTAATTATAAAATATTGATTTATTTATTTAAGCTGGGGATCTTCTACAATTACTAGAGTTTAGACTGTCAGAACTACCATGTTTTGAAGAGCTCCTTAAATATTGTGAAAATCCCTTTTTACACTCACAAAACTTGATCTGTTCCTTCATATAGCTTTAGGTGCATTTTTGAATACAGATAAAATGTTCTGAAATATTGAAGAAAATATTAAGAGGTTAAAGTGGTTTACTGTGGGTTTTTTTCTGTACAATTTCCAAATTGTAATTTTGTAATTTTCATGCCTTCTGATCCTTGAGTGAATCAAACACAGAACACAAGGACATGGAGGTGCATCGAAAGTGACACCTAACAAAACATGAAGCCACTTCAGTCCAAGCCAGAAGAAATTAATTAAATTGTCCATGCTATGTTTTGGATCTGAGTCTCCGTGATGAGGTAACGAAGAGTGACATTTTGAAGAAGGGGAAGAAAAGCTCTGGTTCTGATGGGATGGTACAAAATGATAAGAAAGAACAGGGAGAAAGGATGCAGTAGACTCATAAGAAAAGGTTCTATACAGAACAAATGTGTTTTGGAGTGTCCTAAATGCAATGTGATGCCCTAGAAGAGTTTTGTTATTGGCTTATTAGGAAATAAAAATTAAAAAATCTCACTTTCTGCACAAGGGGTCCTTAATGGCACTGAAAATGTTCAGATAATTAAGAGATCACGAGAAGTGTTTTTCCTAATGTTCCTTGTAACATCACAAATTAATGACTTCTGTTCCCATTCAGAAATGAATGTGTCATCTGCAACTAGAGAAGAGTAAATGATATTCTAATAAGTCTCTTTCCATTTTATATAATTGGTTATTTTCTTCTCTCAGTTTGGTGTAAATCTAAAATAATTCCATCAAATTAGTATGCTGTGTTTTTTCTTATAGTTGCAGAAAAGTAATTCATGTAATCCTGTCAGGGAAAAAAATACAGGTCAGTTCTGCCAGTGTTCATGTAGTTACTTTGGGTATAGTATAGTGTCCGTTCTTCAAGAAAGCTGATTCTGGGTTCCCCTCTGACAATAAAGGAAGGAAATTTATCCATATTCTATTCTCTAATTGTGATATAAATACTATTATCTCTTCATAAATGTCCTTCAGTTTGAATCAAATAAGCACAAAATTTCCATAAATAAATAAGCTCCAGATTAGTATTCTGAAAGTATGCTCTTCTACCTTCAAACTGCATATATTCATCTCCCTTCCTTTTCCTTTCCAGAAGCCCATGGTTATGACACCTTGTTGCCATAGATGTATTTTTGAAAGCAGCGTTCACAGATCTGAAGATGTCAGGGCAATTTCAGAACTGGTGAAATATATTGAATTGAACAAATGCTAGGACTAAAGCTGTAAGTCTAGACTGACCTACTCATGAAGCAGTTTCAAAATGGGCTACCACCCATCTGGTCCAGAACAACCCTTCTGCACTGGAGAAAACACTGATTCTCATTCTGAATTCTGAAGATTTGAGCTGACAAATGGCAAAGCAGCATTCTGTCAGTAAGGACAAATCCTTAGTATTCCTAGCTGTTTTGCTTCTCTGTATGTCTGGAACTCTTTCTCCGTAACTTTGCTGGTTTTAGATTGGTGAGTCTTTCAGATGCCTTACAAGTGCTTGCCAAAACTGGCAATCAGAACTTAGGAGAAACTTTACTTTCTTTGAACATGGTTGATAAAACTGCTTAGTGCTCTTCAGATATATAGTTCCCTGATAGAAGGAAAAAACAGGCAAATATGAAAGCCAAAGTTATGGTTATATATGAAGTTCCAGGAAGTGTATTGCTTCTTGAGATTGTGAAAAAGAAAAGATTACTAGTCAACCTTCATATTGACTGATGTACTTAAAGGTTAGATCTTATCTTTGTCTATTGTTCCCTTTTTTATTTAATATTAAGAACATACTTTCATATTGTACTAGTTGTTAAAAAGGCTTATTTGAGCAGTCTTGACAAATTAGAGTAGAAAGACTTATGTGTGCAGAAAGAGAAAGCTTTTGTTCCATACTTTATATATTTTCTATAGTTAAGCAAAAGAGTCAAAACATTTTTACTGTAATGTGTGAAGCTCATGGAGCAGTTATATGGCTGAATTTGGCAAATGAAGTATGCAGTTGTGACACAAATCTACTATTTAAAGCAAAACTAGAATTTATGATGTGTTTCATACAACTCCAAGGATATTTATGTTCCACTTCTTCAACATCTTTGCCTCATACTGCTTTACATTTTCCAGAATATGATAAAGTTCATGTTTTCTTGATGTGAGATAAAAATTGCCAGGAAATGAGGAATTATTGCACAAAATGTGTGTATTTGAGAACAGACATATTTATTGATTGACTACACAGAGCATGAAAAATATCAGGAAGAGATGCTGTGAAGATATATATATATAAGATCAACATAATCATCATGGCTAGTCTCTGAGAACAAAGATTTGGGAGGGCTCT
>VXAU01005074.1:6401-27583 GCA_013399695.1 Formicarius rufipectus | reverse complement strand
TATTTTTTTTTTTTTCCTCTTCACACTCTCCATTTCTTAGCCTTGGAGTAAAGAGACAAAGTTCTAGAAGGCTTCAACTAGATGATGTGTGTTGGTAAATATTTATTAGCTAAGTTCAATCTGGGTTACTTCAGTTATGGGTTCAATTCTAAATAAGTTTGAGAAATGCAGTGAAATTTTATTTTTTACATTTAGGGTTTTTACAAATGTTTTATCCTATTTCCTCTCGTATGCTGTTTTCTCTCTAGGAAGATTTCATGAATTAAGAAAAATTGTTTGGTTTCTCTGTCTAGTTGGAGCTATAAAAGGCAACAACATTTATTTTTCTCCATTTCATATGTTTATTTTGTCAGCTGTTCAGTTTCATTTTGCCTATCTAGCTGTACTGATAGGGGTGGTGACTATGGAACACCCCAAACTGGAATCCCAGAGAAACTAGTCTACATCTCTAATTCAAATTTTTTGAGAATAGGACAGAATAAATGTATTTCTGTGTGTATGTTTTCCTGTTTTAATTACCTTTTCTATGTAGCCAGGTATTCTTACTTGCACTGTTGAGCTATGTTGACCCAAACTGGACTTGTGGACCCCTTTATAAAATACTTCAGAATTTTACATTTGGAAAGATATCTCCTGTATTAAAAGTCTCTGAATACAAATTAAAAAGCCCACAGCTTTCTGATTTTGCTAGTGAAGCTGATAAATGCATTTCATGTTACTGCCTGTCCACATGCCAGTCCAAGCCAAACTGTAGATGCTCAGTTTTTACTCTTCATTTGGCTGCAGACTCACAACTTACAAAAGGCCAAAAAAGCTATCACAGTGTTTTTTATTTACTACATGAAAGGAAATAATGAAAGAGGTAGGATAAATGCAAACTGATTTTTAAGCAGGTGTACTTTTACCAAACTTTAAAAAGGTTTGCTCTTTATCCTTTTTAAATAATGTCTATACAAGCACTAACAGAAGGTCTCAAGGACATACTCTATCTGGCAAATTTTTTAAAAGTCATTATTGAATAAAGTTCCTACTTGTAGATAAGGTGTGAAGTCTATCTGACACATACTAGTTGCAATAGTGGTCAGAGAAGGGAATGTTGTTTTTTAGGCTCGAAGAGACAGCATGTTTCTAAGAACAGCTTCCTCCTACCCTTTCAGTACAGCTTTATTAAACTAAGGGCAAGATTCTGTCAAGCATGTCTATTTTTAATAAATATCTAATCTTAGCTGAATGATGTGGTCTAACAGCTCAACATCTGCTGCTATTTACTCAATGACTGTGAAGGTCTGGATGATGATCTTGGGAAATACATTAGCACTAAGTGGAACCCTTGCCTACTTCAAAAATAGATGATTAATCATTGCTTTCTGAATAGCCAGTGAATGCTGTACTTGTATTCTAACTTTGAACATGCCAGTTTCTTCACATCTGTTGTGTTTTTTCTGTTGTTTTCTTCCCCACTGAGTCTTTTGGGATATTTGGGGAAACAGGGGATTCTGATTGGATTCCCTCCCCCCCCCCCAAGCTTTAACTCTGAATTTAGAGCGCTGTGTGGTATCTAGTAATAGAATCAGGAATAGAACTATAAAGGGACTGAAACATCACAGTACTGAACATTATAGTGCCTAATTTTCAGTCACCTGCTGATAACAAGAATTCACAGTTCTGAAGTCAGTACATGAGCTTCAATACCCAGGGTGAATTTTGTAATAAGTGTATGGCATAGGAAATCTAACATATGTGGAAGGATGACTGTTATTTATAGCACAGAAAGAGACAGAAGGACAGCAGTGATAGTGCTAGTGATAGTAGCTAAATTGCTTGAGTATTCCCTGCACCTATATCAACAACAATTTCTTTTTACTGAAGACTGTCCATTGATAATGAAGACACTCCTCTGTCATTAGGGAAACGGGAGTTCCAGTGTTTGCTAGTGGAAGAGGGAATGAGGTTTACATCCCTCACATAGTATTAAGCAATAGTTTAACAGGTTGAAAATTAAAAGATTTTCAATCCACTTCCTAAGGTGTTTCAGAATTGCTGCTCATGTCCTTTATGTAATGATTTTTTTTGTGAAATCACAGAATATGCCAAGCTGGAAGGGACCTACAGAGGTCATCAAGTCCAATTCCTGGCCCATTAAGGCCCATCCCCAAGAAGTCACATCATGTGCCTCAGAGTATCATCCAAATACTTCTTCAATTCTATCAGGTTTGGTGCTGTGACCACTTTCATGTGGAGTTTGTTCCACTGCTCAACCACCGTCTGGATGAAGAACCTTTTTCTAATATCCAACCTAAATCTCCCTGATATGACTTCAGACCATTCTTTAGGGTCCTGCCATTGATCACCACACAGAAGAGATCAGTGTCTGCTCCTCCTCTTCCCTTCACAAGGAAGATGTAACTGCAGTGAGGTCTCCCCTCCATTTCCAGGCTGAACAAATCAAGTGCCCTCAGCCACTTCTCATATGGCTTCCCCTCAAGGCCTTTCACTGTCTTTGTTGTCCTCCTTCGGGGATGCTCTCTAGTAACTGACTATCTCTCATATTGTTGTGCCCAAAACTGCACACAATATCCAAGGTGAGGCTGTCCCAGTGCAGAGAAGAGTGGGACAATCCACTCCCTTCACCAGCTGGCGATGCTTTGCTTGATGCCTCGCAGGACATGGTTGGCCCTCCTGGCTGCCAGGGCACTGTTGACTCATACTCCACTTGCTGTTGGACAGGACCACCAGGTCCATTTCTGTGGTGCTGGTTTCCAGCATCTTGCTAGTCTGTAAATTGTACAGTCCAGATGTGTGAGGCAAGATGAGAAGTTCTAGAAATATTCAGGGGTTAAAAAAACCCCTTTATCTGTGAAAAACAAGGGCCTACAGAATTATCAGACAAATTAGGATTTCTGATAATCTATGCTAGGCTTTGGCAAGTAAGGCATAATGTGATCTAGGTATTTCCTTCTTTTGAAGGAACGTCTAGTGGAAGATGGACAACCTCTCACTGTAGAGAGTGGAGTCAATTTCTCAGCTGGTATAAAGAGTTAATCCACACAGCAGCTTGTGTAATGGCTGGTATAGCCACTTGAGTGGCAGCAAATGTGTTAAGGAAGGTACTGGTTTTGCTACAACTGTATTAGGACAGCACTATGGTAAGGATTCCCTGTCCCTTCCTTTGTATTTTATGGCAAGCTTTCACTTATTTTTAAAAATGCACCATAAAGAAGAGACTCTTTTGACTTGGGCCTTACTTCAAGTGCTGAATAGGGACACTTTCCACCTTCAGCCAGAAAAATGTGTTAGCCATTCAATAGTTCTGTGAAAGTTTGCAAAGATAAGCCCAGTGGTAAACTTTCAAGGTCAGACATGTAGTGTTTGGGTATATTCATTCTCTCAGGATGCTGTAACACTCAAATAAAACAGTCTCTTCAAATTTCCAACAGTATAAATTGGTTTTGTTTGCAGTAACAAATAAAGCTGAATAAGGAAAATACTATTGAGAATTTTCAGAAAATCTTCTTTGTCTGTTCTACAGTGTCTTTCTACTTATTAAAAAAGGTAGTAATTTTATGTTTCATTAATTGTGGCATTATTGGGTGATATTTTCAGAATTACATCAGTCAAAGGAAATAGTGAAAAAGTCTTGTTGCTTACTGCCATTTATGGCCTGAGTTGTGTTTCCATCTTAGATAACCAATGTTATCACTATATTGACCAATGTTACTTCAAATCAATATTAAAAATATTGTCTACTCTGTTTTGTTTAATGATTGCTTCTTTCAGTCATATTTACTGTTCTGTGTAGGAGGCAAATCCTATGTGATTCCTACACTGAATAGACTGAATGAGACACAAGCCTATCCAGCCGTACACTTTCTGTTGCTATTAGATACAAAAAAATTTATAGAAAAAGTTAATGAGCTTAAAAATACTTTCAGGGTTTATTTTGCATATAAGTAGTTTGTATTTATGCATGGAATAAATATCTTTTTTTCTTAGACTACTTTTCTCTAAGCATTTGAACTATATTGATTGTTCTACCTTTACCCATTATGGTGATGAAATTTACCGCTGGAAAAATAACACCTACAAAATCCTATAATTCACCATGGAGAAAGTGTTAAAAGAAAAATCAATAGAGCTTTTACTTTTCTTCCTCCCCTTCCCAAGTTTCTGATTTCCCATTTTATGTCATCTTTTCTAAGCTAACAGATTTATAAATCAGCTCCTTGAACAGTAAAACCATTTGCCATTTGGTAGAATTGGCTGACATTTCATTTTTGCTATGCAGATTGCAGATAATGTTGACATTATTTTGCTGAGTGCTGTACTACATCATTAACATATTGTTCATGGCTGAATCTGAAATACTTTCACTCTTGTTGTGTAATAACCTGCATAGTCTCAGTAAAAGAAATAATATGTATTTTGTTGAGACAAACTAAATAATGTCACAATGTGGTAAAATAGAAATTGCATTGAAGTTACAAAATGTAACTCTAAAGTTGATGTTAAAAGTAAAGGAAAACAATCTCATAGATCATGTGTTTACTCTTGATATCCTTAAAGATTGTGTAGAAATGAGTAACACTCATGAAATAGATTTAAACCCAGACTATATCAGTCAGAACTATAGCAATACAGGACTTGTCAACTAGAGGCATAGACCTTCCTGTTTGCATCACATTAAAATGAAAATTCATTTCGAGTTGTAGACTCAATCCCATTCTTTCTCATATATGATTAATTTCTCTGAAAAAGCAACCAGCTTTTTTTTTTTTTTAATTGCAAAGTAGCTTTGAGTGACCAGAATTATCATTGAATTTATTTGTATTATGATTTAAGATCTACATCTATAGATTCATTTGTAAACCAAGCATTTGCTTTGAAAGTTTTCCTTTACTTTCTGCTGAGGAAGAGAGGTGGAACTAGGGAATTGATTTTAAATGGTCCGTTACCCTGATGGAACCTGTTCTGGTTTGATTATTAGCTTTACCAATGATCATAGAGAGTTCCTTTATGCGTTTCTCTGACTTCTTAGTTATTCTTTTCATATCTTTCATTATGTATGTTTTGCCAGACAGTGAGACTCTTTGTTTCTATAACACATTATGGATCACATGCTGCCATGCTCCTTCATGTTAAATTGTAACTTCAGCTGTCTTCAATCCAACTGTCAACAGTTAAGATTACAGTTAGTAATTAGGTAGCTTCTTGCGATTAAAGGTGACAGTATGTCATGTTGGTTAATAGATTTTCAGTTGTACATTCTATGTACATAAATTCTTCCATTGACTGACCAATCAGGTGTGCAACTGAAAAAAAACACAAGTCCAAACAACCATCAGTATTTGTGATTCTTTCAAATATAGGCTAACTTACAGTTTCTTACAGTCAAATAGATAAACTTTGCTTTAAATTTATAAACTGGAAGATGAATTCATCATCAAAACTAATGTTTTCTTCTGTATTGAACCCAGATCAGAGAAAAATAATTGGAAAACACTGATACTCTTTCCACTGGGGATGGGGCTTGTGGCCATTCCATAGCAGTTTTTCTCTTCTGCTTCTTTCTCCTCACACCAGTGTGAGTCGTTTCCATAGTCCTTCACAAACTACTCCTCTGTGAATTCTCCACTGACTGCAGTTATTTCAAGGAATATACACAATTGTTTTAGATTGTGATCCTCCCTGGGCTACAGAATGACCTCTGCTTTTGCACCTAGAACACCTTGTCCCCTTCTGCTCTTTCATTGGTGTTGACGGGGTTTTTTTTCTGTTGTTTTTTTTTTTTTTTTTTTTTTTATTGCTCCCACTATTCTACCACTTGAGACCACCCCCACAGCACCACTGCTGCAACCACCTAGGCATGACCACTTGGTACAGCTGTAGTGTAAATATACTGATAAAATATTTCTCTATAACCACATAGAGTAAAACTTTCACGCACCTCAATGACATTATCAACAGTTGGTTATTTCTGACTATATATGTGAATTAATTGTTGTCAGGGAGACAAAAGGCTTTTTCACTTTTTCACACAGCATATGTTATTCAGAATAAGAAACAAACATTACCCCAGCTGACATGTTTTGCTACTGAGAATTAATATTGTAATAATTAGGAATTACTACTACTTAAACCAAAATAATAAGTATTAAATATTTCAGTACTGCAATGCAAAATATGAAGTCATTGCACATTAATTTTGAAAAGATCTGTGCTTTTTTCTATGGGCTTTGGTATTTCTGTTGTTCATCAGTATTAACGGAGTACTTCAGTGATGTTTCCCTTCCCTAGAGCATGTAGTTCCTTACATTTCAGAATATTTTAGGATTTTTTTGAAAAATAATTTTTTACAGATAAAACTGTTATTGGTTATGAACCAAAGCACTAGATCTGAGTGGACTTTTTTCTTTTTTTTTTTTTTTTTTTAAGCCTTCCAATGAAGAAAAAAGTTTTTCCTAATGGTTTTCTGGTTTCTGTTTTTAGGAACATACAGCATTTGTAAACCATACTGTCATGATTACATTAATGTCTTTGGAGTTTACAAGCTGGGGACGTGGTACCACATCTGACACTTGAAGGTGCATAACTATATGTGATAGCAGGCAGAAGCTGGTTGACCTTTTCTTAGTGAATGCATCTTTCACAGTGTTTAAAGTGACTTACTTCACTGGCAGACTTGCATTTTGGGGTTGCTGCAGCAAACATAAGAATATGTTTCCAGGAAGAGCAGCTTAGAGTTGGCCAAATTAGCAGCAGAGATTTACAGCAACCCCATTAGAAATATATAAATCTTGTACTGTTTTGAAACCTTCTGTTATCACAGGTGATGAAGCAAACAAAAATTGTGTGATTACTTAATCAGCTGCAAGAAACTGACTTTGTGAAATGTACACTATAATCTACTGTCATCAGGGGCTTTGACATGCTGCTTGGTCTCCTTACTGCTACATCACAGCACTGCATTGATGAAATCATGGGACAGTGACTAGTAGCAGTGCTATCCCAGTTCAGTTTTCCACTCTCCCATAGATCTTCTGTGTAATTCAGAACATTGTCTTAAGCTAGTTGTTAGCCATGCAGCTGAAGTATCTTCCTACTGTTTTGCGCAGCAAAATTGATTTCTGCATCTATATAGCATCCTTAAATCTTAAATGAATAAGATGATTTTGAACATCCTGTTTGTCTTTTCTCCATGTTTTCTGCATAATCACATGGTCATTTTGTTTTAACTCTTGCCTGAATTTCCCCAAACTAATGTTGATGTAGACACCTAGACTTTTGTGTATGTACAGATGGTTGCAACCAGGTATGACTATATGTTTACTAGTGAGTTTTCATACTTGATTAAAAACAAACAAACAAACAAACAAAAAAAAAAGGAAAAAAGTTATGTTTTTCTTTCCCTCCCTGACTAAATTGAAAATTACTTCTGATCTTTTATCTTTGGAGTAAAGGATGTCAAGTGGCCTTGAATGGATTCAGCTTCAGTAAAAATACTAAGTGTAGCAAAATTTGTTCCATACAACAATTTGACCTGGAGTTTGAGGTGGTAAAGAGAACTCTGATACAGCAGTGCTAAGCCTAAGTCAGCCTGAGTGCAGTGATTAATTGTGGCATTGAAAATTTGTAACTGGAAACACACAGACTGGCCTACTCTGTAGCGCGTGACTGAGGTTCCAGCCACCATAGGGTACAAGATAAATACAAAGGCAGCACTCTTCCTTTACCAAATTTACTTTAAAAAAAGTAGTGTTGTTATGGTGTAATACTTTTAAGAGGAGAAGAAAATACTTTAGCAATCTCTCATGTTATCCTTTTCCTCTCTTTGTATTGAAATATATATTAATCTCATTTATGTATTTCTGAAATAAAGTACAGCAGCCATCAACTTTCTTGAAACAGTGTTGGCTCAACACTTTTTTGTGGTGGGCTTCCTCACACAGCTCCCCAGCTTTGATTTTACAGGCCGTGGTTGAATTGTTGCTATGATTGTAGGCTTGACTCTCATCAGCATAGCGGCAGACAGAAGCAAAAAAAGTTAATGTTTTCAGATTCATGAGTGCACATCTCCTTTGCTTTTCTGGATAGATGTTTGGGTTATACAGGACAAAGGTTAGGTGAGGAAAGGGAAAGGAGACCTGATGGTAGGCTAGGTTTAGACACCTAGTTCATAGGTCATTATCAAGCATCATATAACATTTCCTTATCTGGTAAACAATAATCAGAAGTGTTAAGAGTTACGTTTAATATTTACAAAAGGTGTCATGAAACAACCATGTGAAAATCAGCTTTTACAGAGCTGCTTTTTGAATTTAACCTCTTCCAACAGGTGGGCTTGGGGGACTTATATCAGACATTTAACAGTCTGAAATGGTCCACAGATTCTGTGCAAAATCATTCCTTTAGAAAGTGAGGCAAGCTTGTGTGAGCTCCTGTGGAAACAAGGACCAGCAATCAGATTCCCTCCATTGTTCTCAGCTTGAATCATCTAAAATATTAGGAGACCCATGTTTCCTCTACTTCTCTTTGATCATGTTTATTCTGTTCTCATATAAGTATCTGTGTGGTAGAGAGGAGGTGAACTCTGCTCATGTACATGGTGACAGGCTAGATCATCTTCCAGGACAGTGTGTTCTCATTCAAGGAAAAGAATATGGACCTCAACCCTCTGGCATAAAATAGAACTCAGAATCTGCAGTTCAGGCAATTTGATCTTCAGTAGTTTTCACCAAGAAAACCACCCCCCTTTCATATACTATTTTGTACAGAGCCCACTAGTTGTGGTGGTAGTTTTGACTATCTGCTAAATCAGGATCTAAACACTCTTTCACTTCAAACTCCAACACAGGACTAGTCAAATTCATGCTGACAGTGACAATTCAAGTTATGTTTTGAAGGAGAATTTAAACAGACAAGAAAATGTGTTAAGAATTTAATCTTGTTATCATGCCAAAATCTACATAGGGGTGTATTATTTTAATCTGTGGTGGTTGTAACTGGTATCCATTGATATAAGCAGAGCCATTTCTGAGACAGAGTTTTATTCCCTCTCACACAAAATTCCTTCTCTTTCCAAGGCAGAAAAAAAAAATTAATACAGATCCATATTAAAGTCTGCAAAGCAACTCCATGAATTCAAAATAAAGATTTAGTCATATTATGCAGGAAATCCTAAAGACATGAAAAGTACTTGAGCAATAAAATGAAATTTAAAGGACAATTAACTGATCTTGACTATGTGTAACCTTTGGAATAATTAGAATTTCACCGGGGTTTTCCAGCTGTATAAATAAATAATAATAGAGTATTCCCTATTCAACATCTGTGGTTTTAATGGTAATAGATGTGTGATTTCTATTACTCTGTACATGAATCTTAATATTATTATAAGAACTTAAATGTTTGAAGGTGCAGTATGGGTTAGGAAAAAAAGAGAGTATTCTTTAGTTTTTCACACTTTTTTTTTTTTTTTAGTATTTACATAAAGATCAAGATAGCTGACTCAATGGTTTGGTTTTTTGTTTCTTTGGTTTTTTATGTTTGTTTGGGTTTTTTTTGTTTTTTGTTTGTTTGTTTTTTTTTTTGTCTTTTTTTTTATTTTTTTTTTCTTAATTTAAATGATTCAGGTTTTAGAAGAAAACTTTCTTGTAAAGTCACTGACTCCTGAGCAGAGTATTTCATGTGTTCAAGAGTTGATAAATCACATCTTAAAGCTCTTCGCTCATATATTAGTGAGATACAAATGAGAACACCCCTCCTGGAGGTAAACTGTCTGTTAGATAATGTTGATGCTTAATTATATGTTTCTTTAATAATTCTGCTCTTAGTCGGTTCTAGACAATGACTACCATAATGTTCTTGGGTAAAACTTAAAGGATAATAACATATAAGGAATTCTGTGGAGGCTTTTTAAGGTATGTCTGAGGACTAGTGTTAGTGATTAACAAAGAAGGTTCTTTTAAAATATATTATTTTAAAACGTGTTTAAACCAATTCTAACCAATGCTCCCACTCCACCTATAGCTATCTTGAGCCCTGCATCTACTGAATATTGTGTTTTCTGTGTTTTGCATATTGAAATTTTTTTTGCATATATAAATATATACACACATATTTTCTATTTTTTTTTTTTTTATGCCTAATGTTCTCTTAGGAATGGAGCATCTCTTCTGTAGGATATTGGCTATATTAAAAAAACCTGCATTTGCAGCACTGCCAAATGAGAGATCATGGTTGCCAGCTGTATCTTTCACAGATGCTGCTGTTAATTTTAAGATGCATTCAACATCCACATCTTTTGTGCAGATGGCTGCCCTCTCTCACCCAAAGGTCAATGGAATACATTTGTAGCAGACATTATGGTTCTATCCCAATGCATACTGAGGATACTCTACTGTTCTAGACTGTGTAGGGGCTATGATATGTTGGACAAGTAGAAAGAAAACATACACATACAGATTTTCCCTCCTCTTTTCCCCTTATTTCTGGTGGGCATAATGAAAATATAATTAAAAATAAAGCTTTCGGGGATTACTTTTTCTTGCAATGTTTTTGTGCATTTTCTTCAGTGCTATATTGTTTATTAATATTTAGATGCTGTTTAAGTGTCACTGTATATCAGAACTACAAAAAAGGCATTGATTGCTTCTAGTTAAAGATGCATAGCAAGTGCCAGAAAAATAAGTCTCCAACTCTTGCATAAAGAATAAGGCTACAAGTTCCCTAGTTTAATGTCTTTCTTTCTTAATACACGCTTCTGAGTTTGAGGTCACTGGATAAACTATATAAGAAAATGACCTATATAAATACTTATAGATCAATAAAAAGCAACCCAACATGCATGGCTGACACAGTAAGAAGATTGTTTCTACAGAAGCTTTTACAAGCAGCAATTTCTTTTCTTGAACCATGGTTTCTGCCTGGGAGTATAAACACTCTTCCCCCTTGTCTAAATGACAGGGAAAGACAATAAAAACTGTTGACAAGTATAAGGCATTGAGTCTGCAGTGCTGGGGACAATAAAAGGTATTTTTGTAGAGGAAAATAATAAAGATGAAAATATTTAATTAGTAATAAAAAATACATTATTGCTGATGATCACAACTGCATAAGGATACAACAAGAATGCTTTGTAAATTTTATTCATCTTCTCGTCTTTAAAAGAGAAACCTGTGGGTTATGTGGAAGATTTCTCTACTATGCACAGGCTAGTAAAACCTGTACTGTTGGTGTTAATATGTGATATTGAGATGCTAAAGCGTGTTCAAGGAAGGGCAACAAAGTTGGTGAAGGCTCTGGAGCGCAAGTCTTGTGAGCAGTGGCAGAGAGAGCTGGATTTTGTTTTGCCTGGAGAGAAGGAGGCTCAAGGAAGACCTGAAAGGAGGTTGTAGCGAGGTGAGGATCAGTCTCTTCTCCCAAGTAACAAGTGACAGGACAAGAACAAATGGGCTTATGTTGTGATCGGGGAGGCTTAGATTGGATATTAAGAAATAGTTAATTCCATGAAAGAGTTGTCAATCATTGGAGCCAACTGCCCAGGGAAGTGGTTGAGTCACCATCCCTGCAGGTATTTGTTACAGCCTGGTCCAGAAGCCCTAAGCTTTACTGGATGTACATTTTAATTTTAGACTTCAAGAGATTTTGTTCACATAAACCCTTGTAAAGATACTGGTTCTTTGACACCTTGAATTGATGTCCAGAGAAAAACTACAGGTTTTTCTCTAAGAGCTTACTTTTAATTTGGTGGGAAAATAGGTGTTTTGGCAAAAAGAAGTTTACAAAAATAACATGCGACTTTACAAAAGCATTACAACAGATTACTGAAACTAGCAAGGTTTGCTATAGTAAGGAACTTTTTGTTCCACTCAGCAAACACAAATTCTTTGCCACTTCAATGCTGTACCCACACCTTACAGAAAATAAGTTTAAGTTACACACAAGAGGAAGAAAAGAATAATGAAACAGAGATTAAGAGAAGAAAGCATAAAGAGAGCAAAAGAGGAGAGAAAAACATAGTTACCACTCAGAAGGTTACATGTTGATGGCCTCAGGAGCACAGATCAGGGCTGATGGAGATCTCGTCTGTGCCTGTTTATGGACTTGGCTATTTTGGCCACTCCCCACAGGTGGGACCTTTGTCTCTCTGGCCACTCCCTGTCCCCTCAGCCGAAGTGAGGGGAGCCACAGTCAGTCAGGGGCTTCAGGGGTGTGGTGTGGGTGGGTTACCAGGCAGACCTTATTGACATAGTGGTGTCCTGTGCAGCTTTCATGCCATGTGGGGCTGACCATGTGGGTGCTGTGCTGGAGGCCTGGTCCCTGCTCCCAACACATACACACAACATGCATACCCTTGTAAGGTGGTTTTGACCCCATAATCACTGATCTGGTGTGTAACGGTATTTAAAAGCCACATAGGCATGGCACTTAGGGGCATGGCTTGTTGGCAGACTCAGCAGTGCTGAGTTAATGATTGGACTCAATGTTCTTGGGTGGTCTTTCCCAAGCTAAACAATTCCATGTTTCTATATCATGAGAGTCTTGGAGGCACAGATGATCTTCTGATGCAGTGAGACTGATAGGATTTGGAAGGGTAGATTTAAGACCAGTGAGAGAAAAATATTTCTGTTCATTACAGAGGAGAAATGAAAGGTGGAAGGGAGCATTGATAGTAGTGTAAAGACACCTGTCAGGTGCTGTTTGGAACCTGTACACGCAGGATAAGAAATGGACAACAGACTGTAGGTGCCTGTGTATTTATACCTTTGTACATGTGACCATACTTTTTTCTTCTGCATGCTGATCTCAAAAAGACTGATTGAACAGTCTTTATAATTGTGTAGTGAAAAGATACAGTTTTGATTGTTTTAATACCTCGTTGAAGTTTATTAGTTCAGAAAAGAATGATCAAAGATACTCAATGCCTTCCATGTAAGAAATAATTCAGTAGGTCACTTAACTGAAAACGAGACAACTGAATGGGTTTATAATATAGGACTGGAAAATAATGAGTTTTGTGGAGAAGGTGAACATAAGGGTGAATAGAGAATGACTGCTCACCCTTTATTCCAATACAAGAAGCATGATACATGAAATGACTCTAACATGCAGTAGGTTCAGTGAAAATTCCTGTCTTGAAGCATTGTAGGTACTAGAAGGTTATGGGTATTCATCTGCATCTGATGGGTCTTTATTCCATGGATTTACTCAAAGAAACCTCTTGAGCAAACTGGACCTCTGGTTTGTGTCAAGGCCTTGATATGTATACACCGTAATAATAGTAAAATTATTCCTACTTTTTTTCCCAGGATGATGGTGATGAGTGGTTTATAGGGTCAGTATATTGGGCTAGACAGATCTTTAGTCTGACCCAGGACAGCTCTTTATGATTGCTATCTGAATCCCTAGATGAGTGATAATTTTGTTACTGTTGTTTGTCAGTTTATGTACCTTAGCAAGTAGAGGTTTGTAGGAATTTATACTGTCTTCAGAGACATAAATTTATTTTCTTCCCTAGAACTTGTAACAAAAAACTGAATGACACTGATCCTTTGTATTTTACGATCATGCTTGCTGTAATAAAAGCATTATAGAAGAGACTTTCTGTACTGTTATTTTGCTTATAAAATAGTGACCTTGCCTTTAATGATCAAAATATTATTTAACTGCACTATCAATTTGAACAATAAGAACCAGAGATAAATAAATATGAATGGCTGTTTATTTTTAGATTAGTTATTTTTATATTTATTTATAAGAAGCATTTTGAGTCAAGAACACTTTTTAACTCTTCAGAAATAAGGCCTACAGGAGATTGTAGTGTGGTTTCCTGTTCCACATGTGGAGATAGCAGGTACCAGGACACTGAACCATCAGAAGTGTTTTCAGCCCTCTGAGGGAGGATGAGGTTGGAAAATTTCCCTAAAAAGGAAAATAATCTGAAAGTTTGGGGGCCATGAGTGCTGTGGATCTTGGTAGAAAAACTTTTCTGTTTTAGCAGCTCCTACCCACCACTGTACTAAGGAGAGAGACCTTACGTGTAGAATTATCCTTTCACTGATGATTACTCTTCCTAGGGAAGATTTGCAATTTAGCTGAGGAAGAAAATAAAACCCTTAGGAAAGGAAGCTTCCTTAGGCAAAAGCTATCTGATAGCTCTGACCAGAAGGAGAAAATAACAAAAAATCAATGCTTCTCAGCAGCCATTAGGAAGTTATTATTATTTCCTTTAGCTGCTGTATCGAGAAAAAAGCTTTTGCATCTACTTTTTCACTTAGGTTTAAATCAAATAGGACTATCTTCTTCATTATTCTTAACCTAGTTGAACTATAGTAGAGGTTGTGATTAGGTTCAGGCTATGTATTTTCCTGTAGTACTTGAAAACTCCCATGTTTAATGACCATGTAGAGTTCAATAAAAAAAAAAATCTCCTGTCCAGACAGAAATTCCCTGATGTAGTTTTTTAACTCCTATTTGTATTGAGCTGACTCATGGCACTACAGTTTTCTCAAGTGTATAAAAGGAGGCAAAAAAATAAATTGCATATTCAGTAATTAGTTTTCTTGTTCTTTGATCCTGGATCATTAACAGGAATATTTGTACAGAGATGTGTTTATCTCTAGTTTCTAGCTGCTGTAGCTGATAAGTCTTCAGGGTGGTGAAACACTGAAACAGGTTGACCAGAGTGGGGTGAGTGTCCAAATGGGGTTCTGAGCAATCTAATCTAATTGAAGATGCCCATACCCATTGTAGAGGCTTTGGGCTAGGTGTCCTTTAAAGGTCTCTTTTAACCCAGTTGTTTTATGAATACATGATTCTATGCTGCTTAAAGCTAGAATGTGAAACTTGTTATACTGAGGAATCACTGAGTATTGAGTGCTCTGTTATGATACCTTCAGAGAAATATATTTACCATTTATTAAAAAGCCTCACCAGATACTTGTCTTAGGATGCTATTTTTAGTATATCACTTGTTGGTTGGTAAATAATCTGCACATTCCAACTTTGGGGGTAGAAAAATGACCATTTATTGAACAGTCACGCTACAACATATAGAACCGAGGGAACAGGGTATGTTAATGAGGAGACAGAACATGTTAATAAGGGGGATGAGTTATGTTAACTAGGGCCTAGGAAATCCAGTCACTATATTCATAATAGTTTTTCTCCTCACTTGGACCACCTTAAAGGGGGATCAAAGGGTTTCTGGATATCTTGCCGCATCTTGTAAAGTTTTTTCATATCTTGCAAGAGGAGACAGGACTAATATACACAGATAACTGAAAACAGCCCTAGTCTTCAAAGTACTACTTATGGCAGGCTCCTGTCTTATCAAAGGGAGGACCCCCTCTCAGTTTCTGTTGCTCAGGGCCTGCTGCAAGTCTCCATCTGTTAGCAACTGAGTTCCTTCTTCAACAATCACTGATGTTAATAATCAGTAGGGAGCCCATTGCTAATACAGTGGCAATGGGCCAAAGCAATAAGAGATCATCGCAACTATCTTGCATAAACAACTTGCTTTACACTGTAAAATTTCCTTCACCAAATTGCATTCTTGTTCCTAAATGCTACACAAGGGAATTTAAGAAAGGAATTGTTAACATACCCATTGTCTAGAAAATGTCCAGAATATAAGGAAAGTAATGGTTATTGAGGGAGTCTCTTGGTGTGTTATGAAACTGGAATACACATTATTTTGGCATATAGTCACTGTGTGGAAAGGCATTAACCAATTTATCTTCCTAGAGGAGGAAGATATGCTACACTCTCTGATGAAAGAATAGTGTTATGAAGTAATTCACTTTTTCTTTTCTTAGTAAATTTTCCCTTGATCCAAATAATATTCATAAAACAAATATTGCTACATCTATATATGGAAGAAATACTTTGGCACTTTAATGGAACTTATTATCTGCATGAATATTCATATCTTATAGATGGTGAAAACCAATTTCGAATAAATATAGTGAGACTAACATCTGAATCATTGAGAAAGCAGTAAACGTAATACAGAAGTTATTAATTTGTTTACATCTTGATCACTTAAGCAACTAGAGTACATAACAAAAATATTAGAATTTTCAGAGTGCCTTCTCATGAAATCTCTTTTGATATTTATCTACCCTCTAATTTGGTAGCATATCCTCCAAACTCCTGTCACCACAATAATTTCTAACATACTATCAACCACTCTTTTTTTAAAGAGCCAGTATCAGTGCTAGTTTTTGTTTATTTTTTTTATAGTAAATGGAAACTCAGCTAGCTTTTTTAAAATTTTTTTTTTTTTTTTGCTTTGGCATGCAAAACCTAGGTTTGGGCTTAAATCTAGTTTCAGGCTTGAAAATGGTGGGTTTTCTCCTTGTTATGACTCCCTTATTGATTTCTTGATAGCCTCTTTTCAGTGCAAATATTGATTAGAAAGTATTTTGTGAGCCTAGTATTTTGTGATCCATAGGTCTGCATTTATAGCAACATCTGTTTTGTGGAAGAAAATTTCTGTGTTACAAAGACGTGAGGTTTTACATGGGTTAAACTAAGATAGGCAGAGAGGAAATGTCAGTAATCATAGATCATTATTGTAGATTAATTAAAAGCACCCACACACAGCAAAGTTACTTTGTAATGCAGTGGAATACCAGAATTTGTTTACTTCTTTCCTTTTTCTTTTTCTTTCCTTTTTTTTTTTTTAATGGAAAGCTCTTAAGTCAATATAGAATTACACTCTGGGATTTTTCTTTTAAGAGACAATGAAATATCTTTTTTTAAGTGGTTTTAAAATATGGATCTGGTTGTTGGAAAAAAACCCAAAAACAAACAAACAAACAAACCAAAAACCAAACAAACAAAAACACAAAAAAACCCCTGGGAACCCCCAAAGTAATGTCTATCAACCATAAAAGAGAAGGTCTGTGAGAGAAGAAGATGCTGAGTCCTCTGCAAATATGAGATCTGAACCTCTACCATTTCTAAACGCTGGATTACTGTTATCTGAAACAAGTATTTGTCTCCTTTTCTGGAAAATATGAGCCACTTTGGATGGAGAGGGTAAATCGCTTTTGGACTGTAAGTCAACTGTCATGGTATGTACCTTATTCTCCCCAGCAGTAATTCATTCTTCAATGCTTGATGCATGTTTTAGGATCTTAGAATAATGGAACAAATATAGGAACGAAGTTCCATGTCTATTGAACAACTTGCCACTATCACCTCTGACTTTAGAAAATGCGTGTGGATAAAATGCATGAGTGAGAAAGATTGGAATGCAGATGGAGTGGAGGTTTTGAGATGGGAGTTTTGGGACAGCAGTGCAGGGATTTAATGCAGTGAGACACTGAGTAGGCACCAACAGAGATTCAGTTGGCAAATATTATCTGTCCTTTAGAAGTAAGCATTCAGATTTCATTTTTATAAGTCTGCAAGCATTTTAACTTCACTGGCATGAGAAATAATGGCCTACAATCTGGAAGTGTAACAGTTGAATGAGACGAAGAAATAAGAAACTGAATGTGTATCTCTGAAGGAAATCCCTTCTGTTTGTGACTCTGAGCTCAGGCCTTGACACTCCTTCCTATTCTGTATTACCAGAATTTTTCACTTTTGTAGTAGTTTCCTCATCCATAGCTGAGAGTCAAATTCCATGCATTTGAGTGAAAAGAATGTGCTCTGAGAGTTTTTGAAAATACCACACTATGATTACAGAAGCATAAATTTTGCAGTTGTTCTTGGCTTTCCTATCTGTTTGCTATTTTGAAGCTTCCCAAGACTTCCTGGGCTTAATTTTCTCCTCCATAACCTCTGCTTTCTTCTTAAGCAGTTAGTTTTGCTCACAGCATCAGGTAGATTCTTCTTATGGTTGTATACCCCTGTTGGCTTTGATTTGATGATTCAGCTCTGATATATTGCATTGCAGATTTTCCAAACCTTACAAATGTGAGAAAAGTTGATACAAATTTTGATTAGTTTTGTGTCTTTCTGTTTCAATTTTTTTTGAATTTCTAAATTCTTTCACTCTTTTAGAGTTTCAGAACTGCAAAATAATCAGCTCTATTCAAGGAAACTATTCATTTCCAAAAAGATTGACCAAATATCCATGTTTTTGGACACATAAACAGTTCTTAAACTAATTTTCAGATACACAGACAAAAATAATGATTATTGGCAATGTAGTGAAGCAAGAGAATGTCAGTGTATGAGAAACAGAGGAGTTAATAAACTGCTAAATGAAAACAAATGCAAGGAACACCATGGAATCCCTTAGCTGAAAGTGAGGGAGGAAAGATTATCACTAATGATTCTTTGAGATAGTTTTTGCCAGGTAATCTAACCTTCAATTTATTTGTTAACAGTATTCAAACTATCAGTCATTTTAGTTTTTCAGTTTATTCTATGTACTAGGACAATTTATTTCTCAACAATAATAATGTAACATACAGTAGTTTAAATTATTTAATTAACACAAAACCATAGGGAACACACAACATATTCTAGTCTGCAAACCAATGGAATGTAACAATTTTAGATGTTATACAGTTGTAACCAAGAAAAATATTGATAATGTGCTTTTATCACCTTGAAGTACCGAGTTGCAGTCAAACTTCATGTGGCTGATTTTAAGGACAAATATATGCATACCAAACAAAGCCCTTCAAAGATTCTTCACACTGGAAAGAACTGGAAGGGCAAAAGTAATGAAAAATAACTCATGGGTTTAGATAAAGGCAGATCCAGACAGCAGAGGAGCAAAAGTAAGACAGAAAATCCTTGTCCAGTCCCTGAACAAGGGCTACTTTTGGAATAACTCCATCCCTAGTTTTATTGATGAGCATGACAGGTGATATGGGTCAATTCATGTGACCTGGCCTGGCCTCTTGCCCTTTGCCAGCCTTCTTTTTGGGTCAACAGAATGGAAAACAAAGAATGCCTTGACACCATGAAAATACTGTTCAGCAACAACCATGGTGCAATATCAACACTGTTTTAGCCACAAACCTAAAACACAACACCCTATAAATAAAGAGAATTCCACCCTAGACAAACCCTGTAAATGACTGAACAAGCATGTTCATTTCACTTCCAAGGTACTGAGTGCTTTGTTTTCCACTTAGAAAACCTGAAAAATCTGTATATTTTCCAGTTTTCATTGGCAACATTGAACAGGGGGAAAGAGCAGTTTAAGACTGCTACATACCAAATTTAGGAAGACAAGAATGTTTTGAATATTGAATAACAATAATATGAAATTTCAATTTGAATCTTCTATTTTAAACTTTTTTCTAAGCAGTAATTTAAAATAAGTAAAATATAAATGAAAAATAACTTGAGTAAAAGTGAAAATGTAAGTGTGAAATGTAATTTCAACCAAACTATTTAAGAAAAAAAAATTATTTTCTCAAAATACCAAATTTTACAGATGTCAGGCTGGTATTTTGGAAATATATATTTATTGATATATATATATATTTATGCAAATAAATATAAATATACAATAAAACATCACCCGAAGTCCAAATCACTCCATTTTTTCAATATGCAAATGAATAGCTGAGCAAGGTTGTAACACACTATTTAAAGGCTATTTTAATTCTAGCTACAGTTATTTCCTGCAATAGCATAGGTAAGGGATATCATATGTGTAATTGTCCATCTGATTAGAGTTCTTTCTGATTACCATTGCCCATCATTTGCTAAAGGCATTGACAAGGCACAAGCAATTGATAGCCTGGAGCATAAGACCTCTGATGTGAAGCATTCAGAAGAGAGAACTGGCTTCAAATATGTTTAAGATACATTTATTTAAATTTCCCGTTGCTTCTAAAGATTTATAAATTTGAAACTATCAAGTTATGTTGTTTCTGAAGGATCCAGGAATAGCTTGCAGAAATGAGGATTGGAGTATGGCTTTTATTTCAGGCTTTGATGACCAGCTGATGCATCCATATTCCTTGTTTGCTTTGGATCACTGGTTATACATTTATACATTAGTCTTGCAGTACGCTGGCTGCATGTCTGTTCTCTAGCATGAGCAATACTCATTCCACATATATTCTTAAATTATCACACTTCATTAGCTTCCTGGTTTGAAAGAAATGAGTACAAATACTGCCCTGTGTCTCATGAAAAGTTATATCAGAGAGCGGAGAGAAAACAGATTTTGGCTTTAAGTCATTGCAGGTTTTGAAAATAGTATTTTAATCTAAGGTGAAAAATTCAGAATGCAAAATAATGTGAGTTAATCCTTTAAATTATCCCTTATTATTGAGAAATTTGAACTCTTAGAGCTCTACATTATGTCATAGAAAGCAACACCATATTAAAAATAAATTATTAGGGCTTGACGAAACCTGAGTGAAAGATTTTAATCTTTCTAGAAAGTGGATGCATAAAATTTTGGTCTAAGGATATAATTTTATAGCATGGGCAATATATGTAATTTAAAAAAAATAAGTACAGTTATTTACTCTAGGTTAATTCACATGACAGCAGAAAACTGGTCATTGAACATTTTGAAACAGTTGTCTTGTTTTTATACATGCTTTTGGTTTTTTGTATTCAGCAATGAATACCTCAGCACAGGCAGAATGAAAGATGTGTTTTGGAGATAGACATTAACTGAAAGAAAAATGCTTACAAGAAGTATCTGAAATGCCATAGAAGCTTTAAAGAGGGGGCTGTGAATAGACTTCAGTGCAGAAGAAAGCTAGAAATAAATGAAAATTCAAGGTACCAAATGAATTTAGAAATCAGCTTAATACACCTGTGAAAAAGGCAAAGAAATAATTTACACTACCCTCAAGTAAATGTTTAATTCTCCTGTCCATATTGCTGCCTTTCTGGAAAACAGAATAAATGACTCTTCTTTCCCAGTAAACCTGTGACAGATGTAAAAGACAAAGTGTCACACTTCATTGTTTCCATGACATGAGCAGCATTTCAACTAAGTTGTCACTGTTCATTCTGAACAGGCCTTTCCACAGGTCTGACTCATTACAGATTTAAATTGAATTATAAAGACACTGAGGCTACTGGTTTACATAAATCAATATGAAAGGCTAGAAAACCTGCTTTTCTTAGAAGTGGGCACTAACAATGACAGGCTAATAATTTAAGACAATGTTATTTAAATCTAATTTACATGATATCTTTATGCATATGACAACTTAATCCTGTGGGTTTCCTTTTTTTTT
>VXAU01005073.1:688732-788286 GCA_013399695.1 Formicarius rufipectus | reverse complement strand
GTATTTGCAGCCCCAGCCCAGCCATGGCTGGTTTCTCTTAGAGTGGCCTCACCAATGGTCCATTCTCCTCAGGGCAGGCCCTGCTCATGGCAGATTTCCCCACAGGGCGGCCCAGCCCATGGTGGGTTCCCCTCAGGTTTTTGCAGCCTCAGCCTGTCCATGGCGGGTTTCTCTCAAGTATTTGCAGCCCCAGCCCATGGCGGGTTGCCCTCAGGGAGGCCCAGCCCATGGTGGGTTCCCCTCAGGGTTTTGTAGCGCCAGCCCGTCCATGGCAGGTTCCTCTCAAGTATTTGCAGCCCCAGCCCATGGAGTTTTCCCCTCAGAGTAGTCCCAGCCCATGGCAGGTTGCCCTCAGGGAGGCCCGGCCCATGGTGTGTTCCCCTCAGGTATTTTCAGCCTGAGCCCATTGTGGGTTCCCCTCAGGTGTTTGCAGCCCCAGCCCAGCCCATGGCGGATTCCCCACAGAGTGGCCTCAGCCCATGGCTGGTTCCTCTCAGAGCAGCCCCAGCCCATGGCAGGTTGCCCTCAGGTGTTTGCAGCCTCAGCTCATGGCGAGTTCCCCTCAGGGCAGCCGCTGCCCATGGCAGATTCCCCATAGGGCGGCCCAGCCCATGGTGGGTTCCCCTCAGGGTTTTGTAGCTCCAGCCCGTCCATGGCAGGTTCCTCTCAAGTGTTTGCAGCCCCAGCCCATGGAGTTTTCCCCTCAGAGTAGTCCCAGTCCATGGCGGGTTCCCCTCAGGTGTTTGAGCCCCAGGCCAGCCATGGTGGTTTCCCCTCAGAGCTGCCTCCGCCTATGGTGCATTCCCCACATGTATTTGTGGCCTCAGCCCATGGCGGGCTCCCCTCAGGTTTTTGCAGCCCCAGCCCATAGCAGGTTCCTCTCAGGTGTTTGCAGCCCTAGCCTAGCCATAGCGGTTTCCTCTCAGAGCGGCCTCAGCCACAGGTTCCCCTCAAGTATTTGCAGCCCCAGCCCATCCATGGTGGGCTCCCCTCAGGTATTTGCAGCCCCAGCCCAGCCCATGACGTGTTCCCCTCAAGGAGTTGCAGCCCCAGCCCATGGTGGATTGCCCTCAGGTATTTGCGGCCCTAGCCCATGGTGGCTTCTCATCAGGGCGACCCAGCCCATGGCAGGTATTTGCAGCCCCAGGTCATCCATGGCAGGTTCCTCTCAGAGTGGCCCCAGCCTATGGCGGGTTCCCCTCAGAGTAGCATCAACTCATGTCGGGTTCCTCTCATCTATTGGCAGCACCAGCCCATGGTGGGTTCCTGTCAGGGCAGCCCCAGACTGGCCATGGTGCGTTCCCCTCAGGGCAGCCCCAGACCATGGTGGGTTCCCCTCAGGTATTTGCAGCCCCAACCCATGGTGAGTTCTCCTCAGAGTGGCCTCAGCCCATGGCGGGTTCCCCTCAGGCTCTCCGTGACACTGGACTGTGTGTGACACTGTGCTGTGTGTGATATTGTGCTGAGTGACACTGTGCTGTGTGTGACACTGTGCTGTGTGTGATATTGTGCTGAGTGACACTGTGCTGTGTGTGACACTGCTGAGTGTGGCATTGTGCTATGTGACACTGGGGCTGTGCTGTGTGTGACACTGTGCTGAGTGACACTGTGCTGAGTGACACTGTGCTGTGCTGTGTGTGACACTGGGCTGTGTGTGACACTGTGCTGGGCTGTGTGTGCCACTGGGGCTCTGTGTGACACTGGGCTGTGTGTGACACTGTGCTGGGCTGTGAGTGACACTGGGGTTGTGCTGTGTGTGATACTGTACTGAGTGACACTGCTGTGTGACACTGTGCTGTGTGTGACACTGGGGCTGTGCTGTGTGTGACACTGGCACTGTGCTGTCACACTGGCACTGTGCTGTGTGTGCTTCCACACCTTGGTGTGTAAGGTGTGGGTGTGAATGACAGTGACAAAAGAAGGATGAAAAAAGAGAGACCAGTAGCTTCCAGATGCAAAGCTCAGCTCTCTGTTATGTAAGACTGCTTTCTTCTCCACCTCCATCTCATGTCACTCTGCCATGTGCACACTCTCTCCTCTTCCCCAGACAGCCTGATGCATGAAGAGCCTTTGGAAAAAAAAAAAAGGATTAGAGAAGCACAGCATTTTAGGAACATCTGTGGAAGCCATCACCAGCCATCTCTCTGCTGAAGACAGGTGCTGTTTTTAACCAGCATTTCATTACAGCAGGTCTGCTGACATTCATTTTGTGTCACCCAAAAATAGCTTGTTCAGCTTGGGAGTGAGGATATCCTCCCTAAAGGTCTGGAGAACCCGAGGCTCTGCCTTTGCTATGTTCAGAAAGCAGATCTCCAGTTAGCTTTAATCCAGTTGGACTGAGTACAGCAGTACCCAAATAGAAACTCAGAGTTTGGTGTGGGTTCACTCACTGAACAAGTGTCCTGGCTTCCCAAGAGGCTTCTAAAACTTCAAGCAGTCAAATCTGGCCCTAGCCAGGCTAATTCAGTCTTTTTACTGTGCCTTAGCACAGGAATATAACTTTGTGATATGACTGATGAGTGAGAACACCATTCAAATCACTAGGACACTAATTCTTGAAGGCTTGGCCATGTTACTGAGTTACTTTTTGTATATTCACCACAGTAGCTGAATGTAGTCACTGAAGAAATAGCACACAGTTGTATTTCCTAGGAAATTTTTCCTAAGCAAGGGAAAATGCTTTAGCTGTGTTAATACAAAGCAACCCTTAAGTAGCTGTACTTTAATGGTAGTGATCCTCTGTGTTCAAACTCTAGATATGTATGTTACCTTTCAAAAGATAAACATATCCAGCTGCTTCTGATAATGTTATTACATTTGGAAGAACAGATGCTAGTCAGTAGAAATGGTAGTGAGCATGTGCATGCCGTTCCCTGTGCCCAATGGAAAGTAATGTGGTACATCTTAACCACAAGAGTGGTTTAAGGTAATTCATTTTTTGTGGCGTCAGCAGTTTCCATAATTCAACTGGGAATATAACTTGCAAACGTGTCTTCATCCAAGGCAGGTAAGTGTTGAAACACTTGAGTGGATTGGTGCCTTAAAAAATACAAACCACACACATACTTTCTGTGATGGTGGCTCAGAGCCTGCTGTCTGCAAAAACTGCCAGTGCTACAGGTTGCACTAGAAAAGGAGGCTGCAGCTGTCTTACAGGCATTGTGATTTCACATCTTACTTCAGCTATTGCTGAGCAAAAATGAATCATTATTGTTTTATTTGCTAATGCATTCATACATTTGGAGTTGAAATAAAATATCATTGGCCTGTCCAGTTCCATGTTTAACACTGAATTCTGTCTTCAGGAGGGCACGCATTTCTTAGGTCATCAGAGGGTTAGCTGCCATGGGCTGTCTGTGCTGCCACGGCCTCTGCAGTGAGCAGGGAAGGAGCTGAGTGGTGTGCCAGCATTCCTGCCTCCCACTGTCGGTGGGTGTGGGAAGGCAGGGGAAGGGTTAGCCATAGCTGCCTCTTTGTGTATGTCACCACGTTCTCATTTGGGTTCCTTTGGGTTTTTTTTTCATTGGTGGAGTTGAAGCCACACTTCATGGACAAACACAGCTTCCAAGGAAACAAAATTCTGTTGGATTGTTTGCGTTAGGCAGAGTTATAGAATTCATAAACTGTTTGCACATGCAATTATTTATTTTATACATCTGAGGCGTATTGTTGCAACCCCCCCAAAATGTTTAAATTTCCATGTGTAACTGACTTGTGTGATGAAGGGCTTGTGACTTCTTGGCCAATTACTTTTCAGAATTGCAGAAGTTCCCTGTTCACCACAAATGAATCAGGTTTCAGTGGTGGCTGTTTAAGCCCCACTTTCTGCTGAACACTTTCACATTCATGCTGGTTTTGAAGATGACACCTAAAGTTGTAACAATTGTTTTACCGATGGACCTGAATTAATGAGACATCCTAATTCACTTAGTCTTTTTAATTATACACAGGGGATTTTCTCAGTAGCTTGGCCTGTTACTTGGGACCATGCACTTTAATATCCCCTTTTATGATCAAAGGGCATTACTGAATCCTTTGGGCCCTCCAGTGTTTGCTCCAGCGTATGAGTTCTCAGGACATTAACGTTGTTGATTTTACTATTTTATTCTGGGATTTGCTTCAAATTCAACATTGCTTTGCATTAGAGCAGGCACTGAAGTGTGAGGATGTTAGCTTTTCCATTTCATATCTTAAAGCAGCTCGTATTTTTGCGTCACTTTTCCCCGGGCTAGGACACACCCTGGACTTCCAATAAAAGGAGTTATTGATGGGACAGGTGAGACTTTTAGACCCTCAGGTAATGTTTTGTCAGTGCTGATTTTAGTAAGCAGGTCACATACAAAGGGAAAGCTTTTTTATCCTTATTAAAAAAAAAAAAACCACAAAAAAAACCCAAACCAAAACAAACAAACAAAAACCAAACCAAAACAAACCTCTGTAATGGTATTTTGATTATAAACCAAAGACTAGGTCTTGTTTGGGTTTTTTTTTTCTAGGAGGGGGTTTAATTTACTTTCTACTTTCAGTTTAGTACCTTTTGAAATTGCCTCCCCTTTGTCTCCCTGGTTTCCTTCTTATAGTGCTCACGCAGTTTAAGAGGATTTTTATTGGACAATACCCCAGCAGGAATTTGAACCACGTTCTGTTGCTTTGGAAACGAGAACTATTATAACAAAAGTTTGCTAGGCTTAGCATGAAATATCTGTAGACTACAATTTTCTGCCTCCACACAGCTTCACTTGAGGGAGTTTTAGGTTCTCAGAAAAACTTATTACTGTTCTAAGCTTGAGGAGGAGATGGCCACTGGGCACCCTGATTTGGGACAGCCTTCCATGCTGTGAGTAAGCCTGTTGTAACAGGCAGCAGGGCTTGCTACGTGTGGTAGGAGCAGGCAGAGTTTGTGTAGCAACAGCTCCCCGGCCAATCGCAGGGAGGTTCTGCACAGTGGAAGCATTTGTGGCACTTCCTCTGCTTTTATTTTTATGCTCTTTCCTCACCCCCCTTCCTCCCCTGCAGGCAGAAGGTGATGTCCTGAAGATTTCACTCTGATTTGTGCAGGAGAGCTTGGTTAAACCAAGTATTTTCTGTTTAATGGTTCATTTGTGACCTGTATCTGCCAGGAAAAGGTTCTGCATTTTGTTTGCCTTTCTGTAAACTCCTCTGCAGTGCCAGCTGTACAGTGCAGCAGAGTGAAATGTCTAAATGTCTGTCTACACAGTTTCCGAGAGGGCTTAGGAGACACTGGACAAATGTTACTAGAGTTTGCTGCACTTTGTCACCATCCCTTTTGATTTACAGGGCTGAAAGCAGACTGGAGAGGTGTGGTGTGGAGCACAGTGCCACTCGTGCTGTGCCTGTGGAATCACAAGTGCTGATATTAGTGAGGATTCTGGGCTTGGACAGATCATACTGCTGAGCAGCCTGGCACTTTGAGGAACAGGGAGAGGTTAAGAATTAATGCAAGTTAGAAAAGCTGAGAAACTTGACTCTGGTCCCACCTTCCAGGTATCTAAAACAGCTGGAAACGCTGGGTAATAAAAGTGCAGAAGAAAGGGACCTCTGAACGTTGTATTACTCTGTGTTTTGGAACAGAGGAAAAGCAGTCTTTTGTTTCAATTCAATTCTCATTTGCTAGGCAAGTTGTTAATTGTTCACCCCTCCTCCCACCTCCAGCCCAGTTATCAGACTCATCTGACAGTCTGGTGGCAGGCAGCATCTGCTTTGGGAACAGAGCCCCACGTACAGTGCCAGCAGCTGCTCTGCAGGGAAGACACTCATCGTATCTGTTTCCAGACAGGTTCCTAAACACAGAAACCCTTTGTGCTGCTTGAGTAACTTGACCTGCCGTTTCTGAGAAGTCCCTGTATTTAGCTTCATGGTGTTTCATATCCTACAGTCTTGTTTGCATTTGTGTTTCAAACACTGCCTTGCCCAGAGCGCTGTTGCTCAGCTGGATGCTTGGAGGCAGGTGAGGACATTGAAATGTGGTACACAACAGAACACGGCACCTTTGGGGAATGAGCAGCCCCCTTTGCAAAGAATAAACTCACTGAGAGATAATGTGTGGTGCTTCTAGTCATCACCTGAAGAAAAGTGGAACCTTTACTTTGTTTACACAGAATCACAGATTAAATCACATTTTAATGGTCAGTTTTAAATTTGTCCTTTGGTAACTTTTTTTTTCCTTAAGAAAGTGGAGTTCAAAGTTAGTCCTTTGTCTTTTGGTTTTGTAAAAACGAATATGCAAATGTTGAACTTATCTTTCACTTTCATGAGGAGAGTGTTTATGGGGGTTTTATTCACCTGAATGTCCATGCACATCCTTTTTTTGGAAGGCTGTGGTATTTGTGTCGTGCTTCTCTAAGGCAAATGAGATGGGCTGAACGCTGAGCACTCACAGAATGGCAGAATGTAAAGAGGAATGCTCTGTGTCTGCCCTCTGTAGAAGGCCACAGTCTAGTCCATTTTAAAGGAAGTCCCCAAGTGGGGAGCTGTAGCCCCATGTGAGCTGTGCATGCCACACAGGGTGCAAGGCCACAGGACATGGCTGCAAAGGGAGTTGGTGCAGATGCAGGGGCTGTAAACCAGGCAGCAGCCCGACTAGTAAAAGTGACATTGATAGGAAATGGTCACCACTTTTGGGTGCCATGTAATGACAACTGGACATGAGGGACTCAGACAAATTTGCTGTGGTACATTTCCACTAACATACAGTGATAAAAGCAGCTTTTCAGCCTATCATCTATTTGGAATGCTGTAATAGTTCAGTAGCCTTTAATTACAGTTTTTAGTAGATGTAGTAAGTTTTTTGGGTCTGCTCTGTTAACTGTGGACATTTCATTGACTTCCATAGGTGTTACATGTGTACATGACTGAAGATAAGACATTTGGTATTTTAGGAAGTGCAGCAGATAGTTGGACGTTCAGAAAAAATCACTGACTAATCAGTCATTCCTTCTATCTGTTTGTTCTTGTTGAGAGTAGAATTTCTGTCAAGAAACTTACAGCTTCAGTGTAGCTTGGGTTTGGAAGGAGAAATATGACACTGAATCTGTGGCTTTCATTATTGAAAGAAAGGAACTGTTATGTAAATAACAAAAAAAACAACTCAAAATTAAGGTGTCATATTGTAGACAGACCATAGTCCATGAGATGTGGGGAGCTGGTGCTTTCCCTGTCTAGCTTCCACTTTCAGCTCTTAGGAGGAGAAACTAGACAGCTCCACAGGACAAGAAATATGCTTCAGACCTGCCTGCTGTTGTGACTAATCCTGTCCTTTCTCTGTGGTCTCCCAAGCTCTGAAAGCTGGTGGGTAAGTCTGGGGCCTGGACAGTAAGTGCAGGGGAAGGGCATTAGCCCCTGAACCGGTGCTGATTCTTTCCAACAGAGAAGATCAGGAAGGTCAGATGTGTCCCTTCCGTCCTGCTCGGGGCTGTCAGTGTGGGACAGTTCTAGCTGGTACCAGCAGTGCCTCAGCTGTGTTGCAAAGCTGACATGGGCTGAGGAGGCTCACAGGCATCGTGGGTGGGGCAGAGCAATGATTAGTGGTGCAAGACAAGAGCAGAACAGAGTGGGGACTGGTAAATTAAACCACTGTGTAACAGCTTTGATACAAGCTTTGGCAGATCAAGCTTTTAACCAATTTGCTCCTGTTAACCTCTCTTTCTTTCCCTTGCATACTTTCTAGTTCAGCAGAATCTCTTTCAATTATTTATTTTCTGTCTCTGTACTTGAATCACTGTAGAGAATTCTCACAGTTCAGCTGTTTATTTCAATGAAAGGATGTGAATTCTACCACTGCAGAGCCAAAATAAATGTTGACAAGTTGCAGCAATTGAGGAAGGAGGAGTTTGTTAACCATCTAAAAATGCCCTAACAGTGGTTCAGCAGCAGCCTTAGGTGCCATATGTGTTCCTTCTGGATGCCATTTTGTCAAACAAGAACTAGTTCCCTAAGTGTATCTTCTAGGAGGTTCATTAAGCCACAGTTTAATTATCCTAATAAAGAATTATTTTGCCTTCCATGATGATGTCTTACCTCCCTTCAATACTGACAAGCATAAGTAACAGGAAATTACTAATCAGACATTAATGCAATGAGCTTACAGGTTTTTAAAGCTTGAAGGAGACTTTCTGGCTTTCAGGTTTGGGTTGTTTTGATGGGGTATTTTAATTGTTTATTTTCATTGAAATGGAAAGGAAATTTTAGTATTCCTACTACAGCTGGAGATCTCTCTGTAATCATGAACTCAAAACCTGGCTCTGTAGAGAGAAGATTACATCTTGAATCACCAATATTTTTTCCTACTCCAAGTAAAATCAAATTCTGATTGTATTCAGTGATAAGACAATTAGCAGGGTCTAAAAATGTAAAGTGCTTGCCACTAGAATTTCCCTATAACCGAAACAAATCCAAAAAACTAAACCCCCAAAGCATAAAAGGCCTAATTGTGGTTTATTTCTGTGTTCACTCACCCCCCACTGCAAACTGCTGAACACTCAGTTCTTCAGCACATCAGACCCCACATTTACATGCTGGGATGTTCCAAAGATTCTGCTCCTGTGGGCTGTGCCCTCGGGCGTTGCCCACATATCACACAGGACCTGAAAACCTTACACAAATGTCTGCAATCTTCTCCCTGCTGGATTCTCCCCAGGGAGGAATTTTTACCCCTCCTGATGCAGTACCTGTTTTACAGCCGTTTTTACAAATATGCTCTTTCACACCAGACATCCAATGTGCAAGATCTTATTTTAGTTGCCCTGGATCTAGCAGAGGGCTATTAGTTTGGATTTGCATGTAGCACTTTGAGCAATGGGATAAAAAACATCATAGCTTTTCCAGTTTCTTATCTTGGTTCTCATCTGTGCCGTTAGCACAAGTAAGTGCAGTCACAAGCCATTGATTTGAACATCTTCCTCACAAGCTTCTCAGATGAAGTTGTTTTCTCTATGAAATTCTAGTCAAAGATGTACATATGCAGACTTTTCTAGCCCAGCTTCAGAAAAAGCTTAAATTGGAAGAAAAAAAAAATAGCTCCTGCTCTTCCAAGAGAGATGATCTAAGCAAAAGCAAAGCTGAGTTTGACATGCTGTAGTTCCTTGAAGACAGCTGTGGAGTTTGATTTTTTTTCCTAGGTTAAAAGCATGTTTTCTGCCTTACATCCACGTAGATTTTTATCTCCTAGGTATCTTCTGAACGCACTCTTCTTATCCTTTGTGTCATTTGTAATACCTACTCTGCATAAGCAAACTGACTGGTAAATTATGATCCGTTTATGTCTCAATGCAGGTAATTGGGGATTTCTTGGATGCTGCCATGTTCTACACTTTAACTGGGATATACCAGACTCTGAGTATGCATGATATGTGTTTTGTACTGTCAAGAAGAGAAAAGACAGCAAAGCATAAGAAAGAAGATTATGTGGTGCAGTCACTGTTTTAAATTCTGAATAAATAAAAATTTGTGGGGTGGATTTATCAAGTAACTTTTTTTTTTGTTATCGGGTTACAGCTGTTGGATTTACTGATGACAAATGTGTTTGTGGAAGAGCACATGGAAGAGCATCATTTAACTTTGACAAAAGAGAGTCTTCATGCTGTGAAAGTAATGGTAGGTAGTGAAATGAAAGCTGACTTTTAGAATACTCAACCTGATGGCACCTACCAAATGCATCAGAATTTTACAAAATAAAATTAGAAAATAACTGAGACAAAAGACTTCCTAGTTTCTGTGGGCTAACAAATGCATGTCTGTTTACATAATCTTATTTGAGCTCTAGAGGACAGAGTACTTTAAAAAAGTTTCTTCTATATTGTAGTAGTGCTTTAAACTTGATTTTAAAGATAAGAGTTTTCATATTGTAGAGGAGATGAAAATATGAAAATAGCTTGTAATGAAACAATACCTAAATCTCCTAAATGAGTTAGAAATGTAATTTAACAACAACTTCTGTATGATCATTTCCAACTTCCCAGCCTGGACAAGATGAACTGTATGACCTGCTGTGCACAACAGCAGGGGGAAGAACTGCTCCTCTTCCTGACAGGGTTGATTTGCCCCTTCTGTATTTGTGCTGAGGGGGATCTTCTGCTTAAACTCAGTCCCATAGTAGGTAAAATGAGTCATTCTTGAAAACCCCAGTGTTGCTTTGATAGGCTGTCTTAATGGTCTGCTTTATTTTCTTCTTCTAGTAGATAATTAACTGCAGCTGTAGCACAGAGCTTTGAAGGAGTTGGTTTCCTTATCTGATTTCTGAAACGATGATCTCGGCTTTTGCTCAAGTCCTGCTCAACTTCTCAGCTGTGGTGGATCTATTAAAGGAACTTTTCAAGCGTGCTGTGCTTGTTTGTGGGCCTCAGTATCCTGGGAGAACAACCCACTGATGCTGGGAGTAGCTTTTTATGTCTCTTGCACTTGAATTGACAGATACTTGGATTAGCTTAGGTTTGGTGTTTGTGTTTTTTGTTTGCTTATTTTAGATTTTGTGGGTTTATAATTTTTGAGCATAATGACATTTTAATTTTCTCCATGTAAAACCAATCTTCATGTGATAGAGTTGCAATGCAGGATCTTTGCCTTTGGGCTTGGGAGAGAAGCAATGATAAAATGGCAAAGTTTAGGTTCTTTAAAAAACGTTTTTCCTCTTATTCTTGGAAAGCAATTTGACTTCTTTCACCCTCCCTCCTCCTCCGAACTTCCTGCTCTTCATAAATAACCTCCCAACATATAATTGCTGTTGTTCTTACATCATTTCAAAATCTCTCTGTATCTAACACAGGCAGGAGCCTGGAATTCTTTTGTTCTGAGCTAAGATAAAAGTCTCAGTACATGACAGTGGGAAATAAATTAAACAATTGTTACAGGGCTATTTTGGGCTTTAATAACTGTGCTGGGTGCTGTTATTTTAAGCTGCTGGGTTTTAACAAGCCAAACAACATTCAAGGGAAGAACTGTCAAATGTGGACACAGAACTGTCCCAGGCCTGTCCTGAGGACGAGTGTGAGGGAGGTTAGTGGGGCACTTCAGCTGGTCACTGAAATATGCTTTGTGTTTATTCAGAGTTAGTTGCCATTGGAGATGTGCTTCGTTTGCTGAGGATTCAGCCGTGGGAAAGCCCCCAACACACCAGAGCCTTCACCTCCAGCTCTGGCAGTGCTGTCATTGCTCGGCCCTCACTTCTGCCTGTAAATAGGGCAGATCAACACGGTAGCCTTGGCAGCACCAGTAGTTTTCATGGCTACAAATAAAAAGGAGATGTCCCTCTCCAGCAGGCAGTCAGTGGACTTTGGTGCTTAGCTGCACTTCTTGGTTTATCTTTTTTATTTCCCTGCTTTTTTTTTTTTAAACTTGTTTCTAATCTGTACTGCTAAGGAAAAAAAAAGAGACCTGTTTATATAATATTTATATATAAATATTTGTACAGTATTTGTATAACATATTTTATATGTTCATTTATAGTACTATATCAATAGTATTTCATATTGTTTAGTTCTAGAAAATAATTATTAGGATTATCTGATCCATCCTGTGCAATCTGAAGTCCTTGACTTCTACCCTATCCCCTTGCTTTCTTTTTTCCCTCCCATCATTCTTAGATCAGAAAGTGAAAATTGTCCTGTACCAGCAGCAAAGGTGCCAACCTTGGCCTCTTAAAGGATAGTGTGAACTTTGCCATTGTGTTCATTTATCACAAGTGCTGTAACTATTTCATGCCAGACCTCCCCCTGTTTGAGTATGGTTTGAAAAGAGTTCATTTCAAACCCAGGACACTGAGTCAGTTTATTGCTTGTCCTGCCATCCCAGCCCAGGGTGACAAGCCATGGACAAGAGCCTCAGGGACTGCCCAAAAACTGAGCAAATACTGAAAATGAGCAGATTTATTTATTATTTTTTAATGAGCACGTTATTATTGAAGTAGCAATCCAAAACAAGCAGTGTTGTTCTAACTGCTTATTTCCCAAATGGACTCAGTTTTGATCCACTGAGCCTGATGGCTGCTGGCAAGTAAGAGGCCTGGACACGCAGAACTCACTGAAAATATTTAGAGAGGGTAATCCCTCCTACACAGATAAATACAAAGACTGTCCTACTACATTTCAGAGTTCAAATTCTCCTCTGTGGGATGTGAAAGCTTTAAAATGTCCTATAAAGCCTTCAGCTGAAGTGTTCATTAACCATTTATGCCAGATGATTTCAAGGATTCTGTGGAATATCAGTTATTCTAGATCTGGCTCTCTGAGCACAGCAAACATCCATCATTCCCCTGAAACTGTTTCCAAAGTCATATTTCAGACAGTAAAATATAGTATTTGTTGAAATGTTGGGGTTTGTGCTGCTGATAAAAGGTAAGATACCAAATTAAACACCTGCCAGCTGCTAGGGGTGGATTCTGATCTGTGCAGTTTGATTTGCTCTCATCATTTATATTTCTTGGAATGGACATTTTTGTAGTACTTGGGTCTCCATTAAATTCTATGACCCTGGAGTGTTTAAAAGTTAAGCGTGTAAATTTTAATGGTGATTACTGAAGTATGTGACAATACAGGTTTGCCTTATATGTTGTTATTAGTATGTTCTTTAATTAACAAATAGTTGGACAAAATAGAAATCAGTGAATCTGTCCTTTAGCTATAGAGAAAATGGTTGGAAGGGGCCCCTGGAAATCATCCTGTCCAACCCTCAGTATCTTGGAACTTTATGGAGCACAGTCATTCCTGCTGCATAATAATAACAAACTTTGGAAAATCAGAGAGAATAGATGCTTGCAAAATTCATCATGTCAGTTTTTTAAAAAAGATAATGAATTGTTACTTTTGCATTATTATTACTATTTTTAATTACAATTCAACTTTTTTTTTTTTAATTCTATTTTCTTATTTTTGAGTGCAGAGGTATTTGAACAGGTCAGGTAGAACTCATCTTCCTCTCTTGCCTGCAAAAATGAGTAAATGTATAGCCCCAAAGTATCAACAAGAATGCACCAAATCTAACACTTTAATCAGCTTAGTATTCTTTTTTTAATTTATGGCCTATCAGTGTGTTGAAACAGGCAGAGTATTTACCTTTTGTAACAGGCTCCAATTAAGATTTTATGCTTCTATTCTTAATTAAGTAAAACTTTAACCCTGAAAATCAGGCTGATTGAGTCAGTGGTTGCTATGGAAATGTTCATTTGATACAGAAAGCTGTAATTGGCTGTTTGTTCCCCCTGACTTGCAGCTTGTCCTAATCCTCTCCCTCTTGTAGCTGCTGCCTTTTGCAAGGCACCCAGAGGGATGATGTGAGTGTCCTGTACCCGCTGCAGGCACAATGACAGCAGCTTTGGGATTTAAATTGGTGATCTGAGCTAACTTGTCTGAACCTTTGAATGATTAGGTAGTGTTTGTCTGCTGTCTCTGCAGTGGAGGTGGCAAGTTCAGGTGGTTAAAGTTGTCTTCTCATTCAGCTTAACTCTGTACAACGTACAGATCTTCTTGCCCCAGTGTTTTTGGAACAAGGGCTCTTCTTACATCTTGTTTTACAGCAAATTTATTAGCTTGTTTTATAGCAGTGCCAATACACTCTTACCCATGCTTGTTTTAACCATTGATTAATTAGGGTCTGCTCATTGGAGGGGAAGGGGTAGGACTACACATATTTTGGGTTTTGAACATGTAGGTTTTCATTTTGACAACTGGGACAGCAGGAGCTCCAATTCAGGAGGATGATCTATATCTGAATGTTTTATACTGGCTTTGGTCTCCTTCCTGCTCATCACCAGGTGAATGATTTTTCTTCTCTTCCCTTTAAGGAAGGAGAACTGTACCTGAATTTCAGTTCTCAGGTTGAGCTTTTCCAGCACAACAGAAGACTCGTGCCTCTTCTGCTTAAGAGAGGAATGAAGCAAGTTCAGGTACTTACTCCCTGACTGCATGTCCAATGCATGTATTGCAGAGACACCATCTTCCAAAATTAGAAGGGTTTTTTTATTATTTTTGTTTGGTTGGTTGGTTGTTGTTTGTTTTTTTTTTTTTTTTCCCAATTCAGCTGTGATCATTAGAAAAGTTCATCCCTACCTCTAACTCCCTCAAACCCTTCAAGTCTTAAACTAAATGAATGTACTTCAGCCTGGAAAAGAGAAGCTTTGGGGTGACCCAACTGTGGCCTTCCAGTACCTGAAGGAGTTACAAGAGAGAAGGCGAGAGACTATTTACAAGAGCCTGGTGTGACTGAACAAGGAATGGTTTCAGACTGAAAGAGCATAATTTAAGATTAGATATTGGGAAGGAATTCCTCCCTGGGAGGGTGGGCAGGCCCTGAGAAGCTGTGGCTGCCCCATCCCTGGAAGTGTCCAAGGCCAGACTGGACAGGGCTTGAAGCAACCTGGTCTAATGGAAAGTGTCCCTGCCCATGGCAGGGAGATGGAACAAGGTGATCTTTAAGGTCCCTTCCAACCCGTGGTTTTATGATACTTAAAAGTTAAGTAATAATTGATATCAAACCCAGGTTGACTTCAGAGTTTAATTAAATGTACACCAGCCAGGCTATCTCAGGAAGACAGATCAGGCTGGTGAAAAGGGGAGGAAAATGGCCATGTCCAGAGGTGGTCAGAGAAGAGCACAGCCTGTGGAATATGGGTCTGTTCTGGGAGAGAGGCCAGAGCTGGCTCCTAACAGGGCAACAGGCTCTGCGTCCTATCTAAAGCTGCTGTATTTTAAACATGAGGAGAGGGAAAATGTGCCTGCAGATGTTAATAGGTGTGGAAAAGCTCTACAGAGAATTCCTTTGGTGTCCTAAATACAGGCCAAAGGACATTCTGAACCATTTCTTTTCCATGGAAGGGGCAGTCATCTGATTGTAAGGATATGATCATTATGGATTCTTCTCTTGTCAAGATTTTCTTGGGCTTCATAACTGTTAAGATAAAAATTCAAGGGTTTCTTTTTTTTGGTTGTGTGTATAATTAGCTGTCTCCATAGTTAAGATTTAAGATATATTATTTACTAATGTCAAATCCATGCCTAAACTGCAGGATAGTTCTGTCTTACAACTCCAAATAAGCAGGAATACCAAGTAATAAGGAAGCACTTCATTTATGAGCAACTAAACAGGAGTTTTGTATTAACTGGGATGTGTCCTTCAGAAAAAAAGTATTATCTTTATCTTGTGAGGCTCTTTGGTTAATTGGCATGATTTTTTCTAAATTGCAGTCTTAACTGGCCCAGCTGGAAGTTCTTGCATTGAATAGCACTGATGAAGTTGATAATGTTTGGAAAACCTAGAGCTAACCCATATTGAAATAATTTTGCAGTTCTAGACAGTGAAAAGTTTAATTCTGGTTTGTAACACTAAATAATCCTGTTCATAGTCTTAAAAAGTAATGTGTGTCATGTAGCCTTGGAGGCTGGCAGTTATCAACTGTTATTCCTTTTGAGTATTAAAATTGGGGCTGGAAGCCAGCACCTCATTAAAATACTTAACCAGCTCCTTCCAAGCTGATGGTTTCCAACTGGAAACTTAAATAATCCATGATAAGGGAGAGCCAACAGGGACATGGTGAGCAGCCTGGGCCATCAGGTGTTGGTTTTAAAACTGCAGTAATCATGAGAACTGTCAAAATGCAATGGAGTTAAAACACTTGTTCTACCTTGCTGAAATGGCAGACTTTCTTGATAAGAGCATTTAGATATCAGATCCATGACATAACTGAATTACAGCCACCACCTGGCCTCCTGAGACTCTGTATAACCCGGGATGGAGTGTAAAGGAGCTACTAGTTCTAAATATGTCCCTAAATTTGGGATTGTCATTTCATGAAAGCTAATTCTGCCTGTAGTGCTGAGTATTTACCTGCTGGCATATAATTCTTGCCTCAAAAGACAATTTTTAATGTGAGTTACTAGTCATAAACCAAAGCAAACAGGCTGCTGTGCACACGCTGGGAAGTATGGAACCCGTGACGTGGAGTGACTGAAGATGTTCATCCACGTTGTTTATTGTCAAACAAAGGTGCAAGTCTGAAGCACCTTGAAGCTGTTCTGTTGGGTGGAAGGGGTGATCCAGGGAGGGGTGCTTGGGATGGGAAATGGCCTGTCAGTACAGAAGCTGGAACAGTGAGGGAGCACTGACGTAGGCTGTGAGGGCACTTGTAGAGAGTGTTGTCCTTCTGCACAATGAAATTCTTGTTCCTGCTGGCAGAAATCCATTTTTCTGTGGGTCTCCTAGAAGTGGATTTTGGCCAGACCTCCTGAGCCAAGGCTGGCACTGGGAGTGCTGCAGGCTCCTTCAAAGAGTTGGGTAAATGAGTTCTCTCTCCCTCCACTGGAATGGAACCAGGAAGACAAAATCCATGTGCTGACACACTGGGAGTTTTGTTGTCATCCATAGCTGTGTGTGGGGGTGCTGGGTAATGTAGCAGAGTGCAGAACTCTTTTATTCCCTAAACCTTTAAAGACCTTAGTGGTATCATTTGGTGCAGTAAAGCTCCTTGTCATGTAGTTATCCAAAGAAATACTATTTTATACTCACTGGTAATCTGGTTACATTCACCACTTCTGGAAATGGAGAAAATATTTGTAATATACTTCTGAAAATTATAATGGACTACTGGGAAAAAAATGAGGCCTAAGGAGCTTTGAAAGGCTTTTCCTTTAGAGAACTCAGGGATTTTCTGTATTGGGTAGAGGTCATGCAACTGTTTTTATCCTAATGTTAACATATTAGGTTATAGGAATCTTTCCACTTAATTGAACAAACACAGGAGAGTATTTATGTAACTGAAGATCTGCAACTGCCAGTAGAATTAATTAGGAAAGGAATAATTAGGCAAATAGTAGTGTCCAAATGGTCCCAATAGAAACATGGATTGCAATCCCAATAGAAATCTCATTAGTGTTGTTGTTTGTGAAGAGCTGTGCCTTTTGCAGTATCATAAAGGGAGGCAAATGTGGAAGGATCTCAGTGGGGTGTCAGCTTGGGTATGAAGCAGAAACAATATCAAGGTTTTAAGCTGTCTGGTCTCATTACTGTCAGTCGTGGCTGCAGCTCCAATATCTCCTTAAAAGCCTCCTTTGATTGAATGAGCCACTTTCGGGTGAAATAGGTACAGAAGAGAAAATTTCAGGTTAGGACTTGATGTAGAATTGTTGCTTCATACATCAGAAACAAGTTGTCTCTTATGCTGAGCAGATAACTGAGTAAAAATGAGACAAATTAAGCTTATTTCAAATACTTTTGCTTGAATTTGTCAGCTTACTGGTTCAAAGAATGGAAAAGTTAATGAGCATGTTATCTAGACTTTCCACTGTAATAACACTCCTGCAGAGGAATAAAAGAAAGGTTAATTAATGTGATGTCATATTTATAGTGGCTGTTCTGGGAAGCAGGTTCCTGGTCTGTCACGTGGCCAGTGAGGGAAAATACCTTAGACATGCTTCTCCAGGGGAAGGTGAGGGTGGGGGCTAGGGCACAGATGTTGAATTTCCCCCATTTTCTCCTTCTTTTGTCATCTGACAATCTTTTTAGCTCTGTTACAAATTGCTGTATTGCAATTCTCTCCATAATTCTGAGTGCATCTTCCAAGCTTGTTTAATAGGTTCACTGGAATTGTGCATATGAATAAAAAATATGGCAGTGTGCACATAGCTTTAATCAATTCAGTAAAACAAAAGCATTTCACAGATAATCAGTCAGAGATTCCAGCTTGGGAAAGTGTTGCTTCCTCAGAAATAACCTCCTCTGTGCCTTCCAACTGAGGCATGGTGAGATCAAGGGAGCTGTTTAAGGGTCACAAGTACAGTCTGAAGCAACATTCATAACATAAATTGTCTCACATAACTCCAGTTTCCACCCAAAGTGGAATCATGGCCTTCATTCCTCTCCCTGAGAGGTACAGGGCCATCCTCATTGGAACTGTAGCAGGGTTTTGGTGTGGGTTGTGATCACTGTGACCTAACAGCTGAGGAGTGCAAGATGTAGTGAATTATTTGTATTTTTAGGGATGGATAAGTTAACCCACATGAAAATGTTCTAAGCTGCCAGCTCTGGAAAAGTAGTGCTTCTCTTTGCACACTGAAAGTTTACAGTAACAATTGGGTGCATTTTGTATTTATCTGTTCTCCTTGCCCTGTCAGCTGTAGTTGCTGATGGTTTTAATTAACTTGGTTTCCTATTATGGCAGCAGCTGTGGGTAAATATCAGTTAGGCAGGCCTCTTATTTATGTGCATTTTATGTCCTTAAAATGTGCCTATAAAATATTCATTACTTCTGGATTCCTGGAGCCATGTTCAGACACATGTCTCCTCCTCAGTGAAGAGAGACAGATGCCCAAGTGAGATTTTTGTGATTTCTACCATGGACAGAAGGTATGAAAATGAGGTGCAGAGGTGGAAATAGTTGACTGTCAGTCTTTGCATGTGGTCTAGATGAGAGGCAATGTTTGTGCTTTGCTGTCCAGTCCAGAATACCTGAAAATACCAGATCCTGATTTCGTAGGAATTTGATGCCATTTCCTACAGAATCATTGGCAGTGTTAGTGGCAAAATCTTTCTTTTGATGCTTTCTAAAGGCAGCCCTTCTGTACTGCGGCCCAGAGTCTGTAGGAGGGCAAAGAAAAGAGCTGTGTGAGCCAAGAGCAGCAGAGTGGAGCCCCTGGAAGGTGCTGGCAGTGCTGCCCGTCCCGCAGCAGGAGCATCACCTGAGCAGCAGCTCCATCCAGGAGCACTGGGCTCCACCCCAGGGACACCACAGGGGTGACAGATGTGCAGCAGCTCTGAGGCCTATAAAAATACCCCTTGCTGAGCAAACACTGTGCAGCTGAAGATGGGCTGGTTCTCTCTGTGGTGTTCTTGGAACAAAACCTGGCTGTGGGTTGTGCTGCTGGGAGCGTGGAGAGATGCACTGGCACGAACGATCTCTTCACAGCCAGCATGGAATCACAGAACCCTGAAACAGCCTGGGTTGGAAGGGACCTTAAAGTCCATCTCATCCCACCCCCTGCCATGGGCAGGGACTTCTTCCACCAGCACAGGTTGCTCCAAGCCCCATTCAACCTTCCCTTGGACACTTCCAGGGATGGGGCAGCCACAACTTCTATGGGCACCCTCTGCCAGGGCCTGCCCACCTTCCCAGGGAGGAATTTCTTCCCAATATCTAATCTAACCCCGCTCTTAGTATGAAGCCATTCCCTCTTGTCCTGTCACTCCAGGCCCTTCTAAATTGTCTCCCTTCATCTTTCTTGTTGGCTCCTTTCAGGTACTGGAAGGTTCCAATGGCCTTTCTGTGCAGGTAAGACAGAGCTGTACTGCTGAGCTCTTCAGGGCTATTGGAATCCTGGAAATCTGGGAGAAATACAAAATAAGCCTTAAGCCAGAGAAGCAAGCAGAAAACCTCTTTTTTGTGTTTTTTTTTTTTTTTTTTGTGTTTTTTTTTTTTTNTTTTTTTTTTTTTTTGGTTTTTTTTTTTTTTTTTTTTTTTTTTTTTTTTTTTTTGTTTGTTTGTTTGTTTGTTTTTTGCTTTTGTCACAAAGAAAGTGTTTCCTGAAGCATTAAAACACTTGCCCAACCTAAATTTTCATACTTTTTCCCAGGCAAATTTTTTTCTGATATCCAATTATTTATTCTGATTTTTTTTCGAAGTAGAATTCAGGCTAATGCAAGGAAAAGAACCATGGATTACTGAATAACAGGGAAGTTGAAGTAATCTAGGACATGATGTGAGTCTGATTCAGGAATAAACAGGCAACAGAAAGTTAGTGCTGGAGAGCATTGCCCAATACTTCAAGGAAGTTACAGCTCAGGTCTGAGTAAGTACAGCCCTCCTCTGTCATGTCTTAGCTGATGAGCATCCTCCTGCTTCTGACCCTCCTGGGTCTGCATCCTGCCTTGCTTTTTCTCCACTAAATCAGAAAAGAAAATTCACGTCCAGGTTGTTAAGCCATTTCTAATGTAAAACTCTCGTGTGTGTTGGCTGTCATTTTCTCATAAAATCACAGAAAAAGAAAAGGATTAAAAAAATAAAACTAAAACAAACAAACCCCCAAACCAACCAACCAACAAACAAACAAAAACCAAACAACAATAAAAACAAACTAAAACACATACAAAACAAAAAACAAACAAACAACAAAAACAAAAACCAAACCAAACAAAAAAACAAAAACAAAAAACCAACCTGGGCTAATGGCTGAAAAATCAGAAAAGGGAAAAGGAATGAAGAAATGGAACACATGGAGGTTACAGGCTGTGAAGGAAGGAGTTCAAAGGTTAACACTGGTCAGCAGTAATAGGAGTTATTCATAGAAAAAAACCATCCTCCAAACATTAACAAGTGTGGTGACACCAGCGTGAGGGCAGAGGCAGCGAGTCAAGAGGTTCACGGGTGTGTAGCCCTGAGCTCTTCCTGCACTCTCTGTGTGAGACAGGGCATCCTGGCAGGATTCCCTCCTTAGGATTTGAATTCCAGAGGGGCAGCCCTTTCTGCCCCCAGTTCTGCCCCTCCCAGTGCTGGAGCCCCTGTCTGCAGGGGTTAAATGGCAGGACCAGGGACTTCTAGCGACATTCCCTCCCTCGGTGACTCTGGGAATCTGTAATGCAGAGGCCCTTGGGGACCTCCTGTGCTGAAGGGACTCTTCAAAAAGTGTGGTCACTGCGTGTCTCACCAAGTGCCATCCAGGGAATGTGGCTTGAGCGAACGCAGGGACTCTCTGTGTGGGCTCCCCCGACCAGCACAGACGATCCATTCACAGTTTACACAAGCGAAATTAATGATCAAAACCGTAATGACTTCAAAATGGGGCTGCGTGTGGCAGCAAGAGGACCCCTGGAGGGGACTGCTGGCTCTCTGTGGCTGTGTTGCTACCCTAGACAAGGAAATAAAGGGTCCTGGGATCTACCCTGGGGTGCTGGGGGTCCCTCCGAGGCACCCAGACTGGAGCAGGAAGCTTCACTATAGTCTGTATTTACTTCTGATTCAAAAATCACCAAAAGCCAAACTCCTCCTCCTTCTGATCAGAAGCCAATTTTTTTTTCCGTTCAAATTTAACTGTTTCTTGCTCACATCTAAATAGATTATGTCCTATTTTAACATGAGTTAAAGCACTGTTGATATTTTCCCCCTTTTCCCTTTTGCCCAGCAGTGAAGGCTGAAGGATGTGGGTCAGCAGGAGGTGGACAGTGAGAAAACTGCCCCCCTTCCCAATCTTCAGCTCTGCTGGGTCCTGGTGCCTCACTGTCCCCTGTGTAGTGTCTCTTCAACCTAACATCCAGCAGGTAGGAAACACTGATCCAGTAAATAAAAAGCAGGTCACCTCTCCGAAGCATGTGCAGATCCCATGCAAGCCATTGTCTAGAATTAGAGGCTGTGTTGGTCTTTTCTTTGTATTACAGAAGTGTTGTTTCCCTAAGCAAGACTTGATTCTGGCCTGAAGATGAGTTATAACACAGGCAGTCACTGCTGCGAGGAGGCAAGACTTTGCTGTGTGTGGCTGGTGTTTGCAGATGGACAGAGTGCTGCCATCAGGGTCCCACAGCATCACCTCCCTGCATTCAGCACTGGGCATCGTGCCCACCTGAAACTGGGGAACTGCTTGGAACAGCTCCTGCTCCACCCTCTCCTTCTCTTCCCCAGGTACTTTAACTGTTGTGCATTTAAGGTACATTTTAGAGCTGATGTATTCTGATATGTGAAACCTTTAGCTTGTCTGGGGTTTGGCCACTTTATTTATGAAGGCAAAGCAGAGCAGTAGTTTAGAGGTAAAAAGAATTAGAGATTACTCCAAAATTGATTTGCACAGATCTCTTCTATAATTCTAATTAGTATTACTAGGTAGGCCATCATCAACTAATATAAATACATGTTTGCTGATCTATTAAAAATGAAGAAACTTGTTTGTGCAAGGATTCTGGTTTAAAGAAGATTTTCAGAGGAGCATAGTGCTGGCTCAGTAGGTTTGCTGAGCCAGTGAAAGTGGTTAAATGTAGATCTCTAACTCTTCTTTCCTGTTATTCCACTGCACAATTGAACTCTTCCTTTTGTCAGCTTTTATATTTCCTGAATATGGGAGCAATGTAAAATATGCTGAAGTAGAACCTGAGGGGTTGGGAATGTAATGTAAATGTGGATTTATTTTTTAAGAAAGTAAAAAAATAATCTGGCAGAAGTTAGTTGTATATTCTTGGAGCAACTAGTGTTCTGAATTGGTGTTTGTTTCCCCAGCCATCAGGAGCCCACAGGCAGTGGCTGACAGTGACAAGGTCTCACCTCCTGGTCCCTGCCAAAACCCCAGAGAATTTCAGGGGACTGAAAGCAGAAGATGGAGAGCTGTAGGAATACGGGGCCAGTCTCAGTCCTGACAGGCACAGACACAGCTCCTGCTGGCTCTACCTCATTCAGTCAGGGCTGGACGAGCTCCAGAGTGTTGGTGTAGGGCTGTTGTAGCACCAGTGTAGACCTGCCTCGCACGAGGTCACGCTGCAAAACAGTGCTGAAGCTCTTCTGTCTAAGGGACTGTGGGGAGATAGGGGGTAGTTAAACAGCCTCACAGTCGCTCCATATTGTTGACAACTGTAAAATGTTTCTAGTGCTTCCTGTATGAAATACCTGGTGTGTTAAATCACAAAACAGCAGAACAAAGAGGAGGCTTAAATTGGTTTAAAGAACATACTTCACACACAGACTCTTCCTTGCCCCAGTAAGTGGGCGTAGGGACAGATTGCATCAGTTGGTCTAATCAGGGATTAGACAAATTTGGGATGACAGATCCATAAATTAATGGGAGCAGTTGGCATAACAATGTGGGTGTCGGGGGAACATGAGGGGGAACAAGCAGCAGGAAGCAGGGAGGTGTGTGCTTTCCCTTGGAGTCAAACCCTGAGCTGGAAGGACTTCTCCAACCAGTAGTGTTTTCTGGTGTTCTGAAACTTTGCTATCTTGTGATTATTTCTGATCATCATATCCAGATAATAGGAAAGGGAAGGATTGTTTCTGCTGATCACCTTCTCTTACAGTCCAACTCAGAGTAAGTTTTGGTGTGTAGGAACTGTAAAGAGAACAAACAATGAGAGATGTGGAGGAAAGGAGGATCTCTAGGAACAGAAGGGAAAGGAGAAAGCTGCAGTGGGAAGATGCTAAAGCCAATGGAGCAATATGAACATAAGAAATGAATTCTGTAAAACAGAAATATGAGGAATCCCTTTTGATCACTTGTGAGAAGGTTTGCTTGAATTTTTAAGGCTGGATTTGTACCCCTCCAATGGCACACATTGAGGAGCCTGGCATTTCCCTCAAAAGCTATAGACCTCTGAAGGGTGGGATTCTCTTCCAAAGCTTCCTCCTCAAAGGGAACCCAAAATAATCAACAAGTTTAAAGTCAGTAATAAAAGCAAATATTCTTATTTTGGGAGTGCCCAACTAATTATTTTTTTTTAATTAATAGAATTTTGCATTGATACACGGGACACTGGGCTATGAAAGGATCAGTATGAACAGCAACACTTGCACTGTTGGAGTGGAAGAGTAAATCTTTGCCTTTACTTTTCTGAGCCCTTTAGGAGCAGCTTTCCTCATGTAAGTTTTAGCAAAGAGATAATCCATGCATGCTCATTGTTTCTTTCATGCTTGTATGACTTTAATAATAATTAAATAGTACATGTCTGAGATCCAAAGGCAACCTAGATTCTACTGTGCCTGACTCATTTCTCCTCTCTGAAGAAAGAGGGGAAATGTCAAACCTCAGTGTGGGGCTGCCTGATGTTCTGGGAGGCTCAGAGCTTTACCCTGCTCCTCCTATGTAGACATGCTTAGGTGGATATCTGACACTTGCCAAATTTTGCAGTAATTGGTTACAGGAGGGGAGAAAATGTGTTCTCTTGTGCACAGAGAGAATTCCTTGATGGTCTGAAAGGTGTAACGCGGCTTTGTCTGTGAGATGGACTGAAGCAGGTCTGAGGACATGAGATTTGCCTTTTCTCATAACATGGGTTTGTGAAACAGAGATGCAGAAAAACCAAAGCAAGGAGCAAACAGAATAAAAGGGTCTATTTTAATCAAATATTTCCTTGGTATTTGTGAGAACCACTCCAAATTTTTCTTGACCTGTGTGTGTCCCTGTGCACATGTAGCTCCTCTGGTACTGATGAATCAGGTGAGCAGCTGGATAATTCACTTTGAGGCAATACCAGGATATATTTATATATACTATGAGGAAAGCAAGGCAGTTTACACCTCTGAAATTTAGTAGCTGGTAGTGATCCACGTTAAGGTCAGTGGGAGGGGTGTGTTTTGGGGTTTATCCTTTTGGAAAACATTTGTGGAAGTGACAGAAACTCAAGCAGGATCCCAAACAGTGTTTATAATCACCACAGTAGTCATCATCGTGCGCTACTTAGTTGTACACACAATTGGTAACATTTTCAGTCTAAAGCTCTTGAAATATGTTTTAATATCAGTTATAGCTGGCATCTGTCACCCAGCTTTTCTGAGAAGAGTGAATTAGCTCAGGTCTTCTGTGATCTATTTACAGAACCACTCAAACCCTAATTTGTATTAACAGAGTTTTCAGTAAGGATGACACCTTCTTGTGTGTGCTTGTAAAGCTGAACACTGGGAGTACTTTAATACAAGCTACAAAATAATAACACTTGTTCCGATGTTCTAAAATACATATTATTATTTTTCTTTTCTAGTTTTGTCTCAAGGATCATGCTGTTCTATGTGCCATCTTATCTGTCCTTTATAATAATTTGTGGAGCCAAGTGTGATGTGATCTCAAAGGTAGGACACACCAGTCATTTCTGTTCTGAAGAGGGAAAAATACACTGATGCTGCATCAAAGAATGCAATCTGAGCTCAACTTGTGCATCAAAGAACCCACAAAAGAAAGGCCCAGATTAGGTCTCAGTTAAAGTTTCTCTTCTGCATCCCTTTTCAGTCATCAGTGAGGGATGAACTCCTGATGAGAACTGTGATAGAAACATTGCTAATCATTCAGTGTCAGCAGGCAGGCATAGTTCTGCTGGGAAACAGGCTCCAGGAGTCCTGCTGTTTCCAGGGATGACTTTGAGCTGGACTCTGCTCAGCACTGTGTTTTGTCCAGCTGGGATTGGGGTGGGGTCACTGTAAGGCTGAAGTGGGACAGAGAAGTGTCACCCTCCCTCCCCCCCCATTCCTTCCTTGGCTTGTCAAATCACTGTAAACAGATTTTCTCTCTGTAGTGTGTATTGATAAGGAATACCAGAGAGGAGTTATGACCTTATTTTCCTTCCTGCTTTTTTCCCGATTTGGAAGCAAGTACTTTGTGTTTGTTTACAAACTGCTGGATTCAGTTTTATGTTGTTACATAAAACATGGTAAATCTAACTTGACACCTACATTCAGTTAACCAGAAGAAATTTTCCACCTGGCAAGCATTGCAACATATAAAATACTCCTTCCTTCCCGATACTGAACCAAAATTCTATTTAAAATTGCATTTAGTTGCATTTTCTTTGGAGACATCTTGTTGGCAGCTCTTACTTTAAAGAAAGAAAACAATGAGTTCATTACAATTGATCTATGGTAAAACTAATTTACAAACCAAATAACTTTTGGTTGCTATGAAGTGATCTGAGTTATACAAGATGACCTTTCTAGGAGAAAGACATTTTCAAGTACAGGTCACCTGCAATTTTACAAGGCTAAACACAAAGAGTATATTTGTAGATAATAAATTTTTAGATAGCATCTCTGACTCATACAGAGAAACTGATTGGAAAGTCTGTGAGGGGAGATGCAACCCTTGCAATAATTCTGTGTGCATCACAGGGGTGATCAGTGTGAGAAGGAGATGATTAGGCCAGAAGCCTTTCGAGTTCAGAGAAGAGACAACTTGGACTGTGACAGAGGTTACAAAACCATTAGTGAGATTAGATAAAGACTGGCTGTTCAGCACCTCTTCTAATGCAGGAACTCTGGAGGCCTTGCACAAGCCCAGCAGTCAGGACGTGCACATGAGGAAATGCATGGTGAGCTTGGGAAGCTTCTTTCCAAAGGATATTGAAGTCTCCTTGCTCTTGGAGAGCCAAGTGTTAGATGGAATAGGAATGTGCTGAGGATTGCTCCATGTAGGGAACCACATCTGAGATGAAAACAGCCTCACCTTGGAAGCACACTTGGACAGTGTTGTACCCTTGTGACCCGTGCCTCGTCCTCTCCCCTCTCACAGGGGTGAAGGCTCCTGCCTTTAGGGCTGACAGGGACAGGAACAGAATGGCAGGGCTCATTTGTGGAGGGAAAAGGGGTTGGGCAAGACAATTAGGAAATGCTGGCGTGGACAAGTGTCCGTGGTGGCAGCAGAGAGGAAGCTCTCCTTTGCCCTTCCCTTGGCACAGCACAGCTCTGCTGCCCCGACTCGCTCCAAAGGATCGATGACTCTTACATTTTTCACCCCTGACTTCACTCCTGCAAGAAGCCTCAAAATAGCAAAATTAGCACATTGCCATGATATTTTGGGGCCTTCTACTCTTGCTGAAGTGAAAGATCATTGCCTCAGTTCCCAGCTGGACATGGGGCCTGAGGGGATACTGGTAGGACAGAGCTTTTGTAGCACTTTGCTGTTTGAAACTCCTTAACCTGACTGAAGCACTCGGGAATGCCAGAAGGAAGCTCGTTATTTTTCTTGGCATAAATCACTGGCTTATATTTAAAAGAACTATTCTGGAGCTTGAATTTTAATTATTTTGAATCAACTTCTGGTTAAATTGTTGCTATTAAATAAAGTATTCATCATCTGGAAAAGACCTTTTACTGGCTGGGAATAATCCTGCTAGACAGTATATTTATTTACTTCAGTTTAAATCTGTTGCTTTGGGTTTCTCTTCAGGGAGGAGGGGTACACAAATCAAAATTTTACTCTAAACTAATTGCCTTGTTCTGAATTGCATAAAACACTTAATCTTTTTCACTATAAAATTTCAGGATAGAAGAATCATTAACATGAAAGATGATGTGGAATGCAAAAGTGAATGTGAGATGGAAGCTTCTCTCTGCATGGTATGGTCTTGTTTCCCAGCTAAAACTGGCCTAACATACCTGGGTATGATGAAGCAGCAGTATGGCCATGGGTGGTGGTGAGCTGCACCCAGTTTGATTGAAGGAGTTTTTCTGCATGGTGAAAAAGGGTCTCCTGATCCAGAAAAACAAAAATAAAATAGGCCAAATGTGTATTTTAGAAGCCATCAGTTTTTCGTCTGTAAAAGAATACAAGATCTAAGAAGAATTAACCAGAACCACCTGAATGTAATTGGAACATAGGCAGTAAAATGGTCACTCATATTGCAGCAGACAGTTAAAAGTAAGTTTATCACCCCACATTTAAATTGCATATCCTCAAAGTCATGACAAATGCACTGTTGGATGAGAGGTGACTGGCTGGCAATTTTCTTCCAATCATGGTTAATTTTCCTCTAGGAATGTTGTTGAAAGCCTTCCAAGGATTGTGCAGCATCACTTGTTCCTCAACAAAAAGTAGCACTTCTGTGTGCTGGAGATTTCAAACAATTCTGCAGCCACACAAACAGCTTATCCACCTGCTCAGCTGTGTGCTGAAATGTTAATAATGCCTAATAAATGCCTCTGCCTCCTTCATAATATTACCAAACCTTTCTCCTCCAGGTAAGTTTACCAAATCCCAAGTCGTCCTGTGCCCAGACTGGCCATAAAAATAACTTACACAGGTTACAGCAGAACCCTCTGTGTTGTGTCAGCTTAGTCCTTCCTCCCGTTTGCCTTGCACTTCCAAATAGTTTGTAAATATTTAAAACTGACTTCCAGCTGTATTCCTAAAAATAATGCAGTGATGCAAAGACTTGATATGTAAGGTTGTGGTCATCAGATTTGTTTAAATTTGTAAAGCTCACTTGTATGAGAAAGAAAAATCCTATCCTGGTGAAGCTACACTTCAAAATGCAAATAGGGTGGAAATAGCTCTGAAAATGCTGCAGTTTTTACAGGCTTATACTCAGTACTTTATCATGTCCATACAACACCCATGGGGTGACTTGGGGCACAGGCACATGTTTCCTGACTGATAAGACTCCTCACCTCCCTCTCCTTCCCTGAGTGCTGGTGTTCAATGTGCCATCGTAATGAGAGATTACAATGCCAATCACACCAATAATTCACCAAAGCAAAATGCAGGCTCTAAGGATTCAAAATATGAATTAAATTGGGTCCAAAGAGAGCCTTGATCAGTCTGAGCACTCTTACTGTCGATCTGTGGGCTGTTCCTACACCCCTGTGTATGGAGCACATTTGGGACAGCAACATAGGGAATATGTAGAAGCAGATGATGCACATATAAAACTTGCCACTGTAAAGTTGGAGAGATGAGGAAGTTTGTTGGCCAGTGATCTTCTGCAAGCAACAGCTTTTGGTTTCTTTTTCCGGCCTTGATACTGAGTAAGTTGCATTTTGAAATTCAGCTTTGTAAAGTGCTTTCAAACTTAATAGTCAGGTGTTACTTGTGGTTACATCCATTACAAGGCAGATACTTTGCAAACATTGAGAAAATTCCTAATTCATGTGAAAAAGGAAGGAAACAGGGGAAAAAATAGAATTAAGCCAGATCTAAGTAAAACAAGTAACACACCAAGGCAAGGTCTGTAAGAGAATTCCCTGTGGGAGGGGACAATGCTGGGTACCAGGATGTACAGCCAGGGCTCCAACACAAATGGATTGTCCATGGCAAGTCTCTCTGAGAACACAGGGCTAAATGGACGGGCTCTGTAATTCTGTCAGGCAGAATTCTGTGTGACCTGTAATTGTGTCCCTGAGCTCTTCTATTAATTTACACTCCAGCTCTTCTGTGCTTGCATTCAAGCAGATCCATATTATGATGCAAATTTACCAGCACCACGAAGGCCAAGTTCCAAGTAAATGTTCATGAGTTTTTGTCATACCTGTTCAGATCACGTCAGGGAAAAAACAAAGAAAACATGCATTCAAACCATTAATTGAACATGTTAGTTTACAGATCTAGATTCATTAATAAAATACAAACTTGCTGATGACCAAACCTTTGCATTTTCTGGGTGCAAACTTTATTTATAGAGGTTTGTTTATCTCTGTACCTCTCTTCTGGAGCAGCTTCCCACTGAGTAAAATTCCCAGTATAAGCACAGCTCTAATATAAACCTGCTGTGGCCAGTAAGAGCTGTGTTTTGCCTCTAACAAACTGCAGTTTCTATGTACAGACCACATGCCTCTTTCCAAAGAAAATAAACACAATGTTAGTCTGAATTTTTTCAGCGGCTTTGTTTCCTAGGAAAAGTGAAGAAAATGGTATTTCATAGGATTGCAACTGAGGTACTAGAAATTTCAAGTGTTCAGTCTTAAAATACAGTTTTCTTTGTAAGGAGAACAATTAACTCCTGTCTCTCTAATTGCAAAAGACATTATAGAACTAACCCACAGAATCCCAGAATGGCTTGGGTTGGAAGGGATCTTAAAGATCATCCACTTCTCCCCCCTTGCCATAGGCAAGGACAACTTTATCTGCAGATCAGCATCACACCTTCCATTTGTCCTCCTGACACAAGCGCTCTGGTTTCACGGCACACAGGCAGCGGGGGCAGCAGCTTTCCCAAGGGCAAACTGCACACACCAACCACGTCTGTGTGTAGGGGACAGCTCAGGGCAGGGGACAGTCCTGGGGGAGCTGAGGCACCACGAGAAATGCTACAAGGGTGAGAAACGATCCAAATCCGAGCCTGGATCTCCTGCTGAACGTTTGTCCCTCTCTTCTCCCGTGGCAACAAGTTCTAGCAATGTGTTAACCTGCTTAATTCTTAACTATTTCAAGCCAACCTCCCAGCAGTGAGAACTGATGCCCGCTCGTTCCCTGCTCGGGGATTTGGTGAGTTTCCTGGTGACGGGACCTGCTCCTACCCGGTGGGTCTGGAACACCAAACTGCACCCCGAGTGTCCCCAGCCGTGGCTCAGCTGGTGACATCTGTCGGTGGTCCTGTCGATCTCTTTCTAGACACTTCTCCCCCCGCTGCAGTTGGAACAGGAATGAATCCGCTGTCCAAGCCAGGACAGCCCCGAAAGCGCTGCCGGTGCCGGGGGGTGCGGGCAGGAGCTGCCGCTCGGGGTGCCCGCGGCTTTGCTCGCCTTGCCGGGGCAGGAGCGCTCAGTGAAGAGCTGCACATCACCTGCCTCGGGGTTCCCCTTCCCCCCGACCCCGCACCCCTCGGTGCTGTCAGTCCCTCCGTGTGGGTGTGTGCATAGCCCTTCCTTGCCCGCCTTCCGTTTCCAGCCGTAATTAAGAGGCTTTCCCGTGGTAAACCAGAAACGGGAAAGAGCCAGGAAGGCGTGAAAACTTTTTCGCCGTGACTTTGGCCATGACCGGCCCGCCCCGTCCCTCCCGTGTCCCCCAGGGGCGGAGGGGTTGTCCCGCATTCCCATCCGCTCCCAACAAAGCTCGATCCGCTCCCGTCTCTCCTTCAGAAAAGTTCGCTTTATTTACAAAGGGGGACTCTGGGTGAGGGGTCCCCCCCGTTTACAGACACGCGCTTGTAAAATCAGCCAGCACCCCCTGACAAAAACGCAAGAGAGCGGCTGAGAAATAAATAAACCTCTCCCCCCGCCTCGGGAAGGCTCAGGCGATCCTGCTGCAGAACTCGTGGAAGTCTCTCTCCATGAAGAGTTCGCTCTCCATCACATCGTGCTCGGAGGGGAAGTACTGCTGGCTCTCGTCCTGCGGGGGCCCCGCGGCCGGGGCGGGCGGGCCGGGCTGTGCCCCCGCGCACTCCATCAGCGCCCCGCGGGCGTTCTCCAGCACGCCCAGGTACGAGTCCATATCCAGCGGGTCCATCTCGCAGTCCGACCCGCCGCTCTCCGTGCCCACCGAGTCCGAGCGCAGGTGCATGAGCTGGTACTTCTCCCGCATCAGGAACTGGTTGGTGTTGCGGGGCGCCCGCATGCCCGGCGCCCGCCGGCCCAGCACGTTCACGGGCCGCAGGGACAGCAGCACCCGCGGCCGCGCCGGGCGGTGGCAGCGGCGGAAGGCGCGGCAGTTCTGCTGCTGCTGCAGCTGCTGGAAGTGCTGGAGGTGCTGCAGGTGGCTGTGCGTGCGGCTGCCCAGCAGCTTCCGCGCCCCGCCGGGCACTCTCCCTCGTCGTCCGGGCGGCCACCGGGATCGGCTGCCGCCCCGCCGGGGCTCGCCCTTCAGCGACGCTGGGGACGAGCCGCCCGGCAGCCCCTGCCCGCGGCCGGGCCCCCAGCCCGGGCACACGGCGAGCTCGGCTCGGCGCAGCATCGCGGTCCCGCCGGCCTCTCACATGCCCCGCACGGCCGGGCCGCCCCCGCCGCGCTGCTCCAGCGTCCTCTCCGCTGCTCTCCGCGCTGCGCCGCCGCTTCCCCAAGGGCTCCGCGGGCGCCTCTACCTCTTCACGATCCGCTCTGTTTTTTTCTTGAGCGGAGCGCGTTGGCAGCGCATAGCCTGGATGAAGGGCTGCGGGCTGCGGGGCAGCTTGACGGGCACCGAGCCGCCGCCTCGGGGATGGTCTCGCCTGCTCCCCCGGCCGGGCGCCGCCGGGCTGTGAGCGTTGGGCCGGGGCAGGGCCCGGGAGCGCAGCGAACGAGGGGAGGCGCCGAGACAGGGGGACCGCAAAGGGAGCGCCGCACCGCCCGCCACCCCGCGCCCACTGCCGGCGCGCTGCCCACCAACCTCTATTTATCTGCTCCGGCGCGGTCCAACCGCGGGGGGGATCGCAGGGGCAGCACAGCCGCTTCTCAGCCAGCCGGTCCGAGCCAAACCTCGCCCTCCGTGCCCGGGGAGCGCAGGAGGTCCGCGCCAGCGCGGCCCGCGTATTCGCCTGTCCCGCGTTAATCCCGGGTTATCCCGGGATCTTTTTTCCTCCCCCCTCGGGCGCGCTTTGGCTCGGCCCAGCGCTGCGGCCGCAGTGTTTGCTCACCCCGTATTCACGAACGTCGTTTGCGCTCAGGTCCCCGCGCAAACGCCTTTGCCCGCCCGTCTTTGCGGCGGCGCTACGCAAAGTGCGCATGGCACCCGCCCCTTGCACTGGCGCTACGCAAATCGCGTACGGCACCAGCCCTTGCACGGACGCTACGCAAAGTGCGTACCTCGGTGGACGGGGCGCAGTGTCCCTACGCAAAGTGCGTACGCCGCCCTTGAGGGGCGCCGGGGGTGGGGGGGTGGTGCAATGGCCGTGTGGGGAGAGCGGGGAAGGAGAAGGAGAAGGGGCGGCCCGGGGCTGTCTCCGGAATGTCCTCGGGCTGTCCCCGGGCTCGGGGAGCGCCGCGGTGCCCTGTGCCAGCCCCGCACCCGCCCTTCCCCCGCCGCCCCAGGCTGGGGCCGCCGTGACCTTCCCCCGGGCCCGCAAAATGGTGTCCGCGCCTCAGCCGTGGGGGGCCCCTCCCAGGGCTCCACGGTGCTCTTTTTTAATTCATTTGAACCTTCCCAGCTGAATCGGTGGGTTTTTTTCCTCAGTGCTGTGTGAAAAATTTGATAGGAGACGTTCGTTTTTGTAGTTGGGAGACTGTCCCAGTTACCTGTGCTGGGCCTTGGTCTCTCTGCTGCAAATTTCCCCTGGTTTTCAAATCTTTTTTTTTCTTTTTTTTGTCCTTGTATGTAACTAATCTGACAGTGACTTCCCTGTGCACCTCTTCATGGCCCATTTGTTTATAAAAAATGAGCTCAGCGTTGCCCCAATGTTCCAAGTAAAGGCTGTGCCTGAACAAGGGCAGCAACTCCCACATAGGTAACATTTTATTATTATTTTACAGCGAAGGGCAAAGAAATACAAAACATACAGGGGGGAACTAGGTGAAAATACAGGTTTGTAGTAATTACAGGGTCAACACTGCTAATAATGAATTGCTGACGTTTGTATTTCATTGCTTAAGAGTGCGTATTTGTAAGCAGTGTTTGTTTTAAATTCCCTCCAGGAGTTAGAGGATATTCCAACTTTAAAGCCAACTGGCCTTATCACCTGTGTGTTCTACAAACTCTGTGCCCACATGGAAGGAGCTGGCACTGCAGCAAGCACCAGGTAGAGTTGTTTAAGAGCTGCAGCCTCTGCACTCTGAGGCAATGTGAGAGCAGGGAGAGGCTGCAGTGTTTCCAGAGCATAGAAGGATGTTTATAAAGAAATGTCACGTTGTGTGGTAGAATGCAAGCCCTCCTCCCTTTAGTCCTGACTTGTCACAGGATTTTTCACGGAGGCACTAGACAGCAGCATGGCTTGGATAAACTCTTGCCACTATAAACCTTCCTCCTGGACACAGATCATCCTGGATCCCTGTGCTGGTGCAGGACACTCACGTGCCCTGTTGCTCAGCCCTGCTTAGTCTGGCCTCAGCTCTCCTTTTCTGATCATGGTGCAGATTGAGTCCCCCTTTTAGCTGTTCCAGAGGGGTGGACAGAATTCTGTGTAGCAAACAGTCTCATGCTCCTTTGTGCAGGCGAGAATTCCAGCTAATGTGACTCCCTTTGCATCTGGATTGTCCCTAATTCACAGACTAAGGTACTACCCTGGACAGAGCAGTGGCTTCATCCTGTATCCTGTCCAGCAAATCAAAATATAAAGCTTTTATGGAAACTTTCTATTGATTAATACATTTGTATTAGTACCAAACTTTCTAGAGCAATTGGAAATCCTGACATGGAGGCAGCTGGACTTTTTGTGCCATTGTTGACTTGACCTTTGTTGCCCACGTCCTATCCTGGTTGGGGTTTAGCTGTGCAGGCTGGGAACAGTATCCATCTCCCTCCATCACTTCCCTGGGCTTTTTCCTATCAAAACCTTTTTCCCTTATGTTTTCACCACTGGAAAGGGGGAAGAAATGTTTCTTAATGTATCATGAAATGTTTTGTAATTTCACAGTGGTTGCCAACCAGAAATAGTATTTTTTCAAATCTTTGAGTTTCCCTTTGAATTGTGGGAACCCATCAAGTTTGGGTTTATTTTTTTTTCAGCTCTAGGGAAGCAGCACAGGAGGGACTTGTAATTACAGCCTTGAGAGTTGGTATCTGGAGATAAATTAGGAATATCTCATCGATGGAGGCAAAGTCAAGCTCCTGAGAGGTATTTGGTAGAGGTCATTGGGTGTTGTTGGTATCCAGTTCGTGGGAAAGGTGCTGTGTCCTGCTTTGGCTGGGATAGACCAGCATGGGCTTATCCACGGCACCCAGCACAGCTCCTGTCGGGGCCCAACCTAAAGGTCAAGTGTCTTTCATTCCTGGGCCCTCACTGTTTTCGGTCCGTGAAGGGAAATCCTACGGTGGGGGCGGGAATGTTTTCACTCATTGCCCCACGCCCAGCAGTACCACCGCGGCTCAGGGCTTAGCGTAGCGTCCTGCAGCCAGCGGCGCCGCACTCCCCGCGCACGGAATGCCTTCCGTCACTTTAGAAAACCATTTTATTCTCCCGAGGCTCCGCACCCCAGCGCGGTCCGGGCGGGATTGACCCGCCCCCGCCGCGGCCCCCGAGGCCACGCCCCGTCCCGAGGTCCCGCCCCGTCCCGGGGCCCCGCCCCCATCCCCGCCCCAGCCAATGAGGAGCCGCGGCGCGGGAGCGCGCGAAGGCTTTCCCGTGCTGCCTCGCGTCGCCGTGACGTTGCGCTCCCGTGAGGGTCTCGCCCAATGGGCGGCCGCCTTAGAAAGCTGCCCCGGGGTTTCCGCAGAGAGCCGCGCGCTGATTGGCCGGCGCGGCCGCGCTGCTTCCGGCCATGCGGCGCCGGGCTGGATTGCGTCATGGCGGGACGGAGGTGAGCGGGGCCCGCGGTCTGGCGGGGACGGACAGACGGACAGAGAGGGGTGCGGGGACAGGCAGGCAGGTAGGCAGGCAGAGAGGGGTGCGGGCAGCGACAGACACGGTGAAGGGAGAGTCAGGCGGACGGGGGTGCGGGGACAGACGGACAGACAGACGGGGTGCGGGGCCCGGTCGGGCTCGCAGCTCCCTGCGGGGAGCGTTGTTAGCACCCCTTTCGGCATTACAACTCGTGTGTTTCGTATGTACAGTGTCACGTTTGTGTGTGTCTTACTCCCTGGATACTCTGCAGGCTTTCTCTGGGCTTTAGGCTTTGCTTAAAACAGGTACTTTTGAGAGGTCTTATTGCAGAGCTTGGTACTCATCGAATCTTAATTTTGTTAGGAAATTTCCGATGCCTTTTAAGGTGTAATGTGTCTTAAGCTTTCCCTTTATCGTCCCTTTAACAGAGGGATTTGCAGCTGTGATGAATTTGGTATCTCCCACTGTTGGCTCCCCCACCCCTCAGAGCCTTCTGGAAACTCAAGGAAGCTTTTTATTTTTCATGCTTAGTTAGCAGCTGTCAGGTAATAGCAGAATTTAGTTGTCATGTAACAGCTGTGTTTGCCAGCTCAGCTGACACTGCTTTCTGAGGGGTTTTTAGGAAAATAAGTGGTTCAAAGTTATTTCAAAATAACCTAGATTTCTGGTTTTCTTCATAATGAAAAATGCTCCATTTTTAATCAAGGTATGAAGATGACAACATTTTCTTTAGACAGCCTGAGATACAGGGTAAAACTGACTTGTTGTGCAATATAAAATGTGTCTAAGCACAGCATTAATGGATGAGTCTGCTCATTGTTTTAGCAGCTTTTACTTGGCTTTTCAGCAGTAGAGGAATCACTCCACGCTGGGGCACAGGTGGGCTGTGGCCCATCTCAGGTACTGTTCGATCTTCAGTGATTGCTGAGGTGAATTAAATCTTCCTATACCTTCCCCACCCCCCCCCCCCCTCAGGTACTTGGCGCAGCTGGAGTGGACCTCATTTAGTGTTTAGAAGGCAGAAATTGTCTCTAGTTTGCCACTTGTTTTCTGGTCTGCCTCCTTTGGGGCATAATTTCTTTAGTAGGAAAAGTCTGTAATTCCTCAGCTGTGGGACCCATCCAGTAATGGATGGGATGTAATGGAATAATCAGGCCATCAGAAGGTGTAAATGCAGGTTTTCTCTGTTATCATGAAACTTGAAACTGCTGTGAAGGAAAATATGTTTTTAATTCTTTCCTGAGGTAAGTACACTAATAAGTGACAGTGTTTGGGGAATTGGCCATGAGGGTGATAATTTTATGGTTGCTCAGAGTGTTTATATATATTCATATATATATATATTTTAACTATATTCTTGCATTTCCAGCTACTTGGTAGTATATATAAAGTGCTATACAGAGCAGTAGAAGAGATTCAGTTTAAAAAGAGATTTTAAAGGGAAGTGTGCCTAATTGGTTTGGGTATTTTCTCCCTCCTATCCTCAGGTCTCATTAGTGTTTTTGTTAATTTTCATTAGTTTTATTCCTTGCATAAGGCACTAGCTAGCAGAAGATTTTCAGAAGCAGTGTTTGTTCTGCAGCTTAGCATTCTCTTCCCATCCATCCTTCCTTTTGTTTTAAACTTGGTTGTTTCTATCTGTTCCAGAAATGGAGGATTTTAGTTAGGAGGGGAACAATTTAGGCTACAGTTACCCCAGAAATGGCCCTGCCCCTGAGCTCAGTGACTACAAAGGCAGAATTGGGGTGCCTAGGTCTGTGCTTATGGCAAACAACATTGTTGAAGGTGGGAGAAGGGGGCTCCTGATTTCTGGGAGCAAGTCTGGTCTCATGTAGGGCAGTTTATGGGATAAGATGACTGGAACAAGAATTGACCATAAACTCCTTGAAATCAGGAGACTTTTTGTACATTTTTAATTCATCCTACTTCATATTTACAATTTCTCAGTCAGTAAAATGAGCAGTAACTTGAAATTCACCTTGTTTTAATCATGTATCTGTTTCTGATATATAGCACAACAAATTTTTGACGTATTGGTTCACTTCATTCATAGTGGTATTTTTATTGAATTTTTAAAAAAATCTTAGTATTTAAAAAAGGACAGTTTAACTTGCTCTTATGATTTTAACACTTATTTGTTCTTTTCTTCTAGATAAGGAGCCCAGCATAATTCTGAGACTGCTGTAGTGCAATCTCCGAACTTTGACACTTTTCCTAGTGAATGTTGTCACCTTATAGAAAAGTGAGTGTGCCTTAAGAAAGCGTCCTCAGTGGTGTATCTTTAACTTTAACACTTTGTCAGCAGAAAATGAAGAGAACCCCCTCTTGTGTTTATGAACTTGTATATCCATTCACAGTGTTGTCCAAAAGTGCTTATTGGATGCATTTGTCTAATAACTTCTGTAACATCATTTGTGATGTTTTTGCTCAGTCTGTGTTTGGAGAGATCCTTGATTTTCTTTTAACTTTAAAATCTGTAGGTTGCTTAGGAGTTCTTTTTGCTGTAGGTGCACAGAGATCCCTCTCTTGGCTTCTTTACTCAGCTGCAGGTGAGCCACAGATGGATTTTCAACGCGATTTTGCCTTTTGAGTCAGTGTCTTTAAAACTGATTCAATACAGTTTCGTCGCTCGATGAAGATAACCTGTGGTGATGTTCACATCTGAATTCTCCTCAGTGATTCAACCCCCCCCTTTGATTCTGATGCAGTGAGGTTGCAGCATTGCTGGGAGTGTGTGTGTTTCTCTGTGCCCTGTGGTTACTGGGCACTGCTGTGTCCATGCAGTGCCCCAGTGGGAGGAATGGGCCGACAGTGACACTGTGGTTCACGCGTGGAGCCTGTGACCCCGTGAGCAGCTTCCACAGCCCGGCCACAGGGACACACCAGGCCTCCAGCCTGCCTTCACTGGTCTGGCTTACAGGCTTTTGGCAGCTGGGCCTGTCCCCAAAACCTTTGTGGTGACACAGGCTGAGCTTGGGCTGAGTTCACCCTGCAGAGCCTTAGGTCAGCCGGTTTGGAGGAGAGAAGCTTTGAGGCTGGATTCTTTTATCATCTCTGTGATCAGATTATTGAGAAATGCTATGGCCTAATTAGTGCTTCGAGAAAAGATGAAGAAAACTCTCACATGTGTTGTGCATGGTGTAACTTAACTGTGCTAAGGCTGGTTATTACTTTGTAAGAACACATCCAGGCCATGTCTCTGTGATTTCCCTTGCAACTGCTGGGTCACCTGTGTACCAGGTGGTGATATTCTCAATAACAACACAATAATGATAAATGAAAGTTTGGGCTTATTAGCGGAGAGAATGATCTGGCATTATTACAAAAAGTGTGAGTGGTCTGTAGGTTTCATTTTGGGTCATATTTTTTTCATTTGGGCCTTGAGCATTGAGTTTCATTGAAGTAGGTGTTTTGGAACTTTTGCAGTTTATCAGCTGTAACTGGAAGTGTTATCTTCATACACTTGCATTTGTTGGTGCTCATGGTCAGTATTTACAAGTGTGAGTAAGCCAGAAGACTCAGTCCTTGTGCTGTTGTGTGTAATTCTGTAGTGCTGAGTGAAGCTCAGGGCTGTGGTGTCCAACTCCTGGTCTGAGTGCTCAGGAGCAGCCTTCAAGTTAGAGGTGGGAGAACCTGTTTGTTGTGCGCATCCATGTGTTACAACCTTCATAACCAGTTTTCTGCTGTTAGGGAACTCCTGTCTTAAATATCCTTATTCTTTTCAGCTTTTGTTTCATTCCTGCTGTGCATTTCCTTGAAATCTGGCCCCTTTGAATCTTGTAGCAGGTCTGGAACCAGGCTGCTCTGTTGTGTGCTCCTAATCATGTTGAGAATCCTCCTCCCCTGTGTTGCTTGTACGTTATTTTGCTTGTAGTAATTTCCATTGGCTTGACATTCCTCAGAATCTGAGAATGGCTTTGGGCTCTGGTGGCCAAAATCTACCAAATAAAGACTTTTAGGAAGTGGCCTGCAAGAAGTAGCCCATTGTGGTTTAGGTTTGATGTACTTATAAAACTGAAGCGAGGGAAAAAAAAAGGGACTAGAAAGAGATTGTGCTTTTGCTGGCATCTGTTAGTTAGAGCTTTTCAAGATTCACAGCTGAAGCCTTTGACGTTCTTCCTCATCTGTTTATCTGAATTCTTCCCACATGTTTGTCTTTGAGTGCAGTGTTTCTCAACTGTCCTGTCTGCAGTCTAGCTGCTTTTAGGGGCATCTGAGAATGGTGGCCTGGCCTGATGGAGAAACGCTGCTTTAAACATTTCAATGGTAGGAGTAAATGTACAATGGAAAGGGCCTCTTCAGTAGTTTTAGTTCCTACACTTAAAGTAAGACTTGTGCTGGAGGGTCAGTTTGAACTTGGGAACTTTTCCTGAAGAAAAAAACCCAAACCTGTAATCAAAAAAATAATATGGCTTTTTGACAGAACAAGTGAACAACTGTGGTTGAATGAATGGAGAATCCTTTTCCTGTTCCAAAACTTTGGTGCTAGTCTGTCTAAATTGGGCTTTGTTTAGATTAGAGTGTCTACCCTGAATGAAGCTATTTGGAAAACTGAGCTGTGGTTTGGTAATAAGGATTTGTAAGATGCTAAGTTGTATTTATGAAGTAAATTTTTTCCCTTCTGTTCTGTTTGTATCCTCTTCTTTCTCCTTGGTCATTGCTGGAGAAGGATGGTTCAGCAAGTTCCAGAAAACATCAATTTTCCGAATGAGGAAGAGAAGATACTGAAGCTTTGGAAAGATCTTAATTGTTTCCAAGAATGCCTCAAGCAATCAAAGAACAGACCTAGGTGAGAATCTGTTGAAAACTGTAGCAACTGTGGGTGACAGTGCAGGATTGGCTTAGCTGTAATTCTTTGTTTTTGGCCCTGGTTCTGTGAGCAGCAGCTGCTCCATTTGCCCACAGTAGCCCTGGCTTGTGCTGCTGTCCTGCCATTGCCCCTTAGATTTCACTTTGGGAAGAACCTACCATGTTCAAAGAGTCATAATAAACCTGTAATTTCCTGCTTGGTAGGTTTATAAAAAATCTGCAGGTAAACAAGGGCAGGTCTGCCAGCTGTGGAGCACCTGCTGGTGTGCTCAGTAGGAATGTTGGTGGAACTGGCATTTTGTAGGAACTGAACGAGCTGGAATGTTCCCTCTAGTCCCTCTGCCAGCGTGACACCTGGTAATGGAAGAAGAAGAAACTGATGTTGTCTTAGTGAGACATAAGAAGCATAAGCTACATTTGGACTTAACCTGTTTGAAGGTCTGATGCTCAGTGTTTGGTTTAATTAAGAATGTTTTGTGTTGTAGGTTTAACTTCTACGATGGGCCCCCGTTTGCTACTGGGCTTCCCCACTATGGCCATATTCTTGCAGGAACCATCAAAGACATAGTGACCAGATTTGCTCATCAGAGTGGTTTTCATGTTGACAGGAGGTTTGGCTGGGATTGCCATGGCTTACCTGTGGTATGTGTCATAAATTTGCCCACAGATACTTCTGTTGGTTCCTCTTCCCGTGTTGTTTCCTGCATTTCACTCACATTTCTCTTGCTCTTATACCTGGCATTGTTGCTAAAGGTTAAAATGCAAGTTCTGTGGCCACTGTGTTGCCCTGACTTTTGTGTGTGGTGATTTCAGGAGCTTCCTGCTGGTCACCTGAACTCTGTTCATTGCTATAAACATGTATTTATTTGGTACATACCGAAATTGTTTTTTGGTTCATTTTTCTCAAGATAGTAAAGAAGCAGTTAGAGCAGGGCAAGCCTTTGAAATCCTTGCCTGGCTGAGGTGCAGTACTCATGAAAGCATCTCAAAAGAATAAAGCAGGCCCTTTAGCTTCATTGGAATGCACAGAGAATAAATAAATTATCCAGAGAAATCCTGAAAGCTTTTGCTAACAGGTGGGTGCTTTGTTTTGGTTGTTTTCAATGCTCCCAGGAATATGAGATTGACAAGGCCTTGGGCATTAAAGGACCAGAGGACGTGGCAAAGATGGGGATTGAATCCTACAACAACCACTGCAGAGGAATTGTGATGAGATATGCCAAGGAGTGGGAGGTAAGTTAAGACTCAGCCCATGTTCTGATGAACATTTCTAAATGTGTGTATGCAGAAATTTTCCAGATAGGGTGACCTTCATCCTTCTGTCTGATCCTGAGCATAAGTCTTATGTCTTTGGCTGTGTTTCTCACCTGTTATCCTGAGAGGGGAACAAAAAGCACCATTGTGGCTCAGAACAGAGACTGCTGTGGTGTCAAGGCAAGGTGACATGCGGGTTACCTGGAGCTCAGAGTGTCTGATGAGTTACAATGAACAAATAACAGATACTTTGAGCATTGTCTCTTTCTCTTCTACAGAAAATGGAAAGATTTGACTTTGGATTTCAAGTGGAGCCAATAGAGAAAAAGTGCATCAACCTGCCAGCTTTTTTGCTATCCCTTTTCCCCAGCCGTGTCACTGGCAGAGTGTAGGGCGGTAGCTCATGTTTGGGGAAGAACAGAAGTTCTGGCATCTGGTTTTGTGTCACAGCAGATGTGGGTAAACCCTCAGTCTTCCCAGAGAATACTGGAGTAAACTGCATCCTGTGAAGTCAGGGATTGTTGTTCTGTGCAGACTCCTGTGGTCGGAGAGCTACTCCAAGTACATATTCTTAGAGAAATGCACAGTTGGTTTATGTTTGTTTTTTTTTTCCCTAATTCTGATTAATACTCATGCTGTGCATAGACCCTTTGGAACTTACTAGTGGAATGTCAGTGTGACTCAAAGGTCAGAATCAAACCTGATGTATTTCAGGAGCTCAGGTGTCACATGAATGTACAGAGGTGAGAGACTTAATCTGCTCTGTGTTCCCTTTGACAGTCAGTGTGGGGTGTGTGTAGCAGAGTCAGGACAGGTGGCTCTGGGCTGGCTGTTTGCAGAGCCAGGGTTTTGGAGAGCTGTGAGCTCAGCAGTGCCACATTCCAGGGGAATAACTGGCTCATGTGGCGGGGCATGTTCAGTGCCAGTGGGTGTGCCTGTGCTCTGTGCTGAGGTGGGGACAGCACCTGTCAGTCTGGTAGCCTTTGGCAGCCCTCCCCCAGCTTTGGCAAGTCAAAGAAGGCAGAGGCCCTGGAATCCTTCAGTAACTTGTCACATATCAATTTCTTTCAGCATTTCTTTGTCTTCAGGTTACATCATGTTTTCATATAACTGAAAGCTGATAGACTATGTGCTCTGGATTTTGGCTGTCTGTGCAACAAGTAGTTTTAAAAATAGAAGCAAGACCACTGTAATAAAAAGCAACTTTCATGCATTTGAACCTTGGCTGAACCTTGAATGATCCACCATTTCTGTTTGATGAATGATCTGCCACTTCTGCTGTGTTGAACACATTGGCCTGTTGTGTGACCTTGGCTCAAAACAATTATGGTTTCCTTCCTTTCTTATTTTTACCTGTTAAAATGCACTGGAACTATTATCAGGTTAAAATATTTCATAGCTGTGTTTTGTTAATATGGGACAAATGCTGCACTTCAAAATCCATCTGTTTTATAGAGTAAATGTTGGTAACATGTCATGATTTTGGATGTTAAGATGCCTTTCAATCTCTGTGTTTGTGTCTTAACAGTTTAGTGTTACCAGATTAGGACGTTGGATTGATTTTGAAAATGACTATAAAACTCTCTATCCTGAGTTCATGGAGTCTGTGTGGTAAGTTCACTCCCATGCATTGTATGCTTTGAAATGTTAAGGAGACTTCAATTACTGCAAACATGTGTTGGTCCATTTATCACTAGAACTGTTCTGAAACGTGCCAAGTGCAGATAAGTATCATGCAAAATAATTAGTGATGTGAAATATCTTGATGTCCAAGTCAGGGAACTTACTGACTTACTTTTTTTCTTCTTCAGGGTAGCAGGGTTTTGCGAAATAAAGCACAACGACACTGATTTTAGTGAGCCCTGAAATGGTACTGCTCCATGTCAGCTTTGAAGCAGTTCTGAAGATCTATTAATAAAGTTCCTTGCTTGATTTAAGAAATTACATTGTATCTCTACATTCTTGATGTTCTTCACACTGTCAGCTGCAAATGGGCAAACTATCCAAGCTCAGTTTAGCTCCAAACTCTTCTTCAAGCCTGAATTTAGAGGCTGTGAATCTGCTGTTATCTTTTTCTTGGCAGCACCATTTGACAACTGCCTTGGACTCCTGGTGCAGAGCTAAGTGAAGTTTGGGCATTTTGGCAGTGTATTCAGAGTGCTTGTTGGAATTTCAATAGACAATATAATCTTACAGGTTGAGGATAATCAGATTGGCCTAACACAGTGAAGAAAGGGCAACTTTGAGTCCTGTGGGTGATAGAATTACAAAGTGAACTGCAGGGAGAGGTTTAGCAGCGTATGTGCTGAGAAAAAGCCACTAAAAAGCAAATTACATGCATATTAAATTACTATTGAATGATCTTTAATATTGATTGTATAGCTAGTCACATCTAGTTATGATAAAAGACTGACAGACCTTCTAGATGTCCCTGAAGCAACTGTCAAGGGCAGAACTGCCAGGGAGTTTTCAGTGAGCATTAGAAAGATGGTGGGAAGGCAGCAGATGTTTAACTAACTTAGCTGGAGAAACCCTGCATAATTACAAAGCAAAAACTGACAAGAAACCTTTATTTTGTCAGTTATAAAAATACTTAGTGGTACCTCAAATCCTGTTTAACAAGCATCTTAAAAAACAAACCTGACTTGAGCAAACTGCGGAGTCTCTCAACAGCCAAAGCCATTTTTTTTTGGTGATGGTTTTTGTGTTTTGGTGGGTTTTTTTTGGGTTTTGTTTTGAGTTTTTTTTGGGGTATTTTTTGACATCTGAAAACAATTTTTAGTCTTTCACCTGGGTTACAGAGGTTACCTCCTATGTTGGTGGCTTTGATACAGAATTTAAAGTGTAAACTGCTCTGAAATCTCAGAAGTGTGAGACTTCAGCAGCAGGGAAGCAGACAACCTTTCGTACTTTTTTGCTTCTCTTTTAGTTGATTCTTTTGCTTCTCTTTTAGTTGATTCTTTTGCTTCTCTTTTATAATGGGTTTGTTGGAAATGAGTGCTTTGTAAGAATCTGACTGCTATGTCATATGGTGAGTAACTGAGTAGACTGAATTTTCTGCCTGCTGAATTTTAACTTGAAACATTCATTGATAAATATTTCAGAATTGAAGGTTGGTGTTCACAGGTGATAGTGCAGGGGTTTCTTATGTAAAGGTGTAGTTAACTGCATGTATTAAGTAACTTAAAAAGAACTTTTAATTCTGAATAATTTGTATGTCTGTCCTTCATCCAGCTTAGATCTCAATGAAAGTGTATCCTTCACTGAAACAGTGCAGTGAGAATGATGTTCTTGAGCTGTCATTGTAAGGGTTGTCAAGCACTGGAAGAGACTGCCCAGGGAAATGGATGAGTCCCCATCCATTGGAGAGATTCAGGATGTGTGGATGCAGCACTGGGGACCTGGGTTAGTGGTGGGTCAAAGGGTGAGCTCTGATCTTAAGAATCTTTCCCAACAGAAACAATTCTTTGATTCTTTGACTTGTGTGTTGTGAAACCACAGATAGTAGAAACACTTCTTGGCCTGGTACCTGAAGAAGATGCACTTGAGTCCTTTTGTGATAACGCTAGGTAGTGTTTGGGGGCAGAAAGAAAAACACTCCTGGTTATGGTAAGAACTTTGTACTCTCTGTCATGGCTGTGCACTGAAAACTCTGTGCTTTCACTGTGGAAACACAGCCAGTATGGAGCTCCCTTTGGGGATGGGGCTTTTTGTCTGTTCCCTCCACTGAATCCATCTCAGTTGTTTCAGCTTTAGTTTTCCTTTCAGGGTGGTTATTAAGAGGGCACTTCTTGACCAGGTGTGCCCTTTGGTGCCTTTTCCCCCTCATACTTGTATTTTTTTTTGGTGCATTAAGTGCTCCAGTCACCTTACTGTCTTCCCACTGTTCCAGTCCCTGTTGTATCCTCTTATCTGTATTTTGAAGAGGGAATACACTGAACTTCTATAGATTATTTTTGGGGTAGTTCCAGCATCAGTTTTAGATATTTAAATTTTCTGCTGTACAGGTGTTTCTTTACTGCTGTCTTGATCCATCATCTCTCAGCACACTGATCCAGGGGGTATAGCTTGGAGGTGAGACCTGGATTTTAAAGCTTTCACTGGTAGTTGAATATGAAATTTGACAGCTTCTGTACCTAAGAATTCTAGGACCTGGAATAAGTGCTTTTCCTGACTTTAAGAAGTTTTCTTTCAAGCATGCTATTCTAAAGACAGGCTATGTTTCTGATTGGAATTCATGTTCCCCTTATGTTTATGCTTTTTTGACTCATGTCCAGTGTTTTTGGAGTAGTTTTTTCTGGTGTGTTGGGGTTTTTTTTCCCCTTTTTTTGGTTTCCAAGCATCTGGTTTTGATTGTTGCTTTCTTTTTGATGTTTATCTTGTCTTTCAAGAGTTCTGGGAAAACCTTTTCCTCAGAAACTCTGCTGCCTATGGTGCTGTTAGGATGCAGTCTGCTTGCTGAGCTGTGTAGGTGACATGGCTGGTTCTACAGGTTGGTGTTTGTGACTGAATTTGTTTGGTAGGTCCACAGAGGCTATAAAATTGCCCTTTTATCTTGCTATGAACTGATGTGAGGTCTCACAGCAGTAATTCTGTCCATTTATCTCTACTACCATGGATATGTTGAAGTCACGCAGCTCTGGATCCAGCTGTCATAATGTTCTGCCCACCTTATTTTCAGTCTTTGTCAGTAAATGAGTTCACAGCTCCTTTTCTTAGAAAATAAAAAGGGAGAAAAGCACTTCATATGTGTTTGAAAATAATTTCTTAGTGTTAGGAATGAGTAGTTTAATTTTATGGGAAGCTCAGAGTTGTCAAACCCTTAGAAAACCCTTTGATAGTGCTCATAGTAAACTGAGCCACCTGATCCCTTGAAATCACTTGATCCCCCAAAGGAAAGGCATTAAGAACTTGTGAGGCTCTAAGATCAAATCCTTTCCTTTGATGTGAAGTGAATGTGCACGTTTGAGAAGTGCAACTTGCTTTTGCATCTGCTGGAGGATACTGAGAGATGGTGGATTTTGTGTGGGATTCCAAGGGTGTTTTGAGTGTTGCATTGCCTGATCCAGTATCTTTTGGAAGCAAAATCTCCCTATGTTGGAGTTTTATTATATCCATGTGGTGTTTGTGACTTGAAGAAATATTGTTAGCAAGGTTCAGGTTTCTTGGATGTTGTGCCTGTGGATAGAATAACTCAGTCCTTGAGCCAGTTGCATCATCCCCTCCTGGCACTTCAGTAACAGCAAACTGTTCTCAATTTGTGTGCTGCCTTTTGGGAGTTAAACACTCCCTGCATCGTTAGGGGCCAAATTCTCTGTTAACAAGAGGCTGAAATGTGCATCTTGAGCTCAACTTTCCCAAAGTGCTTTTTTCACTAAAAAAGGGTGTGTCAGTGCTGCTCCCACAGCCCAGAGAATGCAACTGAGTTTCTTTACGTTTGGGAAATTCAGCAGGACTAGAGGAATAGGGTTTGATTTCTCACTTCTGTGAGTAAACATTTAATGTTTGCCACTGGGAAGGAGCTCTGTCGTTTCCTTAGGTTACTGGTTTTTTAGAAAGTACTGCAGTTTCTATTTGGATTGCAAACCTGGGGCACCTTTCTTGCAATGTGGCAACATTTTACCAACATCAGAGTTGAAACATATTTTACTGTCTAAAATATTGTGTTGAATTTTGAAGCAAAACATATCCACCTGCAGGTGACTCTTATTATTAGAACCAGACTCATCTTTAGCAGGTGGGCAGTGTAGCAGGGGGCCCTTTGGGAACAATCATCTCTGCAGGTCTGATGGTCACAAACCAACAGCTCTCAGAAGTTCTTAAGGAAACCAATTAGATGTTTTTTGATGTAACAGCAGCTTTTTTTTAGTGACAACAAGGGCTGTGGCACTGAGCAGCAGTCTTGCCTCAATCGTAATTCCCTTTATTCCATTGGAATGGCTTTCTGAGAGGAGAGTTTATAATAGACTACAAATGAGTGCTTGTTCTGACCCATGAGGAGCTCCTGGAGAGGTTTGGAAGCCCATCCTTTCTCAGCAGGGCACAACTGGAGCCCTGGGTGTGCAGTGGGATGGGATTGCCACAGGAGGGAGATGCTGGCCTGGATTGGGAGCTTGGCAGCTCTGTGTAGTGCTCACCTTCCCTGAACAGCTCCCTGAGATTGGTTATATTTACAGCTGAATTAAATATGCAGTGTTGCTCTGAGTAGTTTTCTTCAGTGCTGTTAGTAGGCAGTGCTCTCTAGAAAGGATGGTGGAGCTTTTCTCTATAGGTATTTTAGTTCCTGTTTTTGAAAGGCAAATAGACCACCTTCAGTAGGAATGCTGTCACTTGTCACAGTCTGCATTAATTATGCTCTGAGGTGGTAAGCATGCATTTAAACTTTTTTAACTCCCACAAAAACTTCGGCATGCTGAAAGCTGATGAAACTGTATGCAAGGGTCATTTTTTTGATTTATATTTATAAAAGTTTAATAAAATCTCAGTTGTAAAATAGATGCACTCACTGCTGTTTCAGTTTGGGTAGGAGTCAGGCAGCCATCACTTGGCTGGGGGTGACAACAAGGTTCCTTTGGAGTTGTGTGTGTCAGGTCAGGCACCTTTGGAGAGCACAGCTCTGGGTTTGGCTCCTCTGTGGCAGAGGGTCTCTGAGGCCTTTTAAAATTCAGGCTTCAGATTATGCAATTTTTCTGCTGTCAGTGACCACTCGTAGGGAATTCTTGGCTTTTACTGCAGGCCCCTGGGTGAATCTCAGTGGATTGCACATCTTTTCCATAGAACAGTCTGCATTTTCTTCAGCTGCCTAACCTGCAAAGTGATAATTATTCTGATTAAGGCAGCATAAGACTTCTGTGTCAGCAAGCCAGGGCACGTCTTTTGATACTCTTATTTTGGGCTACAGAGAAAATCAGTGCAATGGTCTACTTGTGTTTTGTGTTGAAGGTTATAATTTCAAACATAGAAGGCAAGACACTGAAATACAGGTCCAGATTCCCAAGCACAAAATGACAGCCTGCAGAAAAAGGTGCTGCTTGCCAGGATGGGGTTGGTTGCTTAGCAATGAGCAGTTTATCTGCGGAGGGACCCAGAAAAGGGATCAGGATAGTTGGAAAACACAGTTTGAATAAAGGAGCTTCTAAAGTCAGCAGAGGTTTAACAGTTGGATGTGGAATTTGAAACAATGAGACTCTGCAGAAGCTCTGACGTGGGAGTTGAGTTTGGCATGACTGTTCCAGGGTTGCCCTCCCCTGCTCAGAGCCTACAGGCTGTACCACAAAGTGTGCCAGCCACTGAGACCTGATGAGCTGATACATGGTGGGGATCCTTCAGTAAACCCTGCAGGATTCAGGGTTTGTCCATCACAGGGACACTTGAGGAATTGCTGTGTGAAGTGCATTTCTCATCCAGCTCCTGTTTATCTTGAGCATTGACTTAATGTGTCATATTGTGATATTGAGTGCTGTTGTGGTTATTTCAAGGAAACATAAGGATCCAAATATGCCCCAGGCTGTATGAGGATTTCTTACACAGAGTTAAAGCTTCATGTGGGATTGTGATCTTGGAGAGGGACTGAGTCCAGAGGAGAACATTCAGTTGTGGGGCCATAAAAATGACTTGGTTGTTTTTTGTGGTTGTCTGTGCCCTCTTGTGAAACATGCTCTTCAGATTGTCAGGATTTACACAGGGGGGGTTGCAGGTATCTTTTGAGCTGTATCAGCCTCTCTTCTGTACCAGGTTGTTGGAGTAGATGCTTAAGATGATGTGATAAGTGAGCAGCCATTGCACTACATGTGTATTCTCTGAATTACAACTGATTTCAGTCATGTTAGTTCATATTTCAGGTGATCTGTTAATTCAGGGAATCTGAGAACAGCCAGCAGTGTGGGTTTGTTTCATGTAAGTACTATGTGCTGTGCAGCCTGCACATGGCATACCAAGCTGCTAGAATCAGCTAAAGCTAAAAATATGCCAGAAATACAGTTGCAATCAATTCTCTCTTTCCTTTTGACTTGCAAATACTGTCTTTAGTTGATGATTGATTGCTTAAAGTTGTCATTTGTAAGGAAACTCCAGCTAGAGCAGCAACGCTGTTTTGCAGTTTATTTCCTAAATGTGAAACCCCAAGTGCTATTCCTTGTTCCTCATGTATTTCCAGGTGGGTTTTCAAGCAGCTGTATGACAAAGGTCTGGTGTATAGAGGTGTTAAGGTCATGCCTTTCTCAACTGCCTGCAACACCCCACTGTCCAACTTTGAGTCCCACCAGAATTACAAGGTGAGTCAGTGTATGTTGTAATCATAGTTCTCTATTGGCTTCAGTTTGGATTTGGAAAACTTTAGTACTTCTTGCTTGGGGGTACCTAAGGATGTTGTTACACTCCACATTGGTAGTAAAAATCCAGGTAAATGGGTTAATTTTTATCTTGTTTTGCTGAATTTGTTTGGCTCACTTGATCTTAGCCTTATTCCTTGCTCTTGGTAACTACCTACAGATGTTTAAAGTACACACTTGATTTTATCCTGGGAAATTACTCCCTCTCTGGGCTCTCAGGATGAGTATTAACAGTGTGTTGGGCTTTTATGGGAAATTTTTAGAGAAGAACTGCAGCTGTCCCTGTCTGTGGAGATCTGACAAGAGGAGCTTCCTTGGCAGAGTCGAAATCTTCTGTGAGGGGATTAATGAGGAGTGTCAGAAGATACATGGCAGTTGGATAATAGCTCTTCTAAGAATAATTAGATTGGGAAATTTCAGGCAGTGTTTTACCTACTAAAATGTAGGCTTAACTGGGATTTATAAAATGTTCCTTTAAAAGGGAATGACTAGATAAAGTATGTGCAACTAACTCATGTGCACATATGTGAAGGCAGAACGTGTGTCCCAGTTGTCCACATGTCACATTTGTGGATAGCTTTTGCATCCTTTCCAATCCTGACCCAGGACTCCATATCCTTCTGTTGTAAATCTTGCACTTACATTGTTACAGCAGGGAACAAGTACAGATTGTACATCTGGTCTCTTTTACATCTTGCCTAAAACAAGACTGGTTTGCTGGCCCAAAAGAGTGTTTTGAAAACAGATGTTGAAATACAGTTGTAGTGCCATGCAGCCCTCAGATAAGAGAGCTTTCAGGATTGCTGAGGGATATTTATACTGCAGAACAAAGAGTTTGTGATTTATAAAAGTGAGATTTGCAGAGATATCGTGATATTTGTGACTGATAAATAATTATTTTGCTTGTCCCTACTAACTGACATTTTATATAGGCTCAGGTTAATGAACTTTGAGTAGAACAAAGACTGTTTGGGAGTTTGGTTTTTGTTTGTGTGTGCCCTTTTTCACAGAGCCAAAGCTCGTCTAGTCTTGAGTCTTAATGAAATACTTAGATGCTTGTTTCTTGCTCTAGGACCAGTAGTGTGTGTGGGGTGCTGCTCTGCCACTTCACTCAACAGTCACCTCCCTTGCTGCCAGCAGTGATATTTGCAGACTGAGATATTGAGGGTCTGTGAGCTGACAGGGTTTATTCTTGGTGAGCACAGTCATTTGGGGATGTCAGGCAGCTGTTGGCTTTCACTGTGGGGAGCAGCCTTTGGCTTCTGTTTATTGAACCCCTAAGAATTGGGACATGTTTTAGGAACAACAGAACACAAGAAACGTGTTTAGAAATGGAGTTAAGTGTCTAATGTACCCCTGAGCAAACTGTCAGCAGGTTGTATGACACTTAACTGAAGAAGTGATGTCTTCACATAGAATGGGAACAGATAAAACACAATACAGTGCCATCACCTGACAGCCTGGCTGTTATTTTTTAATGCTTTGCCAGTTGTTTTCATCTCCCAGGAAATGAAATGAGCAGCCTGCAGTGCTGCTTACCAACCAGGAGTGACAGGACTGCAGGGAGAGCTTGCTCGGTTCCTGGTATTGAGCGCAGTCCAGAGCTTATGTAATGTGCCTGTTTTCACTGTTGACTGCACCAGATGTTGCCAGCAAACATCTGGAGCAGCCCTTAGCTCAGACAGGAATAGCTGCCTGTCCCACCACACCAGGGACCATCCCATGGTGCTGGGTGGAAAGCAGAGAGCCCGGCACGAGATGTGCCTGTTGGAGTGGGAAGGGTCCGTGTGAGGGGCATCCCTTGTAGAATTTACACTGAGAGGTTCCCATTTGCAGGATTAGACTGGCTTTTGCAATCAGCTTTTCATCAGAGGTAAAATGTGAAGTGACTGAATGGGGTTGTACTTGGCTGAAAGGAAAAGCTGTTTTCGGGGGATTGTTTGCACTCATTTGAAGGTGAAATAGCTGACAAAGGTCTTCTGCCCTTAGATTTTTTTACTCTTAAATACTGACATACTCTTGTTTTTAAGTTCCTCAGAATTTCCCCCACACCTTGTTAGCAACATCTTCTTAATAAGAGATGAAATATTATCTGTGATGTCTGTTGTTCCTAATCACTGACTGTAGAGAAAAACATGGGATAGGCTTCGTGTAGCAGCATCCAAAAAACTGCTGACTTTCTTAGCACTTGAGATTGATGCTAAACTTTGGAAAAGGGATTATAAGAGGTACCTGAGCGAACTGGCACTCAACTGTCTTGGTTGTTTTGGCAGCAAATTCCCCAAATGTCACTGCTAATCAGAGTTTTTAACCCTTGTTGGCCTGACAGTGTGCACTGGTGGAACAGAGGAACCCTGGGACTGGTGCTCCCTTCTGGCTTCCTAATGCCGCCACTTCCCCTTCTCCCAGTGCAGTGGTGGGCCAGGCTCGTTGTGGGATGGCTGTGGGTGGGTGGCATAATAGTTGCTGTGGCTCACATTTGCATTCTCTCACTAATACAGGCAGTAAACCTTTTTAACCCTTTCAATTGGTCTTGTGTTTCAGGATGTGCAGGATCCTTCAGTGACTGTGAGCTTCCCACTGGAGGAAGATGCAAGTGTTTCTCTGGTTGCTTGGACCACCACTCCCTGGACCTTGCCCAGCAATTTGGCCCTTTGTGTTAATCCAGAATTGCAATATGTGAAAGTGAGAGGCAAGTGTTAACTGAAGGTGACAGAATGAACACTTCTTCAGTGCCTGTCAATGTGTACTTCTGTTCTGCATTGTGGACTGTTTTATACCAAATTTAGAGCCCTTTGGGACTAAATCAGTGTTAGTTTGCAGGATGTTATTTCATATGGGGCTGATGATTTCTGCCTGCTGTGCCCTTGTTATTTTACATGCATTGTGAGGACTGTCCCTTAAAAAATACTGAGGTGAAGTAAAGAATAAGAGAGACAGGGAAGTGTGACTGGGTGTCCACAGCTCTTTTCTCTCCTTTCTTAGTGCTCACACTCAACCACCAACATCCTGCTCCGTGACAGCCAAGATGCAGTGCCAACATGTGCTCTCTACCCACCACAGACCCAGCATGGCACAGCCTGGTCTAACCCTCCCTGGAGTGTCTCTTTTGAGCACAGATGTGAGACCAGGGGGAATTCTGTTGTTCCCAGTGTACCAGTCCACTTGACTGACTGCCTTGGCTTGCTCATGGCTCAGTTGGTTGTGCCTGGCTGGTTGTGCTGTGAGGTTGGTTGTGAGAGCACCAGCACTTCAGCAATTGAGTGGAAGGACCATGTCAGGTGCCTAAACAGTATGGGCTGTTGTTCTTCTTACTACTCCTTGGACTTTTGCAGGGTCTGCAGTTCCATTTTGTTAGCTGGCAATGGAGTATGTTATGATATGTCTTCCTTTTCACATAGAAAAGGAATAGATTTTATTGTTGAAGTGCAGTTGTCTTTAATTATGCCTTCGTATACATACACACCTCCCCTTGCCCCCTTTATTTTTTATTTAGAAGAAATGATAAGTAGGAATTTCCAGTTCCAGCACAACCGTGTCAGTTTAAGTGTGTTGCTTAAGGTGATGTTAAACACAAAGCTGTGCAGGCCTTTAAAATGAACTGTGTTGAGATTTTCTTTCTTTTCAGAAAACAATAGGTTTTGCTTTTCAAAGGTTTTCACATAAATTTCATCATCTTACAAAAAAATTAGTGAGTAGTTTTAGAAACAGCACCAACACCTGCCTGAGATGCTGAGTTGTTGGTTTGGATGTCCTTGGCCACTGCTGTGGCTCGGAGACCCTGATTAAGTTGGCAGGGTAACAGTCTGAGTAAAATTTGCCATTGAAGTGAAGAAGTCAGGGATTTTTGGAGTAGGAAATGGGTTTCCTTCATAACATTTAACTTCTTTTGGCATGTACTTCCTTTGTAAAGAAATCCAATCATGTAATTGATTGGAGAGCAAATCTCAAAGGCAGCATAGAATGCAATTGTTAACCCCAATGTCCACTTAATAATATTGATTTTGTGTAGGAATTGTCCATCTTCCAGTTGTTTCAGTTACACGTACTGGACCTTTTTAATTGCTTTTTTGTTTGGCTCAGTGATAATAGACAAGATAAAGTATTTCTGCCTCTGGAACAGCAAAACATGCTGAAAATCAGTGGACTGACTTTCATCCTGTGCTTTCTGTTCAAACTTAACTTTGGGGAAGTGCTCCTTGAGTGACTGTGGGGCAGGAGTATCTGGAAAGGAGAGGTTGCAGCAGGATTATTTGGGGCATTTTTATAGCTACACTGATGCCATCTTGCATATATTGAAAGATTTCATATTGGTGCAAGTGAGGGGATTGAACTGAGCTTTGTGTAACTCTCTGTTTGATTTTATATTCTAGATAATGCCACGGGGAATATTTATGTTTTGATGGAATCCCGGCTGGTAGCACTGTACAAATCTGACAGTGAATATGAGATACTTGACAGGCAAGTACATAAATTGCTACACTTTCAAACTTCCAGTATTCTCCTAGATCAAAAGTGAAATATTTCAAGAAGATGGATTTCCCTCCATGTGTGCTTCTGGCAAAAAAAAAATAATCTATAAGACATTTAAAGTTACTGTAACAAATTTTTTTGTGTGTGAAGCTACAAATGGGATAAAAGTTGCATTAGCTCTATTAGACAAAGTATGTGTATTGGCTTCTCTTAAACTCTTTGTATGAAACATCAGCCTATTAAAGAGGTAAAGCACAACCAGTAGTTATTTGCTCACTTTATTCAGTCCTGTGCAACAGGTAAACAACGAAAATACCCAACAAAACCCCACACAACACAAAACCACAGAATATTTTTTAAGAATAACACTGCTGCTTCACTGGCATCAGTTATTTTTAGTTTTATCTTTTTTTTTTTTTCCTTTTAGGAAGCAGTTGAAAGCTTTACATTTGAAAAAGGAGGCTATGCCTTGTGACTGAATTAGGGAAGTAGGGAACTGGATGTTGCCTGCTCTGATGGCTTATACTGTGACAGTTAAATAATTATTATTTTGTGTTTCTTCATTGATTTCCCTCCCTCCCCTAACTGAAGGCTCTTAATCACTAACCTGCACTCAGTTTATAAAGATTATTTTCAGTGCTCTCATTCTTCAGGATTGGCTGAACTTCCCATCTCCATAGTTTTTTCCTCCCTTCTGAATCATCAATAAAACCATTGAATAGTGTCAGTGTTGTGGTAATCCTGCCAGGATACCAGTGGAAATTTACTTTTGTTCTGATACTGAATTAATAGCTTTTTCTCTTGAAGTGGTGAAGTATCCACCAGTTCAGGTGTCTGTGTGTGTCAGAATGAAATGGCAGTGTTGAAACTCTTACTACCATTGATTTAAATCTTCCTTGTTGGCTTACTAGCGAAGCTGGTTAATCTGCCCCAAAAGATTGGGCTTGGTGTGACTTACTGCTGACAAGTTGATATTGTATGTTCTGTAGCACTTTTTAAGAACTGCTCTGTCACTTAAAGTTGAAGGAGGTTGTTAGACTAGTCTAACTGGCAGTTCTCTCTTGCAATAGAGGTACTGTCTTCTGGAACCCCTTCATAGTGTCTAAGAACTAAACCTACCTAAACCACTCTATTTTCTTAAGTGTTTTTTAATGCATTTCTTACAGACTTGTAAAAACAAATGAGCTGTTTTATTTAACAGTGGTAGATATGAAATGATGGATGAGCATTTTCCTCCCCCTGTGTTACATTTCAGTCCTTTTGCATACTAAACATTTAATTTCTTTACACTTTTCCACTGTTGTCTCTCTTTAGATTCTGGACTATCCAAACTAGAGATTTTTGGTCTCCTGAGATTGAAGAATTTCTATGAAATGAATCTTATTACCATAACTGAGGTCACAAGAAGGCAGCATTGTCTAAGTTTTTCACTTGCAGTGAGAATCAGGAATGTGATCCACAGACTTTACCTCTCACTGGCTTTGTGTTAAATAAGAATTTAACTACCTTTTTTATTTTTTATTTTTCTAAAACCAGTTCTAGTGCTTTACATGGTGCATCGAAGCATTCCCACATCTGTGTGGCTGAACACTGGGATGCTTTTCTCTCATCTGATCCCAATTAAGCACCTCAAACATTCCTAAGGCCCTTTGTAATATAAAATACATAAACCATCTGCAAAGCTGTGGCTTAAAATAGAAGTCTCCCCTTATCCTAGAGAATGTGGTGTGTGCTGGGCTGAGGGGTTGTGCCCTTTAACTTGGCATTAAATCCTGCTGGAGGTCCTTTCTGTGCAATCACACAGCTCTGAAGAGTTCCCCACTTGGAAGCAGTCGAGTGTTTTATGGTTTGACCATTGCTTGGGAAGTTGTAGATCAAGAAGAGGGAAAGACCACAGCTGTGACACAGTCAGAGCTGTCCAATCTAACATTGTTATGTTTTAAGTAGATTTTTTTTTCCCCTGAAATTGGATGATTTAAGCACTTTCAGGGTAGTACTGAGCTGTGAATCCCTGTCTAATCACTGTCTTTGTCAGCTCTTGTCAGCAGCCTGAAGGGAGCCAAGTCAACAGGCTCTGTCTCTGTTTTACATGCCTTGTGTGGCTCAGCTGGTTCCTCACTTGTCCCTATCTGTGTTGGCTCATTCTCTGAGATGCCTGTGGAGGGTTTGGATGTCTGCTTTTAGCCCCAGGAATGAGACACCTGAGCTTGAAAGTCTGCAAGACCCTGGTCCACAATCCTCTGTGTATCTCACTTCATGTGCTTTGGCTCAGGGCTTACTCAGTTCTCTTGAACATGCTGTGCGGCAGGGCTTTTGTTGCTAGGAATATTGTGTTTTATTCAAAAGCTTCTTGCCCAGCTTCACCAGAAAGAGTTTGTCATTAATACTTAATTCATCTCTTAATCTACACTGATTGCTTGATTGAAAGGCCATCAGACAGAAGTGGACCTGTTGTCTCTTAGCAGAGATGCATTAAGAGACACTGGGTTTTGTCCAACTCCAATTTGCCAAAGAGGCATTAAAATGGGAAGCAAATATTGAAGAATATCCTTTTCTTCTTTTTATAAAATCAAATTCTGTCAGGGCTGGGGAAAAAGTCAATAGGAAAGAAAGCAATTTTCAAGTTGTTAATCTGTTTTCATGTAAATCTTTCTCCTCAGGTTTCCTGGTATTGCTCTTAAAGGCAAGAAATATAAACCACTCTTTGAATATTTTATTCAGGTAAGCGAAACAAGTTTAGTACAGGATACAAAGACAAAAATAAAACCCATTCTCAGTATTACTTGTTCATATTAACAAAAATCTAGTGTCCTAATAACAAATTCCACATTGTACTAAAGTACTTTAAAATTCTAATGGAAGGTTAAAAGAACAGAATGCTGACTTATTTCTGTAAGTTTTAAATAAATCCAGAGTAAGAACTGAGAGTGATAAATAGAAGTTGGAGCAACTTTTAATAAATAGACACATTAATAAATAGGCAGTATTGTCTCAGCTTCTCATCTGTTGAGTTGCTGTTGGCAGCCTATTAAGTCCACAAGTTTTGTCTTCACAAGAGTGTGACTTTAGCTGGTGAAAAAGTCACAGACACGTCCTGTTTTCGTTGAAGAGTTAAAAGCCTTTGCTGAGCAACCTACTGGTATATCAGATTTATATGCATTTAAGCACTGCGTTGTCTAACATAGTTAATAGCAGCATAGATGGAATATGTAGCAGTAGGAGAGGGGGTAGAGAATTTATATATATCTTTTTTTTTTTTTTTTTTTAAATCTGGTTAAAAATGGATTTAATTTTTCCAAGAGAAGTGGATTACAGCACTGCTGGCCAAGCAGCTGTTACTTGTGTGAGGGATTTGGTCAGTTGTGCCCCCATCTGTTCTGGAGCATGTGCAGGAGTCAGTAGAGGTGAGAAAACCTCTGTAGGGAGCAGGGTCTGATACTTCTAGAGGAAAGTCAAACACAGCTAAATGTGGAGAACAGCCCTGTGCATGTCAGGGTTTGGAATGGACAAATTGTGTGAGTCCTGCAGTAATTGTAAGGAACAGATGGACATCTACCATTTTTTATTTTAAATTTAGAATGGAGGTCTTACCTCAAAATATCTCTGTTCAGAACAAGCCAAATCTCGTATTTTGTAACATATTTGGTTCAGCTGTGACTGCAGTAATATTTTTTTACTATTTTTGTGTTAAGGATTAGAAAATAACTATTTTTCATTAGCTATGTACTGAACACTGAAAATTGTCAGGTCTTCTCTTGCCAATTTTTTATTTATATTCTCTTTTTTTTTTTATATGACATTTAACATCGTCTTCTGGAGGAAATAAGGAAAATGTATGACAGCAAGCAATAAGATTATAGACTATAAAAGCAAAGTACTTTTTTTTTTTTCCAAATTAAGAGGGATAGTGGGCATACAAAAACATAAGGAGACTTCTGTACCCTCCTTGGTTATATCCTCATGTTCAGGAGCGTATTGATTTGCAGTCTGTTAAGCACAGAAGTGTGTGAACATCTGTGGCTTGAAGAATAATTGACTTTAAGGCCTTTTGGAGAGGTGGTAGGTTTAATCCTACGGGACACTGTTTAGATGAAGTCTAGAGCCAGAATGTCTGGGTGGTGGGAAATCAGTACATGGGCGGAATGTCACACTTTACTCTCTCTCGCTTTCAGTGCAGTTCTTTAGTCTTGTGTGTGGCTGGTGGCTCTTCCAGGCCCTTCAGAATTCTGTTTTGCTGTCTGTCTGTGTATCCAGACATGTGTGAAAAACCTCTTTCTGTGTTGCAGTGCAGAGATCAAGGTGCCTTTACTGTGGTGGTTGATGGCTATGTGAAGGAGGAGGAGGGCACTGGTGTTGTCCATCAGGCTCCCTATTTTGGTGCTGTGAGTATCAACTAACACATCTGAAGGGTTAATTTTGTTTTTTAAAGACCTTGCTTGGCTTTCCAGCTCCTGGGGACTGTCTGTCAGAGTGATGGATGTTAAACTATCTTCCCATTTGCTCCTTAGAATGTAGGAATACCATGTGTTCTAATGAGCTCCTCCACTCACCAGTACCCTTTGTGTGCTGGATTGGAGGTTTTTGCATCCCTTGGTTTTGTTGTTGTGGGATGTGAACTCACCATTGTATCATCTGAGTGTCACTGAGCTCAGCTTTCCACCAAGCCTAAAGTTAGAGCTTGGAGAAGGGCTGCTCTGTGGCACTGGCAGTCCAAGCTGGCTTTGCTAAGTGATAATTTGGGATGGTAACAGAGTTCTGTTCAGCACACTGGCCCCTCTTCAGCCTTTCAATGTCCTTACTCACTGGGCTTTTAGAGAATGAGAAAATGTTTTCACTACTTTTGTCCTGAGACTTCATCCCTTGGCATGAAAGGATTTTGTTGCGCTCTGTTCCTTTTTTCTGTCTCCATTGTCCTTCCCCTCAGTCTGTTCTTTTCAAGGTTGAGAAGAATAATTTTTCATGGATTTAATCATTCCAGTTTTTAGACTCATGAATTAAATGCATTACTTCAAGCTTATTGTCCTTTTTGTATCGTGTCCTGTCTTCAGCCATTATCCAAAGATGCCCTCAAAAAGCTTGCAGTGGAGCTGCCAGTGCCTGGCAATTAGCAATCCTTGGCCCACGAGCTCTGACATAACGTCCAGAACCTGCTGGCATTAGGAACAGACCTCTTTGTATTCATGAGAAGTAGCCCATCCTTTTCCATCCTCTTTCCCCTGTGTTTTTCTGAAGGGTACAGCCACTGTGGGGGTGTTTCCCTTGTCAGGATGAACACTGATAGGAAAAGATGGGCCAGCTTGATATAACTGTGAATAAAGAAAATTAGACTGGGTTATGTTAGCAGTTACAAAGAAATGAATGAACTGGTAACTGGTGAAATGTCTTGGGGAGTGTGTCCCACTGCTGCTCCTCAGACTCTTCCCTGTAGCTGAATCCTGGATGTAGCAGGGAGTGGGGGAGCAGACATGGCCTTGGGTTGGGAGCTTTTGCCCTGGGAGGTGAAGGAAGGGAAGAGGCCTCTAACAGAGCAGGAACTCTGGATGGAGCTTTCCCTTGGCTGCTGTGTTGTTGGTTTATGTGTTTGCACAGCACAGTTAAGTTGTTGGGAAGGTTGACTGGTCAGTCAGAGCAGGGATTATCTGCCCTCTTTTATTTGGTTTTTGTTATAAGCCCACCGAGATTCATAAACACAGTGGGGGAAAAAACTATCTTGTCTCCAACTCCTGGGAAGTCAGCAATTATTTTTAACATTTTTTTAATTAAAATGAGGGTATCAGTTAAATGCTTTGCAAAGGAAAAAGGACATAAAATATTTGTGTGAGGAAAAAGCACAGAGACATCACAAACAGAACTTTGCACTCGTTAGCTGAGGAGAGGTTTGACTTGATAATGCTTGATACATGGCCCTGAGTCAACTACACAGTATTTATTGCACTCAGTGCTGCTGCGTTTTTCTTTTGGGATGCACATAGTTCAGCTGTGAGAGCCCACAGATTATTTCTGTTCAGAAAGGCTCACAAAGGGTCCTAATTTATGGTCAGTAATTCATTGTACAGTGGGCTCTGTGTAGAACAGTGTGTTACAGTGTTGGCATTACATGTTGGCCTTTAGACAAGCTAAGCTGAAAGAAGGGACTGAGTTCATGATGGCAGTCAGGACTGTCTTCCTAATTAATTGGCTTCCCTGCACCTTCCTGTGCTGTTGTGTTGAGGGTGAATAGGAAGGAGGTAAGTGGAGCAGGGGGCAAAGGTCAGAGGAGATGAAGTAGAGAACAGTCCTTCATAGCTTGTCTTTATTCCTTCCCATCATCACTATAAATAAGTCCATTTGATGAATGGAGATGGAAAGTAAGTTGGGGTTTTTTTCCTCTGTATTCCTACTTGCTGATACATGTTCTGTATTGCTGATGGCTTAGAAATGTATCCTTCTCTAACAAAATTGAAAGTAAAAATTCACCTTCATTTAGTTCCAGGATATGTAGTTTCATTGTCTTGTGTGATGCATTTGCCAAATACAAGCTGCCACACAGTATCAGAGCACTCTATTATTTCAGTTCAAAAGACATCAAAATTAAAGCTCACAGAACAAGACAAACCTGTATTAAAAAGTCTGTAAACTCATTGTACCTCCAGGTTAACATGACACTAAAATTCAGCTGCTCAGGCATTTCATCACATGTGGATGTACCTCAGTCAGCTTAAAAAGCCTCAGTAACATTTTAATTTGCAAACAGATTTTTAATTTACAGTACTTCTAGTGCCTGTTCAGACTGAGTCACACAAGTTTCATAGATCTATTACTGCTGCTTTTTCTTTTCAGTACACCGCAAAAGCCAAGTTGTTTGTTTAAGGGGTGCTGAAGGTGAGCCTTTGACTTCACGTTCTTGTTGTTTTGTTAAAATTTCGGATAGAAAAGCTTTTGATTTCTCATCAATGAGCTGTTTAAATAGGTTCCACTTCATTTTGTTATTACAACTTTTATGTGTAGTCTTTTGAGAGATCTAATCATGGCAGTGGTACGGAAGTGAACCCTATTACTGCTATCCTGGAAAGGATTGATATTTGTCTTAGATTTTGAGTTCAGCATTGATGGATTCCTGCGTGTGCCTGAACGTGTTCCTGTGGTGTGGTTACTGAAGCAAATCTTCATTACCTCAAGTGGCAGGTCAGTCTGGCGAGCTTTTCCATTGAGGTTCTTCAAAAGAAAGCCAGACTAGCAGAGCCCTTTGTCTCTCAGTGGCTGCATCAGTGATGCCAGTGGCACTGAAGCACCTTTGGCCCGAGTGGCAGGTTTGTTCTCACCTCTCTGCTGCCTTAGGGGTGTGCCAGGCTTTGTAAGCTGTGCTGGCTGCTGCTTCCAAGCCTTTAACCATTCCCTGCCAAGCCAGGGCTGACCTCTGCTGTGTCCAAACCCTGCAGCCTGCCTGAATACCTCAGCAGGAACAGCTGGTTAAGGCCAGGGGGAGGGGGCTTATCTCAGTTCTCTGACTGAAGGGGCTGGGTGACCATGTGGTCCTCAGTGAAGGTGCTGCTTGTCCCCAGCTCCTGGAGAGGGGACCAGGCTGTGGCCTGGTGTCAAGGAGTGCTGCTGCCCAAGTGCTTGTTTCTGTGTGGGGTTCCTCGGCACAGAAATGGACCAACTTCACTGTCTCTGAGTTTCATCTGTGTAAAACCCAACAGGCAGCCTCTGCCAGATGTGGCTTGTGGGGGGTGGTGGCCACAGGGGCAGAGTTGGTACAGGGTGTGGAGAGCCTGCCCTGGCACTCAGAGCTGGCTCACCTGTGTTGGTTTGAGCTAGGGCAGGAGAGTGCAGGTAGCTGTGGAGCACTGGCCTGTTGAATCCTTATTTACACCCTTGCTGTTGGTGTGGTCTCCTTCACCAGGTGCCCAGGTGGCTTTAGAGTGCAGCTCCTGTCAAAGAGCTGCTGTGTTGGTGCAAGCTCAGTGAGCTGAGCACAGGAGAAGCTGCTGCCAGCATTGGCAGGTGGCATTGCTGCAGCTTCTCTTTGCACACAAACCTCCAGGCTTTGTCCCTGGAGTCTGTGCTTGGCTTCATTTTGTCAGAGCAGCAGCGCAGGAACCTCTGAGATTCCAAACCGCCTGGATGCACCTTAGGCAGGGCCTTCTTGTTTGAGGAAAGGGAAGTGATTCTGTAAACGTGCTGGTCTGCAACTGTTCCCTTCTTCTCCCACCCCAAACAACGTTCTCTTGCCTTAGGTGAGAAATTGGGTAATCTGGGTCATAATTAAGATGTGGATTTACTGTGACTTCAGAGTTCAATTTAAAATCTGAACCTTTCTATCACCTACTAATTTTGTTTCAGTCTTTTCTATGATATCATTCCTGTTTAGTTATGTTCAAGAAATTCTGGTGTGATCCTTTTAATTTTTCCTTTTTTTTTTCCTTCTTACTGCTACAGGAAATTAAAATTTTAAACGGAGGCTGGCCAGGAAAGAAACAATAATGTCCACGTGTGGTTCTTGGTCAGCAGCATTGCCTATGGGCCAACAAAGTTTGAGCAGTACAGATTTAAAGACTTTTGTATCTTCAAGACATACAGAAAATGGGATTTCTGATGTGAAGTGCCAGAAGTAGATTGATTCAAACAACCTTCCTTCTGAAAAATGCTGTGTAGGCTGGTGAGCTGAACAGAGCCAAGCTCTGGATGGGACAGAGCACAATGGAGTGGTTGGCAGGTCCTCTGGTGTGCAGCAGGAGCCTGAAGCTGATCCCTGTATGGGTGTCTTTGCACACACAAAATACATGTGTTTTATAGATACATTTATACATAGGAAAACATGCACATATCCCCTCTACTAGGTGACAGAAAACACAGTCTGAAGAACTCACCATTTGTCTGATGACTAAAACTGCAATCCTGTAAACAGTCTTTTCCTTGCACATTTGGGATTAGTGAAGGCTGAATGTTTTGCTATTCTTGTCCAGTCATCTCATTTTCTGTGTAATATTTAATTTGTTTCTAGGAATGGATATTTCAGCCAATATTTTGTATTCCCACAACTTGGTGCTTGTCTCTTGCAGGAGGATTACAGGGTCTGCATGGATTTTAACATCATTCAGAAGGATTCTGTGCCTGTGTGTCCTGTTGATGCATCTGGCTGCTTCACTGCAGAAGTGGCTGACTTTGCTGGGCAGTATGTGAAGGTCAGTGATCTCGGAGAGAGTAAATTACTACTTAATTCGAGATAAATTTTATGTATTAGTAGAGTGTTCTCTTTCTCTAAGTGGGTTTGTCTGGTATGTGGATAAGTTAAAATGTGTTTTAATGTTTGCAACAAGGTTTGATTTGTTCATTAAAACAGCTGAGAAATAAAGCATTTGAAGTGTTAGTAATGTTGTGTATCTGTGGTAAAAGGAATCTACTGCAGGAAGAGCCTCACTCCTGCCTTTTTCCTTCCAGAAATGTCCTGTACAGTCCCCAGACACACGTGCCTCCCTTTACCTCTGGTGGCTCTGAGTTAACACAGGTGGCCACTGAGTTTCTACCAGCCACTTAATGCAACATGCCCTGCTAGAAGGGAGCAATCCAGTCATTCTCCCCACTTGTGGCATGTCTGGCAATGTGCATTTACTTGCCAGCAGATGCGAGAGAATTCATGTAAAGGGAACCCACAGGAACTCCAGACTGCTGCAACTACAAATCCCTACTGGGGAGTGCCTCTTAAATTCCATGTCCTAAGAAAATAAATTGGCTTTAGTCCTGCTGTTAGAGTTTGATAGCAAAGCATGCTCTTGTAAACACAGTGTACTTGGAGAAGACTTAATCTTGCATTGCATTTGAACTTAATCAGCTCCTGCTATGTATTAAGGCAAATAGAGCACTAGAGGCTCCAAGTTTGGTTTCTTGCTGGTAGAAGGCTGAACCTAAGGCTCTTGGAAACTATGATGCCAAATTTTTAACTTATGAATATTGCTATAGCATAAATATTTGTGTATTTTTCCCCTTCTTCATATCATGTTGACACTTGTTTGTTCAGTAAAGTGTCTTAAATTATTAATATATAACTCTCACTTCCAGCTTAGCATGTAATCCTGGTTGGTTAGTGAATTATTATAAACTATTATCAGCTTCTGAAATAAAGTCCCATTAGAGGAATGTGGTATAGGGAAGTTTAAATATTAGGTAAGAAACCCTATATGGCTTCCTGCCACAAAATCAGAAGAGTCATTAAAAGATGTAAGATAATAAATGAGTGCTGGCTTGTATTAGTGCTGCAGAAAATCTGAATTTTGTACATAGTTGTGTGTATATGGAAACAGAGTTATGGGTACAAAAGGACTGTACACCAGGATTTGGAGAGCAGATAACTTCGGGAAATCAGTGTTTTATGCTGCCTCTGCAGGAGATGTATACATTGTATAGAGCAATCCTTTGGATATTTTCATTTGGTGGTACATGTAAACGCTGAATTATTTACAGAGGTGTTTTGTTGAATGTGGGTATTGAAGACAAATCCTGTAGTAGCTCCCTGAAAGAGTGAAATTTGTGTTCCAAGGGAAATCCTGCTCTGTCTCTATAGGATGCTGATAAGAACATCATTAAAGTGCTGAAGGAGAAGGGGCGCCTGCTCCACAGCAGCAACTTCAAGCACAGCTACCCCTTCTGCTGGAGGTAAGGACAGAGCCACCCCTGGCCTGAGACTGGGGCTTCTCACAGGAGTCCTGCAGGTTTGCCTCCTTTTCACACCTCCCTGGACCTGCTGAATTTTTTTTAACAAGACTAAAAGTAACATTCATTGAGCTTATTGGTTTAGGAGAGCTGCAGTTTTGGTTGAGTAATCAAGTAAAGTAATTTTTAATTTTTTGCCATAAATCTGATTAATTTAAATGTAGAGCTGAAAATGCTTTTCTATTATGATTTTACAGGTGTTTGTGTAGTTTGTGTTTCTCATTCTTTGGTGTTCTATGTAGTACTGCTGACTGCCTTTAGAAGTCTATAAATGCTGATTTTTTTTTTTTTTTTTTTTCTAGGCATGTGAGTGGTGGGAAGGGATTTTTTGGCACACTTTGAATTGTATCCAAATAAGGTTATCACAGAATATCTTCAGATGTTTGTGTTAAAGCTTTCCATGTTTTAGATAAAATGGCTAAATTATAGTTGTTAGTTCTTTGTAACCTTGTAAAATTACTTCTTTATTTGGAGTCTGGTGGAGCCCAGTTGCTTATAACATGGAAACATCTGTATTGTTGATTAAAATCCAAGTGAGCATTTACCACTGCAGGGGGAATTAATTATAACACATAAATAGGTTTCTTTCTGCTCAGTCAGTCCTGAACAGAATTCCTCTGGTCAGGAATAACAGTTGGTCTTATATGTGGGGACTTGGAAATACTTGGTTTTGCCTCCCAGAAGTTCCAGGTCAGGTCTGGAATTTCAGGCAGGTGGTTCAACCCAGGGGTCTGTCAGGAATTTTCCCTGTCAGACTGAGAATCCCACATGGGGAAGTCTCCATGGGCCTTCAGTATTACTGAGCAAACAGAAGAAGTTTTGGTTATGAGGAATAGAGGCTGGACAGGTTTAATCTGGAAATGAAGCATGTTTTTCTTAGCATCCTTTCTGGTTTGAACTGGATGTGTTTGCTGTTGCAAAGCTGCCAAAAAAAAAAAAAAAATTACTGAGCAATGTCAAATTTAAAAAAAAATCTTCAGTAATCTTTTAGCAGGAGTATTGTATTAAACTTTAATTACAAGTAAAGGCACACTTAAAATAAAATACCTAATTTAATTATGTGGAAGATATTATTACTGAAGCTTGGAAATGATATCTGATGCACAGAGCACCTGTACTGCAGTAACTGTGAGTGAAGCTCTTCTCTCTGTTTGCCTTTATCACTGCCAGGTGAAGGGCTTTAACAAAGTGCATTGCTTTGATCTACAACAAGAATAGCCTTTGCTTGCTACTGAATAACAGGATTGGTTTGTTTCTAAAAGCTGCCTGGAGGTGGAAGGGGAATTGCTCTTCCAGTGTTATGTCCTTGATGATTTGGGACAGTTTTTGAGAAATAGAAGCCTGAAATGAAGCAGTGCTTGTGTTCAGGTATCCAGTCATGGCCTTGTGAGACAAACCAGGGCTGTAGAAATGCTGATTCTGGAGAACATCCTTATTCCTGCCACTCTGTTGACATTTTTGTTGATTGATGATAAGTTGCAGGCAGCACCTAGCAGCAAATTATCTGGTGGGAAGAGCAGAACAATGGATTCTACTTGAGAAGCTCATTTCACTGCCATCACAAATCAAACCATAATTGGAATATGCTAAAAGTAGAAGAGTAGTTCTTAACTTTGAACGTTGTTAAAAGTTATTTTGATTAATGTAAGAAAACTTTGAAATCAGTCTCTTCTTAATGTACTGTTGTTCATGCTTTTCCCTGAAACCAGGCAGTTGTTGAATCCTCAGAATGTGGAGAAATTTGTCTCCTTTTTATTTACCATGAAATTAGGGTCCTTCTCTGCATTGTTTTGTTACTGTGTTACGTAATACTTTTCTGTCAACTCATCTTTAAAATAAGAGAGGGAAACAACAGCTTGGTAAGAAGACAGTAGGTAGTCTTTAGTTAGAACCTGTCTCTGTTGGAATTGCTGAAGATGGAGAACATGTGAGATCTGCAGAGTCTGTGTGGTCTGGGCAGCAGCTGAGCAGCTGGAATAGCAGACCTACTGAGCACAAGAGCTGGAGTGTCTCTCACAGCTACTGCCATTCCACTGGGAGGCCCTACCGGGGCCAGATACAGAGCTTTGTCCCTTCCAAGCCAGGGGAGGCAAGGCCAGGAAGCATCTTTGATAGCATATGCTCAATTAGGAGCATTTGCTTCCTAAATTATAAGGAAATGGAGTGGGAGTAAGATCACAAGTTATTATGATTTCATTCCTCTGTTATATTTCTAAAGGATCTATTTGTAAGGAGAACGAAACTTAGTACAGTTGAGAGGGGGGATGGTTTAAGCAGGAATTTTATGGGCATCAGTCTCTGATTTAAGGTCTGGCTGGCTGATTTTCCCCTTGTGTTGATGGAAACCACAACCCAGCAAAGGGTATTTCTCATTTGATTGTACATCAGAGAATTGAATCTGGATTCAATCCAACCTTCTCACCAGCCATGAGGGGCACAAATGTGGAATCTGTCCCTGTTGGGGCACACTGCAGGGTTTTTTCTCTCCTGTCTCCTGCTGAGGCACTGCTTGGCAGTACAGCAAGACCAAAAAACAGGGCAACTGTGCCATCTTCCCTTTCTTACTGCCACCACATAGGTGGAGCTCTGGGTGCTCAGGAATGGTTCTCAGGTGTTCCAAGATTAGTGCCAGGTTGAAAAGCCTGAGAGATGGTTATGGCTTCTCCTGCTTGTCCCCGTGTCCCAGATCCTTGCTGTGAGAGGCTGCTCAGTGCACTGAGGCTTGTCTGCAGCTGCTCCCAACACAGAGCTTGGGGGCCAGGTGGTTGGACCCACCTTCTCTCTGCAGAATGCTCAGACCATGTGAGGAGATGCTGTTACCACGTTTTATTCTTGTTTCCAGTTGCTCAGCTCTCATGATGGCAGTTCATGGTTCCTTAGCACTTCTGAAACAAGATGCTCAGTGAAACTAAAACACTTCTGGAGTACCGTGTAGCTTGGGAATGCTTTGGTTTTTACTGTGATCTTGCTCCTGTGTGAGGAGTGAACTGACCTGTTCCCCTTTTTAGATGTTAGACCTTAAATTTTAGAAGCAAACCATCCCATCTAGTACATTTGCATTTAATAGCTAGGACATGACTACATTAATATTTGAGTTCTTACGATTTCCTGGAAGGTTATAAATACTGTTACACCTGAACAGATTGAAACATATGGGCTGTAGTTAAAAGGAAATCTCTTCTACTAAGTAATTTAGAGAATTTCTCGGTCTGTGTGCTCTGGCCTGTAGTGTTTCCATTTCTAAGCAAGTTGTGAAACTGCTCTCATCCCATATGGATTTTGGTTCATCGCTTATTGAAATAAGGAATATATTAAGATATCTTTAAAATTTCTTTTATATGCTACCTGAATCTCCTTGTTTCTTTCTCCTCCTTTCCTCTAGTTAACCCTGGGTTCTGTTACTTCTTCATGGTTTATTATTATCATTTTTAATGCAAATAGTAAAAACAGCATTATATTTCCTGGTTTTTCAGGTCTGTATACACATAAAAAAAGATGCAGAATGAGCTCATGTGGAAGACTCAAATATGACTCATTTTATTAGCTACTGAAGCTCATGTTGTACTATGTAGGAGCACAAACTTCAAATTCAAGTATGGTTTCAACGTTCTCATGATTACTCTTGCTATAGAAATTCCTTGATTTATTGCATTTGAAGACTGTTAAGTTTTTTGTAGGATTTGATTTTAAATCATTAGCTCACTTAAGTGTAACAGTTTGTGTAATTTAAAAACCCAAAACAAAGCCCAATCTTTGTAACTGTGGAAAAGGGGCTGTCATGCACAAAACCACATGTTAAAGAGCACTTGCTAAATAATGCAGCCCTTGGAATGGCCTTGTTTGTTTTTTGCTCCCTTCCCCTGTGCAGGTCAGATACTCCGCTGATCTACAAAGCCGTGCCGAGCTGGTTTGTCAGAGTGGAGCACATGGTGGAGAAGCTGCTGGAAAATAATGCCCAGTGCTACTGGTAATGTCTCCATGGATCTGCTTTGTCCTTTGCTTGGGATTGGGTGTGGGGGTGTGCTGGAGTTCTGCCAAGCTCTGCCATCCTTAGTGTGTGCTCAACTTCCAGAGTCCTTCTGAGCCAGTGCTGCTGGAATGGGGCTGGGACCAGTTTGAAACAGGGTTTTATCCAGTAAGGTTGAATACTTAATTGTAATTTACAGTGGAATACGCTACAGGATCCCTAGAAGTGTCATGGTATGCAACCCTGAGCAACTCAACATGAGAGAAACTGCAGTGGAAATTCACTCTGCAGAAACATGGAAGTGCACAGCCAAGCTTCCCAAAAAACTCCCCCCTGAGAGAAGAATATAGGCAGCTTAACTCTGGGTTTGTAGTGTTCCGAAGTGAACTAATTTTTAGGGAAGTTTATTCATCTAGTTATGGCAGAAAAGGTTGATTACTTTGTCATAGGTACATTTGAAGAAGAAAAGGCCCCCACATCCTCCTCCTTCAAACCACCTACAAAAAAATCCAACGCAGCTGCCCTAGTTTGTGGAATTGTTGTAATCAAATGTGGTTTCAGAGGTTTAAATACACATTTTCTACTAATGACTAAAATTAAATCTTTGTAGGTATATAGGGAATGTGAAAAATAAGTGAGAAATTTATGTAGAAAAGAACATGTGAGTCTTAGATAACTTGAGTAGATTATTAAATGCAGTGAGAGGGAGCTCTTGGTGCTGGTGGCCATTTTGAGAGTCAGTCGTGGGTTCCTGGTGTGTTATCAACACAATAATCTTCTCCTTTGGCACCTTTGTAATTGTTATTTGCCTTCCTCTCATCAATAAGTTGTGCCTGAGAGGCTGAGACCAAGTGGGGAAGATGTGGAGGTTACAACTTCATTCAGCCTTTCTGAATGAGGACTGTGAGGAGAGTTGGGATCCCACCGCTCTTCCATCACACTTGGCTCTTCTCAGCAACTCAGATCGTCTTAAAGAGGGTGACTCAACTTCCAGTGAGCTATTACTGTGTTTTTTATGGACAGTAGTTAGCAATTATATTCTCCATTTTGCATAACTGCTTAGGTGGTGCAGGCACTGTAAATACTGCAGGATGTGGGAAAAGTGAGTGGTCCATAATAGACTGTCCCAAAATGCTGCAGTGATGGTTTGCTGAGCAGCACATGCCCAGTCTGCTCTGGGAGAAGAGTTTACAGATTAGTAAGTGTTGCTTTCTGTTTTCCATAGCTGAACATACTGTGATCCTTCTTTGGGGGAAAAATAAGCTGGAGAGGGGGTGCAAGTGTTTGTTCTTAGCTTTAATTAGCTCTCTCAAGATGCTTTTACTGTTGGGATGACAGTAGACCTGCATACTTAATTCTTACATGAACATAAGAAAAATGGAATGATGCTCTTAAGGGAATATCTGAATGGGTGAGATGGTTCTGTTTTTCCAGAAGTCAGAGTTTCAAGAAGAAGCTGCTAAAGGGACCTCTGTTCACCCAGGAGACGTTGGTAAGGGTTAGGGATGAGTTTCAACCCCCACCTCTTGCACATATTTGGGTTTTCAGGGGGTGCTCTTTGTAAGGGCTGAGTAGTGGGGATACAAGTGGAAACAAATGTAGGAGCTGCTATTGCAAAGGTTGGGTGAGAAGAGCAGGCAATTAAATCCCTTGGCAATATTCAATATGCTTGGAATTAAAAGAACTGTTTGGCATTTAAACAGTTCTGGAGTTTCAACATAATTCCATAACTGGACATAAAATGGGTTCTTCAGGCCTTCTCTCAGAACAGTGAGGCCTTGGGGATTCTAGTAAGCTTTTTGTTGGGAACATGTCTACAAATTCAGATGTATTATCACAAAATGATTAGTAATATTAATACATACTTCCAGGATGTGACTTTATAGCAGTTTGAATGCTGTGTGGCCTTTGTTCCATAAGGTTGGCTTTTAGAATCCAGCTTTTTAAAAGAAAAAACCAGCATTTTTAAGGTTTTCTTCCTGTGTTCTCTACTGATGTCAGTTTTTCTTAGGCTGTAACTTAAGTTGGGTTGAGACTGCTGATCTTCTTCAATATACATTTATTTAAATTTTGGGAACCCCATCCTTCCCAAAACCTACTTTTTTTGCTTTTGAAGGGACTTGATCTCTGAAAGTGTCACAGAAATATGTAGCTTTTTAAAAATTTATTTTTGGATTCTCTGGGGCTTCAGCATGTCCTGAAAATGAGAAGACTGGGGATAAATGCTTTTCAGACTATATTAACCTTTACAAAATGAGTTTGACTGCATTACTTTTTTTATTCCTATAAATGACTGATAGGTATATTGTCCCTTAAGAATAGCTGCCCTCTTGATAGTTATCCTTTCTGATGAAATAGATTAAACAGTTGGACAAACTTTGCAACCTGATTGCATTTCTAATTAGTTTTTTTTGTGAATTATCCAAGTGATAAAGCCACAGTCATTCAAAATTTATTAAAGCCAGCAACTCTATCTTCATTTTTCAAAAATAACTTCCTTGTAGCATTCAGGAATGGTTACATGAGTAACGTGCCAGCATTTTTATGAAATCAGAAGCCAAAAAACCCAGTTTCTCTGTCCCAACCCTCTTGTCACTATCATTGTATAGAGTGGTTTGTTGAAAGCTTTTTCTGTGTAACCATGATGAATGACTAAACCATGGCACCTTAGATGCCATTGTGGAATATAGGACTAATTCCTGTCACCAGTGTTCAGAGTTGGTCTAAATACCGAATTTATAAGTTATTTGAGGCAGTAAATTAGTGCAACTTATAGTTGTTTCTAAAGTATTTTAGTTCTGTAGTGTATTGTACTTCTGGCAGTGTATGTAACATTTCTATACTTGCAGGCCAATAGAACAGAGTCTGCAGGCTCCACTTTGTGTTTCAATATCAGGTTTGAACCTTTTTGTTTTCCTTTTAAACCTCCCTCGCTTGAAGTTCTACTTCAGTAACTCCTGAAACATTCACTTCTGACTGTTGCCAAGTTGCTGACGTTGGATATTGTGCAGTTGTGACATTGTTTGCATAAGATGGACAGCCCTTGGTGCAGTGGAAAAATGAGCATCAGTGGAAGGAAAGCAGGGGTGGGAGACAGGGAGAGGCTTCAAAGGAACCAGACTTTATGTTCTGGCATCTTCTCACCAGTGAAAAATCCAGGCATTGTAATAAAGGGCTTGATGTGTGGATTGTTAGTTGAAGGCATTATTTCTTTGTGACCATCACTGGGGCTGTGAGTTCTCACTGAGCATACCACACAGAGCACTTCAGTCCAAGTGAATTCCCTGGCTGACAGGTGGGAGCTTTGCACACCCTTCCTGCAGCTCCTATGTGAGCACCCCAAGCCCAAGTGCCTCCTTGTGTCAGTGGAGCTCTTTAATCTTTGGAGAAACTTTTGATCCTGATCGTTCTGATCTTCGTCCATGAAACTGTGTCTCACCTGGTGTGATCAGGAGTGATGCTTGTTGGTGAGGTGTGCAGGGGATGGGCTGTAGAGCCCATCTGCAGGACAAAGCAAATGTTCTGCCAAACTTCAGGTGGAGAATCTGAGTCTGTAGCAGGGCAGCGGAATTTTAAGTTACTAAAGAACTGTAGCATAGTGGAAGAAAATCAGTGAGTCCTTTGTTTCCCTACTTTTGCTTTTTTCCTTTAATAGTGTCTCCTAGGGTATTTTCTTTCTTTGTTAATATTGATCAGTACATTTTATATGGAAAGTTTTAAAATGCATTGTGTGTGTAGATTGATTGTTTTTTTTCTTTTGTTATCACCACACAGTTGTAACTCTCCTTTTTGAGTCGTCAGTCACACTTGCCCTACTCAGGAATCATGAATCCCGATCGGCTCTCCCCCCTGGCAGCGATTGTGATGTTCTGTCACTAGATGGCAACATTTCCCGAGGAAAAATTCAAATTGCTGGCACTGGCTACTGCAGGAGGTGAAACAAATGGCTGCAGGGTGAGCCTTGTGTTTGTCTTTACCAGAGCAGCACAAGGCAGAAGGTTTTATTGCCGTCTGCTGCCAGACGTGGCTGGGGATTAGAAGTGAATTTTGAGTCGTCTTCCAGTTGATTTCCATGGCTTGTGTTCTGCTGTGCCCTGAATTTGCTGTTTGCTCTCCGAGCCTCTTGAACAGAGGTGGCTGATGATGCCCTGAATAGAGCAGGTCTTGCTTTAGTCCCAGGGAAGGGTCTCCTGCAGCATAAAAGCTGAGTGAGTCAAGCACAGCACAGTGGGCAGCTGGGAAATCTGACGCGCTGGATGTGGGGTGTCTGCCACCCTTACACGTGTATATATATGTGGCTATATATGTCCATATCCATATATAGGTGAAGTTCAATAAGGTTAAGTGCTGGGTCCTGCATTTTGGCCACAATAACCCCCTGCAGCACCACAGGCTGGGACAGAGTGGGTGCAGAGGGGGCAGGCAGAAATGGACCTGGGGGTGCTGATGGCCAGGAAGCTCAACATGAGCCAAAAGGGTGGCCAAGAAGGCCAATGGTATCCTGGCCTGGGTCAAAAATAGTGTGGCCAGCAGGGCAGGGATCCTTCCCCTGGACTCTGCCTTGGTGAGGCCACACCTTGAGTGTTGTATTCAGTTCTGGGCCCTCAGCTCAGGAAAGATATTGAGGTGCTGGAGCAGGTCCAGAGGAGAACAACGAGGCTGGGGAAGGGACTGGAGCACAAGTGCTGTGGGGAGAGGCTGAGGGAGCTGGGGGGGGTTCAGTGTGGAAAAGAGAAGGCTCAGAGGTGACCTCATCACTCTCCACAGCTCCCTGAAGGGATGTTGTAACCAGGTGAGGGTTGGTCTCTTCTCGCAGGCAGCAGCACTAGGACAAGGGGACATGGGCTTGAGCTCAGCCAGGGGAAATTTAGGTGGGATATTAGAAATTCTTTCCAGAGAGAGTAATTGGGCATTGGAATGGCCTGCCCAGAGAGGTGGTGGATTCACCATCCCTGGAGATTTTTAAACTGAGATTGGACGTGGCACTGAGTGCCATGATGTGGGAAAGGGATTGGAGTTAGACCCAGGGTTGGACTCTGATCTCAGAGGTCTTTTCCAACCCAATTGATTCTATGATATATATATATATATATATATACATGGATTGAAATGGATCCTGAGTGGCAGTGCCCTATAAAGGCACTCTGTAATTAGAAATGTTAGAATATTCCAAAAGAAACTGCAGAAGGGAAAGCAGGAGCTCCGTTTCACCCTGGCTTGCGGCTGCGGCGATCAGTGCTGAGCTCGTTTGAATAGCAATTAGCCCCGTGCCCGGGTGTGCAGGTAAAAGGTGGGGAGGGATATGTGCCAGGGGTGTGTGTGTGTGTGTGTGTGTGTGTGTGCCAGGTGTATGTGTGCCAGGGGGCTGTGCCACGGGCGGAGGTGGTGGCAGGAACGGGGAGGACGCGCTCGCAGCATCACTGCGGGCACTGCGCTGGTTGCCGTGGGGACCGCAAGGGAGGAGCCCGGTCCGGATGCCGAGGATGGAGAGCGGCGCTGCTTTGGCTGCACGGAGACACAGAGTGATGCTCCTGGCCCGGCTTGGTGTGGGGAGTGTGGGTTCCGAGGGGAGGAGACCCCACTGCAGGGGGAGTCGGTGTGCCTGGCAAACAGGTGACCCCCTCCCGTCCTCCCTGCCTCGTGTTTAATTAGGTCCACGAAATAGATCGGCGCTAATTAAAGTGTCAAAAGGGGCATGAGTGGTTGCTTATTTTATCTCCTTGAATTAAAAGCCATTAAAAATCAATTTGAGGGCATGTTGAAGGAGGCTTGTTATTAGAGTGAATTAGCATAATGAAATTTAAGGCTTTGTCTTCGAAGGGTTGGTTAATGTTTAAAGAGAAAGCCAAATTCTACACCTAAAATAACCCTCCCAGATGTTATGCTGTGAATTCAAAGAAATCTGTACATATTGAATTAGATGGCATAAGATAACCACTTAATCGCCTTGGTGTTGCTGTTAAAACTCAGCAGTCTTCTGGGAGAATGGTTTTCTCTTTCCCATAAATGATTCCTGACTTCAGGTGTCACTTAAAATGTTCCCAGCTTGCCAAATGAAGGGATAGATCTGGGATCATCTTTACAAAACAGAAGCTGTATTAGATTTCTTAATCTGCTATTAAATTGCCTAATTCACACCACTTGAGGTAGTGTTGTGTTTATCAACTTCGTAGTCTGTCTCTTTTGGGGCTGTTTTTCAAATAATTGATAAGCCAAGAGCTTCTTTCAGTTAGCAATTATGAAGTAAATCTTACCCAATACATAAAGTTGCTGTGGTTTTCCCAAGAATGTAATGAATAAAATGAGCTGGTTAGAGGAGAGAAAGGTTTAATATATCTTTATGTAACATCTTACATAGCTTTTAATGGTAAATTGATGGTAAAACATGATGCCTGTGCTGTGGCAGTATCTGACAGCTCTTTATTTTGGCAGTGCTGGTTGTGTTTACAGAAAAGAAAGAGCTGCCCTGAGATAGATTCTGCATCCTGTGGCTGGGGCACAGTGAGCCAGTCCAGAGTCATGCTGAGCACATCTGAGCTGTGAAATGGAATAATAAGTTGAATTCAGTATTTGCAGTTGTGTTATGAGCACAAGAGTGATGCTTCAAAATAAATACACAGAAGAGGAACAGATGTCTTAATCCTTTTAGTAAGTTTCCTTCTGAATTATAATATTTTTTGTTGACATCCTGCACATTCCTCTTCTGGAGATACAGTCAGAAGGCAAATCTATTAATTTTAATTGATGCTGTCCCTTGAGTATTCATTGGTGATGGGAACCCCCTGGGTCAGCCCATGGTGCCTTGCTCTGGGATGCCCATGCCTGCTCTAGGATTGAAGATGGGCACTAATTGCTTTTTTCAGATTCATGCACATTTTTCTTGTGTGATTTAGGATACCGAGTGATACCAAGACTTTGAAGGCAAAGAAAATGGTTTCTGTTGTAATAAGGTAATAAATGTTGTTAAAGGACTAGGTTTTGTTTCATTCTTTGTGGTGTTTGTAAAATGGAATTTTAATTTTAGACACTAAGAAAATGAGTAGCTCCCAAGAAAGGATGTGGGAGTTGACTCTTCAGAGGACTTAGCAGTGCATGATTTTAAAAAATCCCAAATCTGCTTCAGAAATAGGAACAGTCAGACAAAACTGGACATGGATATTTGCAGCAAATGAGTAATTTTTCCTATCTGTATAGAGTTTTGATGTTGGGAAAGTAAGATAGAAAAGAGCTCTCAAACAGGTTGGAACTACTGTAAAATCTTTCTAATTTATGATTTGACAAAATTACATTTACTTCTTGTGTTGTGAAGTTCAGTTCCCTGAAGTTTCCATCTGCTGCAGTGTCTGTTTCTTTAATGCACTGTCCTGGGTACCAAGAGGAGAAACAGCTCCTGTCCCACACTGTTCCAGAGGAATGATTCAAGAGCTTCCTGACCTGCTGAGACAGCAGTCTCCTTCACCTTGCTACACCTTGGAGAAAGAAGTATGAAATCCTCTGTCTCATTTTGCAGAGAAATGTGAAGGTCAAACTCAACAAAAATTGTAGGCAGGTTGGGAAAAAAGTTGTTTCTCACAGCTGAGTTTTAGGAGCTGCAGCACAATTTTGCTTTAGGAGAGACGCGGCTGCTTTGCTTGCACCTGCAGCTTTGCAGAACTGGTTGATGCTGGGGCTTGACCTTTCCTGAGCTCTGCGTGTGCTCAGTGCCAGGAGCAGGGGCTTGCTCTGGTCTCCTTGTCACACCCAAGTGCAGGCTCTGGCCACCAGCAGGAACCTGAAATGTGTGCATTCAGGGGGTTTGTGAGGGGTGTCTGATTAGACAGGAAACACACGTGCATTGGCATATTGGAGGGGGCTTTTTGTTTAGCTGTGAGTTGCTTTGTGTAGATGGAAGAGGGAAAAAATGCTTCCTCAGTTGAACATAGACCTGTGGCAGGATGGTATCTGCATTAAAATTTAACAGAAGTGTACCAGGAAAATATTTCTGCTAGGATTAAAAAGAAAGTGAAAAAACTCTATAGGAACACAAACCTGGAGTTGGTGTAAATAATGGTCAGATGCTGGTAACAACATTATTGAGAATACTCTCTTGTTTTCCCAGCTTAATGAAATATGCAAATAAAAGGTGCCTCTGATTTTATTTTTTTTTCCTTATGTAGGTAAATGTCAGGCAGATGTCTGTAGCTTCATCTAGTGAGACTAAGTCAAAGAAATGGGCTTCAGTCTTGGACTGTGCCCTGGTGCAGATCCCTCCTCCAGCTCGTTCCCAGCTGGGCTGTGTCTGCCCTTGGGCACCACCTCTGCCATGGCATGAACCTGTTGTTTTAAGTAACATTTCCTCTGAGTGATTGACCCAAAATGTTTGTGAAATACAGGCTCTCTTTTATTTTTTTTGCTGGCTGTGTTAGTGTTATTTCTGTGCTGTACCTCTAAAGAGCCATAAATTATTGTTGCAAATGTGGTTCGTAGTAGATGAAGAGGTTTGTGTTTTATGTTCCACTGCAAACTGGCAGCAGGGTCAGACCACTTTACCAGAAGATGTAAATTATATGCTTTCATAGCACAGGGAGAGAGAGAGATCACACCACATACATTTTTGTGGTTAATGTCCACTTTGGGGATGAAATTAATTTTTCATGTGTGTTTTGAGGAGGCAGAGTTGAAACTCTCAGCATTTTAGTGTCATTGGGGGATTGTCTCAGCCTCTAGCTATGGTAAATGGGACTAATAATTTCAGCTAATCAGTGTCTAACAACTTCTGAAAAATGGAAACTAGTTTAGGAGTGATGTAAAGAGAAGTTTTCCACATTAGTGGAGTGTTGGGCAAATGCTAATGATCTTTGTGCAGTTTCCACTTATGTTTGGAGAGAGGGTCTCTTAAGGTCACCAGAAAAAGTTAATAGTAATGAGTCCCACGCTGCACCAAATTAGGAAAGCCTGTATACATTTCTAAATTTCAAAGCAGGGCTACAGTTGTCATGTGAAACATGAGTCACTGAGTTTGTTTCAGGTTTTTTTTATATCTTATTTTTGTTCAAGAAGTGTTGCAGAAGACAACTTTGCAGCTGGAAGTAAATCCAGAAATGGTGAGGGAAGCTCTGGAACTTCAGGCTGATATTTAGTGAGGCTTTTAAGAGTAGTTTTATCCACCTGGGACAGCATTGGCATCAAGAAGCCTTCAGATCTCCACATGGCGTCATCATTTAAAAGAGAGCAGCTTTTATTTTCATCAATAGTTTATTTTTTTTATTCACACTTATTTCATCTCCTGCTGCTGGGCCAAATCCTACCTCAGTGTGTCATGTGAATCCATTCTTTTAATTTTTCCTTTAGAGGATCCTTTCCTCTTGTTACTCTTGGGACTGAGCTGTGATTAAAAATCTCCTTCAAAAAGAAATATTTGATAGAGGACCAAGAGCTTCAACAGGAGAAGGTTGAAGAGACCATGAGTGTTATGTAGTTTGGCTGCCTCTCCTTGAGAAGCTGAAGGTCTCCTAATGCAGCTCAGACTTTGGGAAGGTCCCTTGTAGATACAGTAGAAAAACCAGTGCCATGGTTTGCTCAGTAACTCAGTTCTAGAGTGACTTTATTGTTGTGAGCTGCTCATTCACAACTTCTGTGTGTCTCTGGCACTGTCTTAAGGTTATTCTTCCTGTGAGTTTCATTTGAGGTTTTAAATGCAGGGTTTTAGGCATGAAGGGAGTATATTGTTGATCTTAAAACCCATTGCTGTTCCTCACCTGCCAGTGGTAATTGTTCAAATAGTTAATTGTTTGTTTGCATCCTAAGAGAAAACCAGGTTTTGATGAAATCACCAGGCCTTTTAGCATATTCAGGAGCCTTGCTGGGCATCAGGTTCTGGCGTTAACCTTTGAGCTCAAAGCCACTTCCATATGATGAAAATTTCTCTGTAACATCCCTCAGTGCTCATTAATACTCCAAATGAGGCTCTGGGGTTGAGAGGGATTTGTGGTTGGGGGCGTGTTTTATTTTTTAATGGGGTAAATCAAATTGGAGATGATAAATGAGCTTGGAAAGGACTTTTTCTGTGATCCATCAACCTGACTAATGTGTAGATACTTGGATGCCCACACATAATCCAAGGTGCCTTTTAATGCTGTTACTCCAGACTTTTCAATCTTTTGGTATTTCATTCAGCACCAAAATCAATAGTGGTTTCATTTTCTGTATGTAAAATGTAGCAGTTGAGTTGTTATTCACCATTAATTCTAATCCTCCAATGCTGGACTGTCCTGAGGATTTCTGGCCATCATTTCATCCCTAATTAATCTCTTCTGTGTTACACATGTTTTTCTGAGTTACTTTATGGTAAAATAAGCTGATATTTCTCACTTCTGTAGCTTACCTGGACATCCAAGATGAGCAGAAGAAATGGTGTTATGTTTTTGGCAGCACCTCCGTAGGTCTTGCAGTGGCCAGTGCTGTAATAAAAATGTGCTCCAAGTCATGTAAATGCTGAATTAAACTTGTTTCATGGATGAACGGAAATACAGCCATTCTTACTGGCTTTCTTTTCTGTGGAACATAGTCATAAATACTTCTTCCTTATTTTTGGTCCAGGGTTCCAGATTTTGTGAGGGAGAAGCGTTTTGGGAACTGGCTTAAAGATGCTCGAGACTGGGCCATCTCCAGGAACCGCTACTGGGGCACCCCCATCCCTCTGTGGGTCAGTGAGGACTTGGAAGAGGTGAGTAAAGACATGAAAGGTTCCAGCTGACAGAAGAGCCTGTCTATGCATGTTGGTAGCTCATTTTGATGGGCACTTTTCTCTTTGCTGCAATCTGAGCTTCTATTCATATGTCTTAATAGTGTATGTGTATAATCTCTGTATATTTATATGTATATAGCAGGTGGTGGATACCTGCATATTTATGGGTGCATTTGTGTGCCTGTACAGGCTTTCTTTGCTCTTGCTTGAAAACTGCAAGCAATTTTCCTTGGTTTTTATATTCAAATTAATGTTTTCTTTTCTGTAAGACTTTGCAGTGATGGCAAACCTAATGGGAATAACAAATGCAGTGAGAAAATGGCAAGAAAGAGATTTTATTTTTTTTTCCGCTCAGTCCTTTCAGTCTGCTCTTGAAATTCTGGTGCTCAGTTTCTTGGAGCCAAGTGAGTTGCTGAAGGCATAAAAGCAAGTCCAGCACAGGAGAACAGGGAAGATATATATATTTGTAGTGCTACAAATGTGACTGTAGCAGACTGTAAAAGCATCATGGATCTGGGGGAGTGATGGATGTGTGTGATGGGAATGCTGGAACTGAGCCTGTCCAAGGGCTGAGGTGCCCTGCACTTGGTAGGGTGACACAAACTGCTCCCTTGGCTTTGGTGGCTGCTGCTCTGGAAGGGTCAAAACACAAAGTTATAAAACTGTTTCTGAAGGTAAAATAGGTGAAGTTGGAGGGATTTGTGTGGTGTTTTCCTTTTTTTTTTTTTCTTCCTTGCTGTGTTGTTACTTCCATTAGATGTGTCTGATAAGCCTGTGCTGGAAGTAGGAAATGGTGATCAGTGTCAGGATGTCCATGGGAGGTGAATACTGAAGAGATTATTTTTAATGTCTCTTGCTTTGAAAAAGTTTTATTCTTCATTTTAGACCTGTAAGACCTCTAGCAGGAAAACATATGCTAGAGGAGTATTTTATGGTCTTAAACTTGCTATTGCTGAGATGTGCACCATAAAGTATTTTTTATTTCCTCTTCATTGGCAGTCTTGCTGGTAGGCAGGGAGATGTTGGGGGAGGGAGGGAGATAGTCCTTGCCATTACAATTTCAGTATCTGAGAAAGCTTTGGCAGTTGGATTCTATTTATGCAACGAGTGTGTTTTTAAATTACTGACAAACCCAGTGCTGCTGTCTCTCCTAGAACAGTTAAGGCTGAGTTTGAAGATTGACAATTTATACTTCTTTTTTTTTCACTTTTATCCAAGGTTTTTAAGTCTCTTGTTTGAGATAACTTTTAGGCAATAAAAAGGCTTTCAGTTTAGTGCCAAAGTATTTCAAAGCTTTGTTCTACAGCTGAAAAAGACTGTGTAAAGGTTTCATTACTTTCACTCCTTGCCTCTAATAATATTTCATTTTCTGTCCAGTCTCCCCATGTCTCTAATCCTGTATGTACAGATTTTTTTGTTTTCTAGGTTTGATTTGTTTGTTCGTAATAACAGTATGATGTCTAACTTGGAAGAGTGACCTTTCCTTTGAAATTAATTGCAAATACTCCTCAGGGCTTGGTGTTCTGAATAAAGATAATAAATACCAACAGGTCTATGATTTTTATCCATAGATGTTACACATTTGTGTTTGCTCTGGAGTCTGAATGTCATGCTTTAATAGCTGAGTCTGGCTTTGAACCCAGCTGAACTTCATGTTAGTGGGGTTTTTTTAGCATTCACTCTCTTTTTATGCAGGTGGGGTATGCTTGAAAAACCAATACCATTGGAACTGATGTGGAACTGAAGGCCTGGGTGACATCTACTCTCACATAGGAAAAATCCTCCCTCCAAACTCCCTGCCTTCAGTGTTCTGCAGCCCAGAGCTGTGTGAGAGTGCAGGGCATCCTCTTCAGGCCTCGCTCTCAGAGCAGCATTTTGTTGCAAGCAATTACACTGTGCTTATTAAACCCTGGAAAAATAATAACAGTTTCTTAATACACACTAAGGTGAATTAATTGGTATTAAAGGGATTTTTATTATCAATCAATAACTGGTTTCCCACAGTTTTATTTTAGCTTTTATTTTAGTCTTTTTTTTTAGCATAATTACCAGGTAGGGACACATAATGGAAGTTAAATTTTGAAACTTGGGTTTATTACCACATTTTTGCATGCAGTTGATAATTTTAAGCTTTCAAATCTGTGATTTCCTCAGTGGAGGAACCCATCTCACTTGAGTTAGATAATACAATTTTTAAATAAACAACACCCCAAGTTGATAAAGCAGATATGGGCTAATTTTATAGGAGTTGCATACAAATCAATATTCAGTGATTGTAGGGGCATCCTCTGCTGCTGTCATTGCTTGTCACACCATCCACTGGTTTGGGTGCACTTCGTCTTGCATAAAAGAGCCACAGGACCCTGACTCTGCTCTCCTGAAGGGCCAGGGAACTTCTTCAGGTCTGTTCCTGGGCTGCTTTGGGGCTGCATTAAGCCACTTGTGGCTGGCTGTAGCACTCATTCATCCTACTGTTTTAATGCTCAAGAGATGCTTCCTAAAGGTCCCAGAATGTCTTGCTGGCACACTGCTACACATGTGAACTCTTCTTTCTGGGAGCACTCCTCCCCCTTGGATTGTGGTACTGAATGGAGTGTGAAAAGCCAGTAAAAGCCAACATTTTTGTTTGCTGGCAACTGCAGAGCTGTGCCCCAGGAACATCAAGTGCCACGAGTGCTGCTGGATGGTTTATTCTTCCTATTTATATGGGTAATCCCAGATAAAATGCTAATATTCATTTTGGTAAAGCATTTAACCTTGACCTCTGGTTTCACAGTAGGTCTCAGAGATGCTGAAAGAGGCTTGAGCAGCCCCCAGTCCCAGCCTATTTCTTTCAGTCTTTGCTGCCTGATAATAAATGTTGATGTAACTGGTTTTGTAGTTGATGTGGCTGAAAAATGAAATGGAGGAGGAGCACGAGACTGATGGGGAGAGGGGTCAGGCTACTAAAGAAGGCATCACTCCTGAAGGAATGTACCCAAAGCACTAATGGAATTTGAGAGCAGAAAGCCAGTGTGTTGCAGAATCGAGTGGGTGCAGCCTAATGAGGGGTTGAATTTGATTAACATCTACTTGCTGTGTTCCTGTCTTGCCTTCAAGGATGTGATGAGCTCCCCTTGCAGCACAGCAGCTCCATCCTTCTGCCCCTGACAGAGTGGCTATTCAGTGTGGCCATGGCCACCTTCCTCTGGGGGTTGTTGGGTTTTTCATGTGAACTTGGGGTTATTCCTTCTGTAGGTAACTTCTGGGTGCAGTTCTGCATCCAACATTTGGAATTTTACTGAAGTACTAAAATGTTTGCTCTAAAAGCAACAAGTAATGGGCAACTTTTCATCCCGAGCATATGTGAAGGTATATTTAAATATAAAAGTTAGGGAAGATGAATGATCTGTGTGTCCAAGGGTGTTTTTTGTTTGTGCTGCTCTTAAAACCTTTTCTTCCTCCAGCAGTGCTGAACTAAGCACCTGCTGCTGCTCACTTGAGCTTATGGGGCCACACAGTGAATGAAGAGCAGACCTGGGTTAAAAATAGTTGGTTGATAAAGGTGTTTTTAACCTGGGATGGATCAGTCCCCCAGTGTGGTTTGCTGTGCCCTCTGCTGTACTTGGCCATCAGAACCATTGTTGTGCCTCAGTTCCTACAGAAGAAAAGACAGATAAGTAATGAAAAAATTAATTTCAAAAGTACTTTAACAGAAGAAGATACTGATTAGTAATGCAGATCAGCAGTTGAATCAGACTCGGAAAATCATGTCTTGTAAACCCAAATCAGACTGTCTTTGTAATTCATGACAGCTTTTTGGAATTAAATACTCCAAAGCCTTTTTGTTGGTCACAATTTCTGTGTATGCATATATTTAAGACTACTCAGGCACTACTCTGATTTACTGTATCCTGAGAGTAACTTAGGAAAGTATGTGAGTTGTCTTAAATCAGGGCAGTGGTCTCTAACATCATTGACTGCTGTGTTAGATTGAAGATGGGGACAAATTTGTGTTGGTTTGTCAGCTTCATCATCTGCTTCAGAAGTTACCTACAAGCCTCCTGTCTGGTGTTTAAAAATATCAGACTACAGCTTACAAATAACTGGCTAAATTTCTTGAGTGTCTCTTGCAGGTAGTTTGTGTGGGTTCCATAGCAGAACTGGAAGAGCTGTGTGGAGTGAAAGTCACTGATCTCCATCGAGAAAGGTCAGTCACAGAGACTGTAACTGGTTATTAAAAATAACTCAACAGCCATGAAAAAATCTTGGGTTTCTTTGCTCAAACCCTGAGACCCAGTTTAGGTAAAACAGCTAAGTGGAGAGGATTTGTGATAAATGCACATAAATTCTCCTTTCCTCTCTCTTGAGTGTTGTTAAAACAGCAAAACAGCTATCTTTGAAATAGCCTTAAATTACAAAGATTGTGGCAGAAATGCTGACCTTTTTGACCCATCATTAAAACCAAATCCCAGACTCCATCCTCACAGCATGTCAGAGGTTTCTGTAGATGAATTTTAGTAGAATTGGGGGGGCTTCCAGGGTGGTTTCTGTTAGAAGCTGCTTGAAGCTTCCCCTGTCCTGTGGAGCCAAGGACAGCCAGGGCCAGGAGGGACTTCCTGCTGGTGGCCAGAGTTGAGCCAGTTAAGAATCCCAGTCACGGCTCTGGGGTAACATAGTTAAGAATTTAGGAGTGTGGGGCAGTTGGAAATTTCAGCCATGAGATGATAACGCAGAGAGAGAGAGAGAAAGAGAGACCAAGGTTGGAGCAGGAGGAGGAGAAGGGACCCAACGCTGGAGCGGGGAGTGGGGAAGGACTCAAAATTATACCCCCACCCCACCTGCAGCCCATGGAGGACCATCAGGGTGCAGAGACCCCCCTGCAGCCCATGGGATGACCCACAGGACAAGAGCAATGGCAGCAACAACAACTGACTGCAAAACCCCAATTCCCTGCTCCCTGGAACTGCTGGAAAGAGGGAGGAATGGGAGTAGAAAAGTGTTCTTAAGACTGATTTATTTCTTACTTTTTAGTGTTATTACTTTTAGTTCTTGATAGTAATAAATTGAAGTATTTAGCCACTCTTGAGTTGGCTTTGCCATTATCTCTCAGCTGTTTTTTTGGTTTTTTTTGTTTTTTGCCTTTTGTCTTTTTCCGTTTTTTGCCTTTTGTCTTTTTCCGTTTTTTGCCTTTTGTCTTTTTCCGTTTTTTGCCTTTTGTCTTTTTCCGTTTTTTGCCTTTTGTCTTTTTCCTTTCCCCCTGGGAAAGGCCGGGGTGGGGTGGGCCTGGAGGTTTGGGTTGGACACCAGGTGAAAACCCTCCTCCTACTGCTCCTCAGCTGCGCTTGGACATGCTGTGTGTTTTCTCTCCCCCAGCGTGGACGAGCTGACGATCCCGTCGCGGGCCGGGAAGGGCTCTCTACGCCGTGTGCCAGAGGTGTTCGACTGCTGGTTCGAGAGCGGCAGCATGCCCTACGCCCAGGTGCACTACCCCTTCCACAACAGGAGGGAGCTGGAGGACGCCTTTCCTGCTGACTTCATCGCCGAGGGCATCGACCAGACCCGAGGATGGTAACGCCCTGCCCCTCCTCCTCCTCACTGGGCTGCTGCTGCCCCGCAGTGCCCTTACGTCTGCGTGGCTCTTTAGGTGTTGGGTGGACTTGGGTTTTGTAGTGAAATTCAAGGTAGTCTGAAGCTTGATGACAAAAGGAATGTTCCCAGCTTTTATGGGAATTGTCTTAGGTGACAGGGCACACACCTTTGGGCCTTGGTGACAGGGCACACACCTTTCAGAGAAATCTCTGAATTATCATACAGCTCCCCTTCTCCGAGTGCTGTCATTGCCCTGTAGTGCCCTTACGGCCGGGTGGCTCTTTGGGTGGATTGGGTTTTTGCAGTGAAATTCAACATAGTCTGAAGCTTGGTGACAGAATGCTCCCAGCTTTTATGGGAAATGTCTTTATGTGACAGGGCACACCTTAGACCTGGGAAAGAGAAATCTCAGCAGCTGCATTATCATAGAGCTCCCCTTCTGGGTGTGCTGTCATTGCCAGGTGGCTCTCTAGGTGTGGGGTGGATTCATTCTTTGCAGTGAAATTCGACGTAGTCTGAAGCTCAGTGACAGAAAGGTTAGCAAGGAATACTCCCAGCTTTTATGGGAAACATCTTTAGGTGACTGGGCACACCTTTGGACTGGGGAAGAGAAATCTCAGCAGCTGAATTGTCGTAGAACTCCAGTTAGCTGCTAGAAACAGAAGTGCAAGTGAGTCAGTTGAAACAGAGTCGATGTTAGAGGATTTCGAGGCAATTTATGGGGAAGTCATTTTTGCAGAGTAATTTTTGCCCCAAGATTAAATTTGAATTTATAGGAGTGCAGAAAGAAAACAAATTAAGTGAAATCTGATTTTATTAAGGTCTTAGAATTCACTAAAAAAACCAAACAAACCACATTTTCTACCTACAAACTAAGTTCAGCAGAATTAAAAATTGTATGGGATTTTTATGTGGATACAAAATCTATTCCCGGTACTTAGAATTCCAGTAAAAAGATGGGAGGAATGACAGATTTTTGGTTCCGGGATTTAACTGTTTGAGATTGGGATGCTACAGTGGATTAGTGTGTGCCACAGAGTTACTGCAGTGGTTCTTTAATGTTCTCCTTTGAAAGATGTGTGGGAGCTGGGGCAGATGAAAGGATCAGTGCACCCAGTGAAGCTCTGGTGCCATTAAAAGAGGATGCTCTGGTGACTTTAACTGGCCTGTTTCTAGGATGATATTAATCTAACTCTGAGTGCAGTGCAGCATCTGAACCCACTAATCACTGTGCTTTCAGTCTGTTACATTATTTTTTACCTAATCAGGGTAAGTACATGGATAAGCAGCTTCTTTCTCTTTCCATGGTAGGCTGAACTGAATCATCTCACTGATTCAGCTGAAGTTGAGCTCTGGAAAAACAGCAGAAGTCCTGGGGCTGGTTCTGGTGCCTCTGTGGTTGTGGACACCCCTTGGTGTGAACCCTCAGACTTGTGTACTGTAGTCAATGCAAGTGGAGACTTAGTGCAGTCTGGGGCAGATTGCTTTTAGGTTTTAACATCATCATAAGAGTTCCTTAAGTCTTCACCAGGCCCAGCTCTGTTTCATCTTTTTGTCTCCAAACCCCTGCCTTGATTCCTGATGCTCCTACCATGGTGCTCCTGGCTGTTCATAAGCTGGTGCTTTGGTAACAGAAATGTTGGGTGCTTTGCAGTAGAGCACGTCTGTGAAAGAGGGAATTCAGATGTGAGGTCTAAGTGAACAACAAGCTGGGGAGTTCTGAAGCATTAAGAGCACAGTATGTAATTTTGATCTGGCACATTCTGTATTAAGTGTTGAGATACAGCATGGAGATTGGGTTTTGTCTTTGGGCAGAAGCTGCAGCTGCTGTCAAGTGAGGACTGAAAGGTGCTGAAAGGCTCAGGAGGTGATCTGGTGGCTTCTGTTTGACTCCACAGAAGGGGAGAGAGAAAGTCAAGGAAGACAAGGAGAAAATTAATGTGACTGAGGTGATGAGCCAGGAGAATGATCTTTTTAATGACTTTCTGCATGGATAGAGAAACAGCTGAATTATATTTGTTAAAGCCACAGGAAAAAAGTCTTAGAGTAGCTGGGTTGCAAGGATGGCAGTCCAGACAGATTGGTAGGAAAGGCTGTCTCTGACTGTATATAGGGAGATGCAGCCAGATTTACACTCACAGCCACAATGTGGTGGCCTACAGGGAATTCACAGCTGGAGGTTTTTGGCATGAACCTCAAAGGATCATGAATTTACAGTTGTTCAAGAAAGGAGTTTTCTCCCCCTTAAGGGGATTGGATGAGGAATGAAGTAGAACAAAGAAGTCTGTTGAGGTTGGTTTTACTGTTTCTTGACTGATGGCTGTTTATCTGCAAGGACATACCTAGAAACAGGCTGAAATTTGGTGAATGGCAGGTTAAACAGATAAGTTGAAGTTTTCAGGAAACAAGTGTGTCTGTGGACAAGACATTTCAAAAATAAGGTGCAGAAAGACACTCCTCTAAAATATTCAGAGTGAATGAGGTGAATTTTCTCAAAAGCACAGCCTGAGGAAGAATGAGAAGACTTCCACGAGGATGTGTGTAAACCAGTGGATCACAGGTTCTCAAAGACAGTCTTGTGGCTGTCATCAGCCAAGGTACATCATGCTGGGACTCTTTGGGTTTGACAATATAAAGAACATACAATTCTTGGGTGCCTTTTTCCACTGCCCCTTGTTCATCTTTGCCCCAAATATGAGAATTTGTGACCAGCTTGTAGAAGGTGCTGGAAGGTTGTCCATGAGGCACCTTTGTCCTAAGGCAGTGCTGCTGTGTCAGCCTGGTAGGCTTGAGGGGCTGATCATCTGAGTAAATGCTCAGATATTTATGTTTAGAGGTTTTCTTAAGAAGGTTAAAAATGGAGATGGAGATTTTGAATGTTTGTGAGCAGGTAGGAGGAGTGTTGGTTCAAATTAGTGAACTCAAAATGCAGTTTAAGAAGGAGTTTTTGGGTCCTGCAGTGTGAACTGAGGTGATTTGGAAAGTTAAGGGCCTGTCTGAGATAAGATCAGACTTGTCAGGCAAGTCACTTAATAAATCGAGTAATACACACAGCAGCCTTTACAGAGGACCCTCAAGTGTCAGAATAAAGATTTTGCAATTATAGGCAGCTTTTTGATGAAAACAACTTGGAATATTCAAATGGATTTTTTTTTTCTCCCTCTGAAGTGTTTCTCCACTAAATCTTTGTGCAAATACGTAGTTCTGAGACGTAACCTCCTGTGCCTTATTACAGCTTTATTCCAATCACCTTCTCTTTGAAGGTTGCTAAGCAGTTGTCAGTGTGATACTCATTTTGAACCAGGAAAGCTGTGCCCACCCTCCAGTTACTTTCTTAAAAGTAATTACCAGCAGTGCAGTTACAGCAGCTCACAGGTCCCTCCTCTGGTGCAGGCTCTGACTCCTGAGTGTGAAATTACCACATCATCCTGCACCTCCACTTAATTTCTCAGTTATAATCAGGTATCAGCCTGTTGAACAATAGGTGCCTGTGCTTTCTCCAACACCAATTTCCTAAGTGTCCCAGACAGTTTGTGGAGTGATTGTAAACACATCACATGAAATGGAGAGCAGCTACTTTCCCTGTTTTCTAGTGAAGGCCAATTAACCAGGTAACCATAACCTCCTTCCGGTCAAATCATTGGCTTCAGTAAAAGAGGCTCTTCTTGGTTTTGATAACTTGCTTTTATGCTGTCTGTTAGGCTGAAAAATCCACAGTTAACACACACCCCCCAGAGAGTGCTTGTTCCTGGCTCACCTCATGTTCAGAGGTTTACAGTGAACAAACAGGAAGCATGTTCAGGGGCTGAATTCCTGTTTCTACATTAAATGGGAAAATGCTGCCATTTTATTCTTTCCACCATTCCTACTGCTTACTGTTACAATTTTTCAGCCTTTTTGCACTCATAGATTCCAGCTGAGCAAACATCATGATAAGCTACAAAGAAGCTCTACTTTCAATAAGCTCCTCTTCTGAGTCTTTGCCACATAAATGTTCCAATTTTAGTTTTGCTGGGGGAAAGCAGCATAATGAAACCAGTTTGTTTTGTAGTGAGGACGTGTAGACTTCAGCTTGGTGTGTTTATAAAGTCCCGTTTTTTTTGTCTCATTTCAGGTTCTACACTTTGCTGGTGCTGTCCACTGCTCTTTTTGGAAGGCCTCCTTTCAAGAATGTCATTGTGAATGGCCTTGTTCTTGCCAGGTTGGTGGGTCAGTCTGCTCTTCCTCAGCAGATTGTTAGTCAAAGAATGTTTCAGCTAAGTCTGTGGTGGACTTTGAAGCTGTTAAGACTTTTCAGGGTGATGTCAGTTTTGCAGGAGATAAGAGACACCTAAGAGTGAGAGGTTCCCACATCCCAGCTCTCTGTTGCACTGGGTTCTTTCCAGCAAGATTAGTCCTTCCCAGAGAGAGCAAATGAAAGAAATTCTATCTGTTAGGCAGAGTAAAGGAGATGATAAATGCCATTTTAGATTGATTTTAAGTTAATTGTATTTATTTCCCTTTATTTTCAAATAAAACTTTGCCAGTGGACTGGAGGGATTGACTCAAAACAAGTGCATCATCCCTCAGCCTTGGTAGGAAAGACAGATTCCTGCTTGGTTTTGTAACTTGGAAGCCTCTTGGGTTGGGTTTTGGGTTTTTTTGCCATTGCTCTGGTGGGTTGAACACTCATTCTGAAGTGATGTGCTAATATATAATTGTCTGTGCTATGAGAACATGACAGAAGAATCAAGCTGGATGTGAAGGGCCTTTTTTTCTTTATCCATGTATTCCAAAACTGCTGGGAATTGATAACTCCATTCTGATATTTTCTAGTGATGGCCAAAAAATGAGCAAAAGGAAGAAGAATTACCCTGACCCAATGCACATTGTAAATAGTTATGGAGCTGATGCGCTAAGGTAGGATCTCTTGGCTCAGGGTGCAGAGGGATGTGGTGGCTTTCTGGTGGTGGCACACATGGACTGGGAGGGGCTGCTGTGGAGCTGGACAATTATCAGCAGGAGGACAGTTAATTTTAGAAACTTCTAGACCACTGTGACAGCCAATTAGCTGGAATGGTGAGTGAATCCACAGAACTGGCAGTGCCTGGACTTTGTGTCCCCTTGTCATGTCTCCTCAGGGCTGGTAGCAACCCCAGCTGATGTGCTGGCTGGAGGCTCTTCGAGCAGAAGGCTTCCCTTCAGCCACCGCTGTCAGCTGTGGCAGCTGAGTCCGAGTTGGCCCAGTGAAAATTTGAATAAAAGCTCTGAGAACAACACAACTAGATTACTGTTATATCATTATTTTAGGGAAGGGTTGCTGTAGAATGCACAAATAATTTTCTAGAAAGGAAGCACTTTGTTGATTTTTGTGTAGAATATGCACATAATAGTGCCAGCAGGAAAGCACTGTGTGTATATAAATTGTTCTGGTCAAACAGAGATTAAACGCAGTTCAAGTGTTTCCTTAAAATTACACTGACATATAAAGTAATTATGCAGTCACCTGGTACTTTGGCTGGTGCACTAACTGTGTGTGTGAAGTGGTACCTTGAGGTAAAGGTACAACAAAGACATTTTAATAACTGCAGGAGTACACTGTTTAGGCATTTCTCAAGAGCCCTGTAATTCTTGCTAGGTATAAGAAAATCTTAAACAATCACACATTGAATTGTATGTTACCGCTGTACACAGTGGGGCTGAATGAATGTTTATGTGGGGAATATGGTTGTTGCTTCTAGATAATTTTAGAAGATCCATATGAAGTGTTGTTTCAAGCTTTGGTGTTTACGAGCCCTAGTACTTGATCTTCTTGCGTGTGTTTGCAGTAGAGAGTTGGGTGGAGTTCTTAAATTGGATTGAGATTGTTCTTTACAAATAAGATGTGTGAGCAAGATATCAGAGAATTGGTAACTGGAATAATATGAGTGAAAAGGATTGGGGTTACTCATATTGGAGATCATCAAATTGCAGGTGATGTTTCTGTTTAAAAAAAAACCAACCCAAACCTGCCTTTTTTTATAAGCAAACAAAAAAAATCTCAAACACCAGAAGTTGCACTTCCAGTATTCATGGAGCTTTTTTTTTTTCACTTCTGAAAAGCTAATTCATTTTTCTGTCTGTGTACTCATTCTTTAATGTCACATTTATTTATACCTACCCCCACACGGAGAAAAAGCATTGCAGCCTGGGCTCATTTCTGGATGGGGCTCTGCAATTCACTTCTCTGCTTATTCACTGAAGTGCTTGATGTGCTCTGTTTATAGCAAAAGCTACAAGTGAGGCTTTTTCCTTGGCACTGTTTCCCTGCAGAGTTACTTCAGCTTTTGCAGAGTACAAATATATATGTATATTTTAACTCCAGCTTTGAAGTATTCTCAGCATCAGCTTGATAAATGGATCAGCGGAAAGTAGAGATACAAGTTGTTGAATTGAATGTGGAATTGAATAGAAAGGGCCAACAGCAGAAATAACATCCCAGTAAATTTACCAGCCCAACTTCAGTCTTCATGAAACTGGAACCCTGAGTGAAATGTGTAAGAATGGTCAAAATAGTTCTCTTTCCTTAATACTGAGACCTGTGACTTGGGCTGGATACCTGTCCAAGCTGAACTGTGTGTGCTGGTTTAGAGTTAAACCAGCAGGAGAAATGAATCCAACTCAGAATGGGATTGCAAGTCAGAATATCAATGTAATAGAAGATCACAATAAATACACTGATACAGAAGGAAAATCCATTTGACCCACAAAAGCAGATGTACAGCCCAGCACAGTGGGGCACGAGCAGGATGGAGCTCACCAACCCCTGTGCTGAGCACCACATGGACCCTCTGAGTGCAAAGAAGAAAGGAAGAAACCTGCTGGTGAACATGATGGTTGCAGTCCTGTTGAGGCTCTGGTCCTCCTCTGGATCTGAGAGATCCCAGTCCCAAAACCCCAACTTAACTCTGCTTGGGCTCAGATGGGAATGCCCAGTCCCTCCCCCAGGGTGAAGGATTTCACAAGGGGTGATTGTGATTTACCCTGTGTGGTCAATCATGGCATATTTTTGGCATCCCTGATGGCCCCTGATCAGACATGACCCCTCAGGTGGATGTGGAAGGTGCTGGTGGCTCCCCAGAGGGGAGTTCTCACACCTGAGCCTTAGGTGTGAAGACAGGAAAACTTCCTTATCCCACAGAAGTTTTACCACCTGAAGTAATTAAATGGGTAGAACTCTTCCTTTTATTGTGTCCCTTATTTCATTTCCCATGCAGGTGTTGATGCCTTAAGACTTGGCTTTGGAATAATGTAGGAAATTACTCTTCTTTTAACATTTACATATTGTAAGACAGAGTAGGGCTGTTATATTAAAAAAACCCCAAACTTAAAAACCACACCAAAAGACCACCAAAACTGGAGAACATAAATAATTCTGATGGAAGGTTTGGTTTAAGTATAGGCTTCTGAATTCTAGTTTCATTTAAGGACTTACTGGTTCATTACTGTGCTTAATTATTCTATACTTCTGCAAGTTTATAATTCAGATATGAATTTAACTGGATGATCTTCCCTTCCAAGCCAAGATTCCAAGAATGTATGCTTAAAAAAAAAAGGTCTTTTTTCAATACAGAAGTGAAAAAGCCCATTTCTGTGCTGCATTACTGTCTGTTTATTGTGGCAGCTCTATTTTTATCTGTTCATTCTTATGCAAGAAGCCCTCTCTCCTGAAGAATTTATGGTCTAGTATTCTTGAATGTGCTGTGTCAAACCCCATTAAGGTTTTAAAGCCTCCTAAAGGAAGTGCCTGTAAAGTTATATTGGTTTAGAATCATGATTTTAGAAGTTGATAAAATGTGAGGAAATGGAGTACTACATTTCCATTTAGAAATGCTGCAATCTTTAACATGAAAAGATGTTTGGTTTGTTTTTCATATTTAGAGAATTAAGTGAAGTGTATGTAAATCAATTTTTTGATACCTGAGTAAGACCTGGTTTCTCTTTAACTTGATAGATACAGGTTTATTTCTGCAGACACAATGTTTATTTGGGGCAGAAGATGGGATGAAATACAAAGCTGATTTTTTTGTGACCTTGCTGAGGGCCATGTGTGTCCCTCATGCAAGTATTTGCTGTCCCCTGGATCCCCTGCTCTGCTCCCTCAGATCTGTCTGTGGAGCAGGTTTGTCTTGGTGGGAGGTACATCCTTTTGGGGGCTGTCTTGAAAATGTGGATTTCTGCTCCTTTCCTTTGATTTGCCTGTTTTGCCTTGCTCCTTAGTTCTGTCTTTGCAGTGGGCTCAAGGCTTTTCTTAACTGAGGAAATTAGCTGGACTGAGTACAGAGGTATTGGGTCGTTGTTAAGTAATTCAAAAATTGCCAGAACAATGGGTGCCATTCTAAAAATGAACAGTAAATTCCATGCAATCTCTGCTTGTTTTATCTTGTGATAGCATCTGAGCTTGTGTTAGCACTTCAGTAAACTTTTAGAGTAAAAAAGACATTTAAATTCAAATTCTATATGCAGTATCTTAGAAAAGATCCTGTAGGAAATTGTTGTTGCTCAATATATTACATATGTACGTTTTTCTTTAAGAGTTCTTAATGTGAAACTCAATCATTCTATGCAACTTTAAGCTTTGAAATCCTGTGTTCTTGTGTTGCAGGTTGTATCTGATCAATTCCCCTGTGGTGAGAGCAGAAAACCTGAGGTTTAAGGAGGAAGGAGTGAGGGATGTCCTGAAGGATGTGTTCCTGCCCTGGTACAACGCCTATCGCTTCCTGGTGCAGAATGTGCACATCCTGCAGCACAAGGTACCACCTCCGGAGCAGCTCCTTTCTTCTGCCACTGCTGGGAATTGGCATTGCAGGGCACTTTAGATTGGTTGCCTGATCTTTACCTCCTTGTTCTAAGCAAGGCTGACTTTAGAGTCAGCTCAGGCTGTGTATATTTGCTGTTGGTCCCATGTTATATAAAACTGTAATCAACCTGCATCTTCCTCTTCTTGGCCAAGCTTGTTCTGTAGGAGGAGGAGTGGAAGGTGGGGACTGTCAGGACATAAGAGCTGTTATTTCTCAGCTTAGAGTGCTCCTGATTCCCTTTTATTTCAGATCAGTGGGATGGCACTGCAGTCCTACTCTTGAGAACGGGGCAGGGACTTTGTGTCTATGGGGTCAGTACGTTCTGAGCAATTACCTGCTGGGGCCACCACTTCCAAGCCAAGTACCAGTGTGCTTGAGGGACTCATGACAAACCTGCTTGGCTTCAAAGGAGTGTTCCTGCAGCAACCTGGAGACAGCAGTGCCACTAAAACTGTCCTTGTGCTGCTGGCCCTTTGCTGGGCCCAGGATTCCTCTGCACTGAGAGCACCACACAGGTTCAACACCAGCAGAACTGCAGCTCACTCAGGGGAGTTATTTTCAGTAGCAACTGCTGTGACAGTTTCTTGAGCTAACTCATTTACTGGGACTTTAATTATGAATCTGCATTAAAATGCTTAACTTGGGAGTATTGGATCCTGCATTCATTAGCCACAGCATGAAGATTGCCTTCTGTAACGTGACAGTTATTTTTTCAAAAGTTAAATTTAAATACAGCTTAGAAGAAAAGATTGAGAAATGGAATGGAAAGAAAAGCAACTCACAAAAGCAATAATGCTTTAGACTTGCAGATTACATTTGAAGTCTACTAAAAATGCTGGATGAGTGACATGAGTTTCTACACTTTCAGCAAGATGAAAATTTCTTTTTTTATAGTAATTTTTCATTAAAACTAAAGATTTTTATGTTGTATGGTTTCTGTTAAAATCAGTTTTAATCTTTTAGCTGAGATTAATGGTAGAAGGTTACCCCCCTGTCCATGCAGACCTTTAGGGGAGAGTGGGAACTAAACAAAAGGTCCAACCCTTGTACTGCACATGCAGTAACAGCCTGGTCACTGTGGAGAGCTGCCCTTTGAGTCAGTAAAGGCAGCTGCCTTCAGTAATTAGTACAGTAAATAGGTTAAACAAATAGTGTTATCCTTTTTAACAACCTCTTTTGGGAAGAAAGTCTGCAAACTCCAGATCCTAATATTTAACAAGTCTTTTTTTAGTATCCCTAGGCAGCATTTGTCAGACAAACTTATGCGTTGCCCCTAAAATATACTTGTTTTTCCTGTTTGACCTTTGAATTTTCCAAAGTGTGCTTTGCAACTCTTTGCTGTGATCCCATTAAAACTTGAAAGATCAGCTCAATTGAGGATGGAAAACCCCAGTGGAAAATCCAGGTGCTTAAGTGGATAGTTTCAGTATTTCAGCAGATGTAATTTGTCTTTCTAAATAGTGAATCCATTCCTGTGTACCCAGTTAGGCAAAAGGATGTGATAGTGCTTAAATTAGATTTCATGCACAGGCTTAAACAACTTTTTCATTGTGTTCTTCCTGCAAGAGAGAAACTAAAATCCCATTGTCCTGGATGAAGTCAAATAATTTATGCTTACTGTAATTCCCTCAGTAATTGTAGTTAAATGATAGCTGACCTCACCCTGGGATTGCTGCTCTTCTGCATTTCTTTCCTAAGAATCTTCTCCTTTATGCAGTGTAAGTGGATCCATAACTCCTGGGTCAAATAACAAACAGGTCTTTTTCATCTGAACTCTGAAGGAAGGGAAAGGCTAAAGACTCTTAAGTACTGTTTGTAAATCTGAGGAAAAATAAACAAACCCTCTGTTTCCAGCCAGCTGTAAGAATATTGCGAGGAAAAGAGTCTCACTGTGGGCACAGAGAGATGAGTTCATGTGTGGTCTTGCTTGCAGTGCCCTGCAGAGCCAGCCAAGTGATGGCATTTCTCAGCTGGGTGCAAGCAGCAGTGTTCTGGAAAGGAGCAAAATGCCCTTTGTGCCTAAAAATTCCACCTGTATTCTCAGGTTATGTTGTGCTGTGTTTCAGCCTGTTGAAATTTGTGATTGAAATAATTTAAAAACCCCCACTTTGTTTCCATGCCTGTTCCCCACCCTGATTCCAACTCCACAGTACATGTCCTGCCAGTGCCTCAGAGCCCCTGGATGAAGGAGTTGGTTAAATTGAAGGGTCCTGCCCTGTGTCTGGGAGCTGAGGCTCACACTGCACACAGGGGAAGGACCATGTGCTGCTGTGTCTGCCCTGGGTTTGCTCTGCTTTAACAGCCCCAATTCACTGACCTTCTTTGCAGTTGAAACTTGGAGTGGGGCAGCAGTGGGAGCCAGGTTTTCCTTAGCTCTTCCTCTTCCTTCACTGTGTCTGGAATTTCATGTTGGCTCACAGGAAACCAGTGTAACAGTGAAGATGCCAAAACACTGGTGGCTGGCAGGTAATGGGATGTAGAGGTTTGAATGTATCCCCTTATGACCTGAAAATGTGCTTTGTGTTTTTATGTTGGCGATAGGATGAGGGAAGAGAATTCCTGTACAATGAGAACACAGTTAAGGAGAGCAATAACATCATGGATAAATGGATTCTTTCTTTCACCCAGTCACTCATTCAGTTCTTCAAAGCTGAAATGGCAGGTATGCACATTTGCTGGGGAGGGGGGGAATTGTGTGGGTGTTTCATATTTGATTAGAGAACTCACCGTTCCATCCAGAGACTTCCAAATTCCACTAGAGACTTGATAAAAGGAAGGAAATCTCTAACCAGCTACCATAATACATGGAACGCTGCTTTCATGGGTGTTAAGTCAGATTTTGCTGTGCTTGTTCATGAGATTTCAAAAAGTGATGAGGCTTTTTTTGTCCCAGCTAATGCTCTGAGCTCAGTGATGTTGCTTGTTGCTGTAACAACGTCTTCTGCTGTGCTTGGAGCAATTAATAATATTAGAATAGTTACTGAAAGGCAGCAGTGGAAAAGAGGCCAAGTAGAATGTGGAGTAGCTGCACAAAAAGGATAAAATGGGCAGTGCTTGTCAGCTGAGTCAAATAATTTTGAGAGGTACATGAGCATTGGCAGTAAATCTTTCCTGGTGTAGTTCCATGGAGAGGCTTTCTTTGTGATCATGTTGGGAGTGTGTGAAGCAGCGTGGGGGGCAATGGGATATTGCAGAGCTGCAAGAAGGTACTCTCCTGCTTTTTCTTCCTGCATGTTATCTTTTTCATCATCCCACACCTCTCAATGCTCACAAAACATTAAGACTATTAATTGCAAAGAGAAGGTGCTGCAAGAGCCCCCTGAAGTAGCTGGTCTGATACCTAGGTTTATAAACTTGCAGATAGAGTCACAGTGGGGTTTGGAAAGGTTTTGGTGGCTTTAAGGGCCTTGGAACCCCAGATAGTGAACAAAAGGTGGCTTTGGCCATTGTGATTCCTGATTATGAATAAACAAATAATCCATCCCCTGCCTGTGATCCTAAGTTGCCCTTGGAAGAATTTTAGAAGCCATGGGCTCAGGGGGAAGGAAAGTATTTGTGGGATAATAGTAAGGAAACAGCTAAATGCCAGATCTGAGTTCCTGACTCAGGACAGTCCTGTGCTTCACTCAGCTCTTGCATTGCCCCCTCTGACTGGTCACTCTCACCAAGGTGAATGAGTAAGATGAATTTATCTTGCTACAGAAGATAAAGCAAGACATTTTGATAGCAGCAAACTTCATGTGAGGTCATCTAAGAATGTTTCATTAAAGGAAGAAAGAATCCTCAAGCCACCAAACCCAGGAATATGACATAGGTGGCCTCTTTTTGACAAAAAAGTGGCTTCTTCCTTGAGGTTTTGTCCTTGAAATTTGGTGGTGCTGTGTGTTTACTTTCATGTGTTATCAAGCAGAAATGTGCAGAGCCACCCAAGTTTACTTGCTGCATGTAAAGAGAAAAATACTTGAGGGACATCAGAAAGTTAATTTGTGAGTTTGTGAGCCTGGGATGGGGGATCAGTGCAGAGCTTAAACAGAAATATTTGCAGGAAGGTGAATATGAGGGGAGGAATTTGAACTCCGTGCTCTGGATTTCTCAGAGGAGGGTGAAGCTGACAAAAAGGGATGTGTCAGCAGCCATCTTTACAAAACAAAGTCCTTCCAAGCAAGAGAAAAGAATTCCTGGTGGAAAATGACAATCCAAAGATTTCCAACACAGCAGTGTTGGTGTGAAATGCTGTTGTCTTGTGTCAGATGAAGATAACATTATGTGCTCATCAGAGGAGTGACAGTCTCATGTGGAAGGGCTTCATAAACAGGATTTTTCAGTTTCTTTTTCTGCATAAACTCTGATGTCAGCCAGGCAGATGTGAATGAGATGCAGTGAATTTGTGTACTGTGACGTGATACTCTTGTGCTAATCTCCTTCACAAAGTTATTTAGAGAGACTTTTTTTAAAAAAAAGATTTTATACTTCATATCACTTCAAGTAGGAAAAATGTCAGGAAGGGGCGAGGGAAGATTATAATGGTGACTGATAAGCTCACCTGCAAGGTAAAGGAGATAAATATACTAAAAATATAAATTTCTGCAGCTGGGTGTGTGATGGAGTGTGAGAACACACAGAGGAGACACCAGTAACCAGAGAAATGCTGCAACTGAGCTTTGCTTCTTCCATTTCATCAAGTGTATTTTGGAGTGTAGCTAAATTTTACCCTGATTGCCTCCGGAAAAATGTTTCCATGAAGTCAAACTTATGTTAATTGTGCCCCAGTTTCCACTGGCAGCTTGAGGAGCCAGCACAGTGTCAGCCTGTCCCTGTCAGGGTAGCACTGACCTCCCCTGAGCAGGCTGAGGAGGAAGGGGAATGGAAACATCCCTGTGCACACTCCAGCTTTGGGATGCTGGGGAGAGCCTGGCAAAACTGGAGAGGGGTGTAGGAACCCTCTGCCAGCCCTGCGTGGGGAGAGCTCTGCCTGCAGAAGTTGTGCCCTGGGAGAAAAGGAGGCACCAGGTGCCACCAGCCGTGGGAAGTGGCAGCAGTGACACGTGCTGGAACCCCACGGAGAGGTTGGGAAGAGGTTTGGCTGTTGGGTGCTGTCTCTGGGGCCCAGAACTTGGAGAAGCAGCTCCAAAACCCTCCTCAGGAGGGCTCAGGTTGGGAAGGTGTGTGTAAGCCCTGGAACAGCTTCACTGTGGTGATGGCACCCTGATCCAAAGGAGTTCTTACCTTTGGATTTATTATTTATTGTGATTTGTTATTATTATTGGGTTTATTATTAAGTAGCACACTTCCTCCACTAAGCCTCATCCCTTACAATGGAAACTCCTGGCATTTTTGGACCCTTTGATAAATAGGGCAAGTTAGCAAGATCTTGGGAAGATAATACGGAGAGCAAACAATCCTTTGTGTTTCAAAGGGAGTTAAAACTCTGTATTAAAAATCAATAAGCCTTACTATACTTTTTTTAGTTGTCAAGTGCCCAATACAAGCATTTATTTTAGTAGAACAACTTTTCTCCTGATGCCAAAGTGCCAAAAGTGTGTATGTGTGCACAATCTTCCACATACATGCATGTCTTTCTTGCGTCTTGAATAACTAAGATTTCCTGGTTTGGGTGATGAGCTGGGATTGCAGCTATTGAGCCGAGAAGTTTTGGGTGATGAACTGGGATTGCAGCTATTGAGCCGAGAAGTTTTGGGTGATGAACTGGGATTGCAGCTTTTGAGCAGAGAAATGCGGGATTCCAGGCTCACTTGAACCTCTTGTTAAAGATACTCTCCCTGAAGGGTGGGGAGTTTGAGTTTGTTTGGTTTTTTTTAACTGTGCTTTCAACCAGTCTCCCAACCAGGTAATACCTAGCTTGAGGAGAGCTTGGGAGTTTTTAGGAATACAAATTCCCACATAAATAATGTCTTCCCCACCGTGGCATGAATCTTCTGAGCATTTCCTTTTTAGGTTTAAATACCACTACTCTGCCTCGAAAAACACTTCTGTTTTAGAAAACTCAGTGAAAAGTGTGGTGGAGCTTTTGAAGCCAAGGTCCATTTTATTCAGTGGCTGCTTGATTAATGACACTGGTTCAGAGCAGAGACCCAGAAGCTCTCTGCTTTTAGAAAATTATATACAAGTTTTTCCTAAAAAAAAAA